>CM072515.1:49849594-49977094 GCA_036898135.1 Oncomelania hupensis | reverse complement strand
ATCTCTTTCAGTGGATTCCATATACACCAAAAACAATAAGCTGAACCGTCCCCACCCTTTCTACACACAAACTGCCTGCCTTTGCCGTACAACTGTCAGTCATTGCCGTCATGTAAGCTTATATATACACTTGACCCCTCTGTGGCATGTACGATAATGGTACAGAGTATATAGATCAACACCCAATATGGAACATCCTCTTTTGTATATATGCTTCACGTTTCTCTGGCACGCCCGGTACGACAGAATAATTATGAAACAAACTAACAGTGACCCTTTGTGTAGATAGATATATGATCTTTCTGGGGCAGGTACCGGAGGACCACTAATATTACCTTCAAGAGCAATACACACACAGCTTAGCTGAGACTCTCTCACAAGTGGAGAGGCGAAGAAAGCCTCGCTAGTCTTAAAGTGTGAGAGCAAATACAGTGAAATCTGACCGATCCCCCAAAAAGTGTTAATGCCAAGGTCAGTAGGAAAACAAAAGAGTTTCCGAGGAGTTCAGAATTTTGTTAATAAGTCAAGACAAATGTAACTCAGTATGCGGATCGCACCTTCGACTTGCAGAAAGACCTGGGTTCGAGCCTCGATGAAGACGGGAAGAGGTAGGGGGGTGGGGGGGTGGTGATAATTTTTTTGACAGAAGACGAGGCTGAAGGACCGAATTTCTCCCGAATGGTTGGCGTTCTGTAATGATTCTTTATACTACGATTAACTTCCCAATCCGCTCCCTTTCCCTCTTCTTTCCACATTTTGTATCGCCGCGGACGCACGTGAAAGTACCTGGTCATTTTGTCAAAAGTACAGATGACGAGTGCGCTCAGCAATGCGCAGCCTACAGCAAGTTGGATTCTCGGGAGACTGGAGTTTAAACCCGATTTCAGTCCAGTACCCTGACCAGCTCTTTAGGGCTGATAAGTGCGCTATTTCAACCACTAACTTTACTTTGTACTTTCACCCTCATGATCTTATGACGTCCTGTTAATGCTTCATGTCAGCTGTGTCAGGCGACGGGCCATTCCGAGCTACACTCGTCATAGTTAACATGAAACCAAAGCTCCGGAATTAAACTCCGCCACTGCAAGGATCACAATACGATGTTGTTTCATGCAAAGGCAGTGCTATTTACCAAAGTGATTAGCAATAGGAGTACTTCCTAAATAGCTGTCAACATGTATTTTGTACCGCTTTTCAGGGGAAGCAACTCTCATTGACCTACTTTCGGTTTATTTAGGGATAATGCCTATTGCCAATAGGGAGAGTTACTTTTCAACCACTCTGGAAAGAGCATCTGCAAAGCCCCGGAAAAAAAATAGAAAAACGAGGATTCTGGGTCTTCGCCTAAATCAGGTTTTTGACTGGGTTGTCTTAGACAACTTATTTCGGACCGCTCGCGGTCACTGGCCGTTGCTTACGTCACTTCTGCGTGGTGAAGTGGCGACGTAAGTCTCGGACGGTGTCTTCTACGCAATGTGGAATCACTCCATGCATCAGGCCCCTGGGTCCCAAATATTGTGGATGTGTGATAAGTCTCCACAGCTCCTTTGCCTCGGTAAACACTATACAGACTAAGGATTCGTCTTTACGGTCAGAGGGGGGACTATGAAAGAATATTAATAACAATTACCGACCTTACTGCTCGGGGAACTAACAAGAATAACACCTTATGAGAATGGGCTGAGAAAATGAACAACAATGCATTGCGAGGCGCAGCTCTGTCATAAGATAAGAAAAGAACACGCGGTCAATATGCTCCAGCTGAGAGCATAAACCCAAGTCTAGTCTGTGCAGCCTATGCGTGCATTCTAGCTCACGGACTTTAAAGATCCTGACGCTCATGTCCTGGACGAGTGAGTGCCAGCTAAAAAAACAAAAAAAAACTGCAAGCACTAGGTCCTCTTTCCTCCATCCCCTCGGCGTCAGACATTGCGTCTAAAAGCAGCAAATGGGCGCCTCGAGCGGCTTGGGTTAGGTCCTGTATCAGCCAGCGCCCTGAGCAGCTCCTGAGATGGAACAGCGCTATATAAGAACGATTAAATAAAGAGATACTAATATACTAACAAAACACTAATCTGGTACTTTATTTTCTGTCTGTCTTCGGTTCTGTTTTCTACAAATATTTCAACACAGTGATGAGTTTAAAAAAACAACAACGTTTCTTGCAAAAAGCGATACAAACATTATGTCTATTTTTGCACACACTACACTCATAAGACAGTGATCGTCAAGTGGATTTATAGATATATTTATAGATATAAAAACAGTCCTTCCCGTCCTTTGGTTCGTGACAGGGTACTTGACCGCGCCTCAAAGACACACAGTCAACAAGCCAACTCTTAAATCAATGCCGTCTTAAACCCACAGCAAATAGTGTTGGCGCTGGACTCCTCCTTTCTTAAGGCAAGGACGTCAGCAGTGTAGATCTTCAAGAGGCTTTAGAGAGTACTATAGATCTATACAAATTAGTAGGTCTAGGCTTGGTTCACAGCGTAAGCACCGTACTGGTTTTTAGTTCCAGAACTGTACATCTCGGTAACTACTGTTTTTGGTTGTGTCCGTCCAGCGCTCGGGGTCCGGTGTGCCACTTGCGCATATTTCTATGAAACTAATGGACGGATATCTTTGAAACTTGATATTTTGTTAGGAAATGGTGAACCCTGCCAGATGACCAAAAAATTAATCATATTGGCTGACGTCGTCATGGGGATGTCATACTTCGTTTTCTAATCCCATTTTCTCCAAAACTACTGGAAGGATTTGGTTCGTTTCGTATGTACTTTACTTTCGCCAAGGTAAAATCAAAGTTATGCAAATCGAGTGATGTAATCATCGTGACGTAATTTATGGGGAAAAAAAGTTAAAATAACGTCAATATGTGGTTTCATCGTGCTGACGTCATAAGTTTTTATTATTATTATTATTATTATTATTATTATTATTATTATTATTATTATTATTATTATTATTATTGTTATTATTATTATTATTATTATTATTATTATTATTATTATTATTATTATTATTATTATTATTATTATTATTATCATTATTATTATTATTATTATTATTATTATTATTATTATTTCCTTTTATCTTTGTATGAAATGAGAGTATACAGATGTGTTGAGCCTTAGTCAAACAATAATGCACAAAGAATTTCCTTGCAGGCGTTTGTGGGGACAATAAAGATTCTGCATTCTGTATTCTGTAAAACCTATATATTTTGAGTGAGGTGATCGCGGTGAGGTAATATTTTTTATTTTCATTAAGTTATTTATTTTGCGCACTTTTATCTGAAACTAATGGATGGATTACTTTACCCCTTGGGGTCATGAGCAATCTTGCCACTGTAGATTGTTCTAACCTATAAAGGGAAAAGTGAAAGCCCCAGTTGAAAACCTGTCTTGCCTTTGTAGGCATGACTGATTCACTGCGGCAACGATACCCCCGTTGGAGTGCCGGGGGTTTCAGTATAAATAGTATCCCCACTTTCTAAAAATTTAGTGCTTTAAATACCCACTGTCGCTGTCTTCCTCATTTGCTCTTTCCCTTTCCTGATCTGTCCTATCAATCTGCTATACTATCTTCTTCTTCGCTAGATCAATGACCTACCTTTTTTCTTGAAAACTCTTCCTGGACAAGACTCCTTGTTTGTGTATGAGGTCTGTTGGATCAGCTTGGGAGTGTTGGACGCTTTCTGCCGGGTGGTCACTAGGGCTTCCTATGATGTTATTATTTAGCACTATAGGCATTTTATATGTATGTGTTTTGTTGATGATTTATAATGATGTTTGTATTCTATTTTGTTTTTGTAACCGGGGGTTCGAGTAGTTGGGGTAAAGCCTCAGCCGTCCCCTGCGTGGGATGTCTTTATTGTAAAGTGACTGGCCGGTGGAGGGCATTCAATTTTCCCACTAGGGTTGTTTCGGCAGATCTTTTATGCGGATTGGGGGTTGTCCGGTCCTGATTTGGCTCGGAAGAGTTCGCTGGACCTAAAGCAACAATCAATCAATCAATCAATCATGGATTACTTTGTCACTTCGTATTTAGTTAGAAAGTAGTGAACCCTACCAGATGACAAAACAATTATGCAAATCGGGTGACCACATGGAGACATAATTTGTTGTGATTTTGTTCTAATCCTATTTTCTCCCAAACTACAGAAGGGATTTGGTTCAAGTTTGGTATGTTCTTACACTTTACCTGTGACCAATGTGGTCCGAATGAAAAGAACCAAGCGTATGAAGAAGGAATTGCACATGCACATATCCCTTAATAATATCGTCGTGGTGTATGGAAAGAACGAGAAGGTACTGTCGTGTATTTATTGAATGCGCAGTTTTCTTCGTAATATCGTCTCGTTTGAAAAGATAGAACTCAATAAAACAGGAAGAATAAATGCATTATTTGGGAGTGGTTGGGGTCGGGGTGGGCGGGGTGTGTGTGCGTTTGTGTGTGGGGGGGAAGGAGGGGGTGAGGTGTGCGTGTCACATGTGCGTGTTGCTGTTATCATTGTTGGCGCTGCACTAAGGCTGTTTGTTTTTCTTTTGCCAGAGAAAGCTACTAGAATTCTCTCGAAATATATGATCAGATTACGTACTTAAATTAATTGCTTTACATTTGATTTTGTAGAGTTTAGAATTAGATTCTGTTTAGTGGATTTATTTCTTCTTCTTTTTCGTGTCCTTTCTATTCATCCTTTCTTTCGTTCATTTGCTGTTCAGCACATACGTACAGCTTTGGTAACATATAATTACACTGCTGTAAAGAACCCCGAGTGGGATTTGAATCATTTCAAACAGAAATATTTTAATAAAATCTGGCAATGCAGTTCAGATCTTACAGCATTATTAACACATACTACTCCGTCTTTTAAAAAAATCGGAGCTATCCAAAACTTCAAATTAGTTTTAGAGTTTAAAAAAGATTTAGAACATGACTTTGTATTCAACAGCTGCTGAAATATATTTTATTCTAAGAATGCCATTCTGTTCGTTCACTGCAATGTACAATAATCTTAAAGCTTTAGTCACACAATTGCACCATTGTGAAGAAATCGGAGTTTTGTACACACTTAAGAGATGTTAAGCATATTGAACAGCTGTGACGACCATCTTTTAATTACGTCATTATAACTGTTCCGAAGTCACGCAAAATCAGACCCTACTATTAAGTATTAAATTCGACACTGGCAACGTACCCAAAATCTGTTCCTTAATATGTGTCAGTGGTCTTCTGTATACTTACGATTAAACAGTTTGTTGGTACATTGTTGTAATTCTATTATTAAGATTAATGACTGTTTACAGCTGCTACGGTAATGCCATTGCCCGATCATTGACAAGTCAAGGTTTTTGATTTTAAATTGTAGCGCAAGCAACAAGTTTAATGACAATAACTTTTAGATAGTTGCAAATCTATTGTTAATAGATACGGATGTTAACACTCATAATGTTGCGACCTATTGTCAAAACGAACCACCTCGATTAACAATAATTATAGGAAACGGTTCTGTTCAAGGTTTTAATCTGTCTGGACATCTTTTCAGGATAATTTCACGTTTAAAGGACACCTTTTGAGCACTTTTGGTATGTAATTGACTGTCTATCTGCCGCAAGAGACTCATATGTTCTGTCGTTTTCACCACCTAATGTTATACAGTACGTCCATCTCTCACAGATTGGTTGTGTCATGCATTTGAAACTTGTTTGTGCAAAGGTACCCATTTGCTCTCTCAACTCCACACCCCAAATTGGGGTACAAAGCTAAAGGTACAAATCAGTTCCTGTACTGTACAGTTATGAACTGAGTACTCCCAAACCTCTTACCCGAATAACCCCTTCGCGGATATCCAATGTCCGTTATAAAGGGAATAATACTGGGCATCAAGACCGTCGTCATCTCGAGTGACCCAACCCTACCCATCTGTTTGTTCAGCGGACCTCGAGGGACGGATGCATAAACATGCGAAGTAGGACTTAAAAACAAACTGAATCCTGACTGTAATTCTATACACAGTGTCAGCATCCAATGCACGCAACGTAGCCGTAACTATACTACAACAATTCCTTCTCTCTCCAGGCCTTCTTTCAACCTACATGTATGTCTAGAGACAGAGAGACAGGCAGACAGAGAGAGAGAGAGAGAGAGAGAGAGAGAGAGAGAGAGAGAGAGAGAGAGAGAGAGAGAGAGAGAGAGATGTACATCGTCGGGCCTCAATTACAGAGAGAGTTGTACCTCGTCGGGTCTCAATTACGCTGTGTACACACTATCTACTCTCTTCGCTCGACCGCCGTCAACACTGTGTTCCTGTTTGCTTTGCAACTTAATAGTGACTCTACTGTCCGTTATTTACCTGCCATATACTATTTCGTGATTGTTGCTACTGTTGTTGCAGTTCCTAGTAACTACAGGTTTCTTTCAAACTAAACCCGCAATCCCCAATACCTCTAATTTTAATTCTACTTTAATTGGTACTACTGATAACTACTTCAGGAGGTCCGTGTACCTTGTTAAATGTTACTCTCCACTGTTGTCTTATTACCTAAAGCATGACTTTACTAGGGCCTACTAGTAATACTACTAAGTACTAAAGCTACTATTACTGCACCTAGGCCTACTATTATTATTAACACTACGACTTCTACCGCGACTACCTACCACTTCTACTATTATTGCCAACACTGCTACTGATACTACAGCAACAATAACTACTAGCCTACTACTACTGCTACTACTACTACTACTACTACTACTACTACTACTACTACTACTACTACTACTGCTACTAAGCTTACTACTATGAAACAACTACATTTTGTTCATACATAGATCTACAAGCAATATGGATTATTTGTTTCTATCTGAATACCAGTTTCTAAGAAGTAAAAGTGATGGCGTTGTGGGTGCGCGCGCATGTGTTTTGTGGGATTGCGCGCGTGTCTGTGTGTGGGTGTGTTTGTGTGTGTGTGTGTGTATGAGTGTGTGTGTGTGTGTGTGTGTCTGTGTGTGTGGGTGTGTGTGTGGGTGTGTGTGTGTACGTTTGTGTCGCAGATACTGGCGATGATCGAGCAAGTAGTACGTGTTCAGTGTCGTAACTTTAGTTTTAAGGTCATCGACTGTCGTGACTGACCAATACTTCGAGTGAAAGTGATAAATTCAAAAGATCTCCCATGTGGTCTAGTGGTTAGGATTCCTGGCTTTCACCCAGGCGGCCCGGGTTCAATTCCCGGCATGGGAACTTTTTTTTTTTTTTGGGACCCATAGCAAAAACGTTTTTTTATCGGTTGCTGTTTGCTTTCTTTCGGTAATTTTATAATCTTGTGTGCTTTCTTTTGAGCTGTACTCTCATATCTATGCATACTCAGTGAGTGTGCGCGTGTGTGTGTGTGTTTGTGTGTGTGCGTGCGTGAGTACGTTTCCCCGATATCGGCTATTGATCGAGCAAGTATAATGTGTTCGGAGTGCTATCTTTATTCTTAAGATGATCATCTAGTGTAAATGACAAATATGTTCGTTAAACGTGCTCGATTAAGTACGTGCGTTTTGTGCGATTGCATGTGTGTTTGTGTTCCTGTGTGTGTTCGTGTGTATGTGTGTGCGCGTTTGTGTCGCAGATACTGGCGATGATCGAGCAAGCAGTACGTGTTCAGGGTCGTATCTTTAGTCTTAAGGTTATCGACTGCTGTGATCGATTGCCGTGACTGACAAATATCGAGTGAAAGTGCAATCTTATCTTGATCTCCCATGTGGTCTAGAGGTTAGGATTACCCAGGCGGACCGGGTTCAAGTCCCGGTGTGACATCGTCAAAGTTCCTAGTATCTTATTCGGGCTGGGAGCGACTGGGACCATTCTGATTGGTCGACGCATTACAAAATTCGACGCAAGCGCACAGTGCTATCGTAGTCTTAGTAAGGATTAGGGTTAAGGTTAGGGTTAGAGTTAGGGTTAAAGGGTTAGGGTTACGACGACTAAGAACTTCGTGATAAAGTCGACCCGACTTGAACTGGCGCATGCGCAAAGGCGCCAGGCTAAAGTAAGAAATCCGGAACTTTGATGACGTGACACAGGTAGCTTCCCTCCCTCCTCCCCCCCCCCATCCTCCCCCTATCGTTTTTTGTCGTCTGTTATTTATTTTCTTTGGGCAATTGTTATCATTGTGTGTGCCTTCTTTTAAAAAGTACCATTCTTCCTCTATGCACGCTGTGCAATTTTAAGGAAATTGGCGATGAGTTCCACTATCTTTTCTCTAGTAATATTATATTATTAAAAGACAACGGTAAAGTTTTTTCCCCCGTTGGGGTTTCAGTATATATATATATATATATATATATATATATATATATATATATATATATATATATATATATATATATATATATATATATATATATATATATATATATATATATATATATATATATATATATATATATATATATATATATATATAGTATCCCCACTTTCTGGACATTTAGTGCTTTAAATTCCCACTGTCGCTGTCTTTCTCATTTGCTCTTTCTCATTCCTGCTGTTTTATCAATCTGCTATACTATCTTCTTCTTCGCTAGGTCAGTCATCTACCTTTTTTCTTGAAATTTCTTCCGGGACAAGACTTTTTATTTGTGTATGAGGTCTGTTGGATCAGCTTGGGAATATTGGACGCTTTCTGCCAGGTGGTCACTAGGACTTCCTATGATGTTATTATTTTGCAATGTAGGCATTTTATATGTATATGTTTTGTTAATAATTTATAATGATGTTTGTGTTCTATTTTGTTTTTGTAAACGGGGGTTTAATAAATTGGAGTACCGCCTCAGCGTCCCCTGCGTGGGATGTCTTTATTGTAAAGTGACTGGCTGGTGGAGAGCTTTCAGTTTTACCACTAGGGTTGTTTCAGCAGATCTTTTATACGGATCAGGGGTTGTCCGGTCTTTATTTGGCTCGGAAGAGTCCGCTGGACCTAAAGCAATAATCATGTAATGTAATGTAGGTAAAGTTTTCCCAACAAATTATTGTAACTATCACCCAAATAAAAGTCAGACATATAGATCTCCCATGTGGTCTAGTGGTTAGGATTCCTGGCTTTCACCCAGGCGGCCCGGGTTCAATTCCCGGCATGGGAACATTTTTTTTTGACCGTCGCCAATTTTTTTTATCATCTGCTCTTTACCTTTTTAAAACAAATATCAATTTGCAACCCAAATCAATTTATTATGGTGCTGTAGGTATTTCTGGCAGATTATTCTGAGGTTGAAAATCTGTTCAGTAGTACTTCGCCCTGCCCTGAAACCTGCTTGTTCTTCAGCTATGGTTTGTTCAGCTTTGGGTTTCAACCTGTTGTGTATTATTTTCAGGAGGACCTTGCTGAGTTAGCTGATGTGTGTCTGAATTGTGATCTGGAAAGAACTTGCTTTGCCTTCGTATGGCTTTCCCAGGGTGTAGGTCACGAGAAGCAGCTAATTTATCAATTTAATCAAAGACTCGTGGACATCAACGAACAAGCCTGGAATGCAGCCTTAAATAAAGCAACAGCTTCAGTCAGTACAGGCAGACTAAGAACAATTTGAAAACAGAAATATACTTGGACTGTATTAAGCAGAAGTGTTTTAGTGACTCGTACGATTGAGGTTAGGCATTAGTAACATGAAAGTATACAAGATTAGATACGTCACACAGGGTGTTTCAACTGACTGTCCTTTCTGCCCAGACGCTGAAGAAACGCAGCTGTATATGCTGTATGTTTGTCATATAAATAACAGATTTCTTCCAAAAAAACTTTAAAGAGGTGAATTTCTTTTTTTCTTTTTTTTATTCAGGAAAGACCATTTGTTGAATTTGTTCAGATGCATGGGAAGAATGATCAAGGAAACTGCATGGTTCATTTGTAATTTTTCTCAAAATGATAGACAACAACGAGCATTACGAAGGAGACTGTTCACATTAAAGAGTGTTGAGACTTAAATCATGTGTGTGAGTCAATATGTGAGCGTGGGTTTGGCAAATACGTGAATGCAAATAATCGAAAAATGAAGTAATAAATATAACATTGGTTTTTGTATCTGCATAATAATGTGAATCAGAGAGAGAGAGAAAGAGAGAGAGAGAGAGCGAGAGAGAGAGAGAGAGAGAGAGAGAGAGAGAGAGAGAGGGAGAGAAAGAGAAAAAAAAACACATACATATATACATATATACATACATACAAGAAAAAAAAGATTTCTCTTATATAGCGCACTTACAAGCTCAGAGAGCTTGCCATGCCACACCCAAATCCTTGTAACGGCAATCACACAATAGTTTGCTGAAGTCCGGATTCGAACCTACGTCGCCCAAAACGCGCTCACACAAGTCGTGCGCTCTGACCACTGAGCTATCCCTGTCTTACATACATGCACACATACATACATACATACAGTGATATAAAATGTAAATATGCTTGCACACATAACACTTTTCAAATCTAACGCCCTATAGTAGTAGTAGTCGTAGCCGTAGTAGAGTAGTAGTAGTAGTGGTAGTAGTAGTAGTAGTAGTAGTAGTAGTAGTAGTAGTAGTAGTAGTAGGAGCAGTAGTAGCAGTACTAGTAGTATTAGCACTACTAGTAGTAGCAGTAGTAGCCGTAGTAGTAGCAGTAGTAGCCGTAATAGTAGTAGCCGTAGTAGTAGCAGTAGTAGCCGTAATAGTAGTAGTCGTAGTAGTAGCCGTAGTAGTAGCAGTACTAGTAGCAGTAGCAGTAGTAGTAACCGTAGTAGTAGTAGTACCAGTAGTTGTAATACGTTGTGGGTTGTCCTTTTCCTAGAGTTCAAAGCGCAGTATGCCCTTAACGCAAAAGCATTTTGCGTCACACACCACTCGTCACACGTCTTCAAGCTGGCACGGACGGAGTAGACGAGGCATAGCCAAGATTTACTGTGGGTTGAAAACTATCGTATACTATGCACATGTACCGTCCAGTCAGTAGCCAACTAGGACTTCTACGACGGTTAGTCACCGCAAGGTTGCAGAAAACGCTCAGAATACTAAATCTTCCCGGACGCCATTGTGAGGGTAACTCCGCACGGTATGGACAGTAGTCTCAGAGGATACTGAACTCAGAAGAAAAGATGAGGGTTATTCCTTACCAACTAACCTAAATAAAGTAAAATAAAGCACAGTTCTATCGCGTGGTGATAGAGAGCATTTTGTGATTCTCTATCACTGTCTGGTACGGCAGCACAACCGCGATAGAAAAGAAACAGCTCGAGCACATTGTCAAGACTGCCTCCAAAATAGCTGGTTGCGACTTTCCATCTGTCGCCTCCATTCTCACAACGCGAATGAAACGGAAAACGGGAAAGATAGTCTGCGATCCATCACACACAGCCAACAGTCTCTTCGAGCTTCTGCCCTCTGGCCGTCGGTTCCGTGCTTTAAAGGTCAACATCATTGAAACATAAAACTGAGCACAAAATATATACATAATAAAAGAAGTCACATGCCAAACAACTTTTTTCCGAAAAATACTGCCTTTTTTTAATATTTAATAAAATCTACTTCGAATAAACTTTTGCACCTTCGAAAAGCCCGCTCACGTGACCACATGGCTCGTGACGTCAACTGCAGTAGACAATATAGAGTCCGATAGTGCTCCTTCTCTACCAAAACGCAGGAAAACGAAGAGCAGTGGCCTATATTATGCCGTTGGAGGTTGTACAAACAAACAAGCGGATGGGTTAACATTGCATAGGTTTCCAAAAAACAAAGAAGTGCGAAATAAGTGGGTGAGATTCGTGCAGAAAAAGCGTGTAAACTTCGGTCCGAAGTACGGTGTGACATCCTCGCAGTTCCTAGTATCTTAGCTGGGCTGGGAGCGAATGGGAGCATTCTGATTGGTCGACGCGTTACAAAATTCGACGCATGCGCACAGTGCTATCATAGTCTTCGTAAGGGTTAGGGTTAGGGTTTGGGTTAGAGTTAAGAGTTTAGGGTTAGGGTTAGGGTTTGGGTTAGGGTTAGGGTTATGACGCCTAAGAACTTCGTGAAAAAGCCGGCCCGACATGGCCTAGCGCATGCGCAAATGCGCTCGGATAAACTAGGAGACCCGGAACTTAAAGGACGTGACAACGGGACACCAACTGCGTCGTTAACAATTTGCGCAAAACACTTCGCTGAAGACTGCTACCCCCCCCCCCCCCAAGTGCCACTTTAATGCGGAGCTTTGGGATGAAAACAATACAGACATTAAAGCCTGGCTCTGTTCCAACGATCCAAAGTCAGTGTGCCATTGCAACAAGCGCCTCAACAACAGCAACAGTGATTCAAGTTACTAGTAGTAGGCCTATTAGTACTACTTCAACTACAGTCACATCCATCGTCTGCTATCAGTTTGCCGGGCGTCAGGAATGTCAGAGCACAGGCTGTGAAGTCCGTAGGCCTTGCCTCAATTACATACTATAGTATGTAATTGAGGCAAGACCTACGGACTTCACAGCCTGTGGTCAGAGGAGCTTTTCAGAAAAGGGAACGCAAGAGGGTATGTATTCACTGGTCTAGCTCGTATAATTATTTGTTTATTATTACAATTAGTACTCGGGGGTCGAATTCGTTTCTAACAGAAGAGAGCACTGCTGTAACACGACAGATCGAGTGAAGAAATACTGCTTGTCTCGCTTGTAACTTCTTCGCAGTCGGCCATTGTATGCAGCTGCTGACGTCACTGCGAGGGGAGATCAGCGATAGCTGCGTTTTAGATTATTACTTCCCTTACCCTTAATTACAGGTAGGAAATCCCACTTTCAGTGATCGATATCTATTAAACGGTAGAGCTTTGCTTACCGAATTTTTTGCGGTATTATTTAGTAAAGTTCTTTCAGCAGAAACTTTTTGACCGAGCACTGTGGTTGACCTTTAAGAGCCAGAACTCGATTCAGAAACAGTTTCTTCCCAGATGCTGTCCTCAGTACATCACCAACCATGGAATGATCTGTATAAACTGGAAACTCACAACCATTGCTTGATTTGTACCTGTGTACAATAGGAATATGCTATTCATTACATACTGTTGTGTGTGTGTGTGTGTGTGGGTGGGTGGGTGGGTGGGTGGGTGGGTGGGTGCGTGTGTGCGTGTGTGGTGTGTTATGTTGTGGTGTGTGTAGATTTGGATGTGAAGCTTAATATTCTTAATCATTCTCATCATTTTATTTAAAACTGTTATATTGTTTTATTGCTGTATTTTGTTTTACTTGCAGTAAGTGTGTGACTCCATAATTTGTCATATATGACTAATGTATGTCTAACACTGTGTTTACCTATCCTTTAGTGACGTAAGCATGTTGAATGCCAATGAAGTGTATGACACGATGCATGCATGTGTGACTGTGCAAGAAAGGATGTATTTCATTGTTGCCATGCCACACCCAAATCCTTGTAACGGTTTTACTTGGTGACTAAATATTCGTATTATCTTATAATAGGCCCGAATGTTTTGACTACTAAATTATTTTGAAAAATAGCACTGAACATGCCAAGCAGAGGTAGTATACGTCAGCACCACAACGCTATAAGCTGTTTTCATTGGAAGGTTCATGAAAGGTTCGGAGAGGTTCAAAACCTTTTTTTTAGGCTCTCAGATCCCGAACCCAGGTTGCTGAACCTTTTGGATTAAAAAAAGGTTCAGTAACCTAGGTTCCGGATGTGAGAACCTCGAAAAAAACGATGTTGAACCTTCCCGAACCTTCCACGAACCTTCCAAGTACGACAGGCCATCATTACCCGACGCAGACACCTACCACTTTATAAAGGGTGGTTGTTGTTTGTAGATTATAGTCACACGACACTTTCGCATATAGGTGACTACTGGACCGATTTATACTGACACCAGCGGGCCAGTTGTTGGTAAAGGGGAAAATAATATGATCACACGTTGACCAATCCGGGATTCGAACCAGCGACCTTTCGGTTACTAGCAAGATGCTCTTACCAACTGAGCTACCCGGCCCCTCTAAGGGTGGTTGAAAAGTAAGTCCCTATTTATACCTTTTGTAAACAGTGTTGCATTTGCATGAAACACCACGTAGTGTGATCTTTACAGTCGTAGAATGTAATAGGCATTATCCCTAAATAAACCGAAAGTAGGTTGCTTCCCCTGAAATGCGGTTACACAATACATGTTGACAGCATAAACCGAAAGTAGGTCAATGAGAGTAGCTTCCCCTGAAAAGCGGTCAAAATACATGTTGACAGCTATTTAGGAAGTACTCCTATTCCTGGTCTCCGATTTCATCTCACAGTAACGAGAGCAGCTGAGCTCGCTCAGGCAGCGTCAGGCGATGACCTATTATGGGCTGCTCTCGTCCATGTACGATGAACTGAGAGATCAGCGTTTGAGTTCTACAGCTGTAAAGGCGCAATACGTGTTATTATCTACAAGCGCGGTACTATTGTCGAAACGTTCAAATCAAGTATGCAATAAGGAGTTAATTTTCAACCATCCTGTCTGCACAAGTGTGCGCAATCACCATCAGAGATTTGACGGATTTAACACAAACTATTAGGAACTGGCCGAGGCCTACAGGTATATAAATCAAATTAACCTAATCCATTGAGTCTAATCTGCGAAGACTCAGTGGGACCTCTGACCCATAAAGGATTTGATTTATAATGCGACCCAGCTTGCGAAGCCGATGTCTCGGAGATTCTCATCTACGTGCTGACATTCTGCGCTTTCACACTATGATGGATTTGTACTAGTGCGAATCACCCAGCAATATACTTCTGCCAGTTCAAAAAGTTGCTTAAAATCGTTGGCTGCAATCAGGAGGGATCGCACTTGACGGAAACAACAACTTGCTGTACGTCACGCGCGCTGTCAAGGGGCCCGCAGTGCAGGAAGTCCACCTCTGACAGAAATCTGTATTTAATATTATATTTTATTATCATGGAAGTCTACCGCTTCTGTCATATTATTTATGGAGTCTATCTCTGAAATAAACATTATTCTGTCAAATTATTATGGAAGTCTACCTCTGAAACAAACATCCTTCTGTCATAATATTCCGGGAGTTTATCGCTGAAAGAAACCCTCTGTCATAGTATTATGGAAATCTACCTTTGAAAGAATCATTCTTCTGCCATATTTTTATGAGTCAGAGCAGCATTACCGTCCAGACAATCTTGTTATCAATTCATATCGACGATCTTTAGATCGATGTATCCAAAATAAACCGACGTATGACTTGTAGCCTATTTGTCTAATTCGGAATAATAGGTGAGAATTTTCGCCTAAACCTTTCTGATGTACCTTTCAGGTGTCACTAGTAAATCTCAGATGCATTTCTTGACGGGGTTCAGGAATAAATCAGAGCAGCTGGCTTTTGCTAAGCAGATGGTGATTTATTGTTGGCCTGTGTGCCGTGTGTCTGGCATCATGTTGAAATGGATTGGCCGTCTTTGGCGGATTAAGAGAAAAGAGAGAGAGAAAAGAAAGAAAGAGAGAGAAAGTGTGTGTGAGAGAGAGAGAGAGAGAGAGAGAGAGAGAGAGAAGAATAAGATAATTTTATTTTGCAAGGGTAAAAGAGTAAGCGCTGGATGCGCTTTTTTACATCTTGCACTTGGTCCTTGTAACAATAACTTTAAATATAATAACTCAATATTATAACTTTAGCATCATGGAACAATAACAAATAAACAAATGCATCATTAGATAAAATAACTTTCAAAAAAATGGAAATCAAATAATTTGTTAATATGAATTAACAGCATTAGCAATCAAATGTTTATTTATTTTTTTAATGTGTTTTATTGGAGACGTGTTCTAAATGATGTAAATTTAGATGCTGGAGTGCGGAGATCTTCAAGAAAGTTATTCCACCAAGTGGAACCGGCATTAGCTAGACTACTTTTGAATAGATCAATTCTTGGAAATTGGAGCATTTAATTTTGTGAACGATCTGGCAGATGTTTTTGGAAAAAAGAGAAGAAAGATAGGAAGGTAAGTCTTACATTGCCAGAAAGGACATTGTGCATGAACACCCCTTTATTAAATTTAATCTGTTGCAAGAGTTAGAATATTGATCCGTTTATAGTCATCCAAAGAGATTTGTTTGTTTAAGAATAACTTGTTTAATTGCACGTTTGTGAATTCTAATTAAAGGCATCATTGCATTTCCACTAGCAGAATCCAAAATAGTATATGAATAATCAAAAGATGGTTGAATATGATCGGAATAAAACAGTTTACCAGAATGTAAATTTAATAAATGCTTTATCGTTGACAATTGATAAGTCCTTTTAAAAATACTTTTACTAACATTTAAAATATGTTTGATCCAAGACAAATTATTGTCTAAAATTACACCAGAAGTTTTTGGCATTATACTTAATCAATTATTTGATTGCAAATTTTTAATGGAGGAAGTTTTATAAATACATTGTGTCTTTTCTTTCTTGTTATAATTAGCATGGCTTTTATTTTCTCTGGACTGAGGACCATGTGGTTGTATTCTGTCCACTCCTGTAGTTCACTAACCACTTTTCGTAATGAGTTGAATAGATTGTTCAATTCTGTATTCTGATAATGTAATGTAGTGTCATCATCATCATCATCATCATCATCATCATCATCATCATCATCATCATCATCATCATCATCATCATCATCATTATCATCATCATAATAATAATAATATTATACTGGATGCTATATGCGCCTTGTTACTAAATCAGACTCAAAGCTCGGCAATCTTCAACCAACATACACGCTCACATGTTACAAACACTCCTACATACACAACAAACATTCATCACCCAAACATGTGGTGTAAAGGAAAGTCGCTATTAGAAGACGGAAAGGAAATCGATTTTTTTTAATCAGCACAGAGTTCGCACGTAGAAATATCAAAAGGGAGCTCATTTTAGTTAGATAGAAAATAACAAAGGTCCTAAAATAGATCATTGCGGTACTCCAGATATAACAATTTCAAATGGTGACTTTTGGTTATTTACATAAACACACTGTTCTCTGTCAAAAAGAAACGATTTTAGACATACAAGAGATTTAGAATGAATGCCATATAATTGTAGTTTACGTAGAAGAAGGTCATGGTCTATTACATCAACAGTTTTTGCGAAGTCAACAAATAATGTTTTTAGACAATGTTCCCTTATTAATATTATTTAGCCATTGTTCTCTCATAGATGTAAGAACTGTGTGACAAGAATGTTTAGCTTTGAAACCAGATTGATTTTCATGCGAGAGAGAGAGAGAGAGAGAGAGAGAGAGAGAGAGAGGCGGGTAGAGAAAGAGAAAAAAAGGAGTGAGAGAGAAAGAGAAGAAGAAGAACAATAACAATAACAATAAAAACAAGAAGAGAAGAAGGACAAGATATCACGTGTGTGGTGTTAGTTTTATTCTTTTGTTTGCGGTGCTTTTGTTCGTTTGCTTGAAGTTTTCGGGTTGTTGTTTTAATCTTGGATCATGTTCCTAATAAAAATAAAAGAAACGATATAATTTACTTGTTTAAGCTTACCCGTTACGGAAATAATTAAATTAATTTCTATTATCTTCATAATTAAAATTAATGTCACAGAGACCTTTCATTCACTTGTTAAGGAAATAATTAGCTTTTTTGAACTTCGTCATCACATTTAACCTCGCATTTGGGTTCCGCTCCGCGATTTCAACAACTGAATTTAGTACACTTTCTGGTTCCCATTCCAATGTCCAAATAGAGCACACCACTTTGAATTCAACGGTACAGAAAAGACGTGGAGGATTTAACCACACGCTTTCTCCATTCAATAAAACGAATGTAGGTGGGTTTAATTTATTTGGGACGAAAATGTACTCTTGAATTCAATACTTTAATATCAATTGGGCATGCTTCTTGAGTTCAATGAGTAAAATTATAATACGTTTACAATCCACAATAAAAACAGAGTAACGTGCTATATAGAGCTAGGTATAACGCGAGCATGCTTATCTATCCTATCCTATCCCGTAACTCTGAGGTCGTTGGGACACCACTGATGATCGTTTAACCAGCATCTTTCTCTGTCTTAGCCAACAAGTATAAATATCGGAACAATAAGCAACAATAATAAAGAATTTTTTTAACAATCTTTCTTGCTTCACATTGCTCAGGAGTGCGTCTTTAATTTAGATCCATTTGGAATTAATACATTTCGCCTTTAAATCAATCGCTTAGAAAAAAGTGAACTTGGCACCTGTCCAGTCCAATGGCTGAACAGATAAAGGGCTGTAAAACGTACTTTGGCTCTGATTGCAACGGACATAGAAAGGAAAAAAAATAACCTTGGGAAATCAAAGGAAATGAGAAGGCAAACATGTTTACTCGGTTCAATGAAACGAACAGGCATGTGTAATAATGTATTGCTTTATTTTTCTGTTCGAAAGTGCTATGGGCTGAATTAAAGACAGGCGAGTTTTCTTTATCAAATGTACTTATTAATCTGCCTTTCTTTTCTATACATAAATTTCGAATGAAGAAATGAACCCTTGGAGATCCGTGGCAGAGAAAAAAGTGAACGTGGTTGTTCCGGTTCCATGCAAGCATGAATGTGAAAGTTAATTGAGCTCAGTGTATATGTACAAATGGACATAAAAAAAAGTTCATCCTTGAAATCAAAAGCGATGTCACACTGAATAACTTGTCATGAGCTGAAGTACTTCAATTCCAACACAATTTCATAATCAGTTTTGCCGATTATGTGTATGGTCTAGTGCGTGAAGTATGTAGTGTTTGTGGAAGCGAAAGTTAATGTTATGTTTTACTGCACTGCAGTGCAGCAGTTAGTGTTTATGTGAAATAATAATGCACAAAGTGTGGTTTGGCATGCATTCTGGTCTTTGTTTTTGTGGATTTGAAATTGTCACGCCACACGTTACATTTCCTTGTAATTTATGGCGACAATAAATATATCTTGACTCTTGATTCACACTGAATTTATCATTCACCGGCATCATTATCACTCAGAGTATAATGGTGAATGAAATGTGTACAAGCGATGAAGTAGCACCCCCAACCCCTTGCACACCACGCACCCCCTATGAATCTATAGTAATCTCTTTTTCTGGCAGCAGAGAGAGAGGTATATATATATATATATATATATATATATATATATATACTTGCATGCACACTAAGTATATATGCACTTAGTGTGCATGCAAGTTATAATTAAGATTGATCAATGTTCAGTGATATTTAATATTCAGCAGTGTACCATTTTTCCGTTGCAAACTATCACGAGTTCACAATCTAAGAACACTGACGATTCCAACACAATTACTTGTTGTGACGTAGCTGCACTTTGCAGGACTAGGCGGGGGAAGACGCAAGGGTGAAGGGAGGGGGGGAAAGAGATGGGAATGATAGGGGGTAGGGAGGGTAAGGATCATTTGTATTTATTTAACAGTAACCGTGACAGCACTAGTCGTTCTCGGACTAAAGGGCATTACACAAGTTGGATGCCTGTAGCAGATTCTCTATAGCAAAGCGATAGATAGCAAACAATTCCCCCACCCTTCATACCCCCTCCCCTCCCCGCCCCCTGCCCCCCGCACAATCCTGTCAAACACATATATCGCTTTTGGCTCATTTCAATAGACTTGAACTTGCTTTTGGTACGAAACGGTATTATTTTCACACACACACACAAACACACATCCACACACACACGCACACACACATACGTACACACCAACCCCACACGTACTCACACACACACACAATTTCACTCTCCCTACCGAATCTCGTCACACACACTCACACACACACACTCACAGGCACACACCAACCTCACAGGTATTCATACATACATACATACATACACACACACACACACACACACACACACACACACACACACACACACACACACAACACAGACCTTTTGGCTAACTTCAAAAGACATGCTTTTAGTATGAACCCGTACCGATAACCTCTGGATAAGATCGTTTTTTTTCCATTTGGATCACACACAATCAGTCTGTCATTGCAAGACACATAATTTTCACGACTCGGTAATTGAACTCGCACACGTCACGGACTGAGCCTGCGGTACTTTTCTTTTGACCCAGACGGTGTCGGCCATCAGATTCTGGAATTGGATTTTTGGGGTCCAAAATATCCAGCATTTCACTCTGAAGTATTCAGTTTTCACCCTTAATGTTCAGTATTTCATTCTTATCACCGATCAAAGTGACATTTGTTACAATCCTTCTAAGCTACCACTGCCTACCGATATCTCGGAAACGTCAGGAACGACTGTTCGGTAACCATTTGAACACGGGAAGGGAATACATTCTCAAGAAATGAGTAAGAAAATACCCCCTTTTAGAGAAGACCATTCCACAAAAAGGTCATACAAGGCGAGTCTATCTCTAATCCATCAAATCACTTTTAGAAGCATATTCTTCAACTCCAGAGATTACTAGCAGAAAAACGGGGAAGGATTAATTTTCATGCAGTCTGCTGCGATACTCCTGGGTGTCGGGTTTTACTTTCAACCGATTCCACAAAGCTGTTTAGCAGCCAGGGTATGTCAGTAATGCTGTGCGTCATTGGCCGGAGAGTAGAAATGAGTTCTGGAACACTCCTGCATGTTCTCACTGATAAGGGGAGGTGACAGGGTTCGATTTCAACGCACTGTATTTTCGGCTCCCGTGATAGGAGTGTAAAGGTTCTAGCTTACCTCTCCCCTTCCAATGTTGATGACGATCGCGATGGTGTAAACTTGTATACTTCACAAGTTCACGCAATCAACATGATCTCGACGCGAAAGGAAAAAGTGCTGTCTGATGATGCGCAGCCCCACCCTCTCACCCCCCTCCCCACAAAAAAGTAGCCTATGACCATTAATTCAGTTGAATAATGGGTCTTAATGCGCTTCTGAAAACTGTCCAGATTGTCAACAGCTCCTAGTTATTATGGGAGATCATTCCAGAATTTGTTTGTGTGGGCGGGTGGGGAGGGGGGGGGTGGAAGTGCAGAGAGAAGCTTTATAACCCACGCCCTTCTTTCTCCGAGGATAGAAACTGGGGTGGACAATATTACTGACTGAGAAGATGAACGTTAACGAACAAGACTGGAATATAATTTGAGGTCGGGCAATAAGCAGATTTTAGGGGTAATGCTAAGCAAACGGAAAACATAAATAAATAACATTTTTTAAGCAATTTACCACCAGACTTATTTGCGAATATACAAGATCAAGAGTACAATCTAAACTTAAAACACACGCATTTTATATAGCGCAGTTATTAGCCCATGAACGGAACAAGGCGTTGGTCGAGATCAAGACCACCCTCAATCCGTTCAAGATCCCAACTTGTAGCATCGAGCGCCCTGTCGAAATGCTCCGGGACAACTCAGACTCCTGAAATAATATTTAATGGGGAATCATAATAGAACGTTGTCAACTTGGAATTTTGAAGATTGATTCGCCTAGTTTGCACATGGAACAGTTGTGGCAATTAACTTTCAATACTTCAGGAAATTTAGGCGCACTGAGCGTTTTGGGCTTGGACATACAGCTATGCCTAATGTGCTAGGTGGCTAATACCTACTCCAATTGGCGTCAAATTCATTTTGAGCTTTTCTGTGACTGACATGTTTATAATCGTTACAGTCAATTTCCATGTAATTTTCTCTCTCTTTCTCTCTCTCTCTCTCTCTCTCTCTCTCTCTCTCTCTCTCTCTCTCTCTTTCTCTCTCTCTCTCTTTCTCTCTCTCTCTTTCTCTCTCTCTCTCTGTCTCTCTCTCTCTCTCTCCCTGTCTGAAAAAATGCGACTCCAAAACCAAATCAAGCTGGTGCATTCAAGAGTAAAACTGTACACAAAGATGGCACGCTCAAAATGTATTGCCAGAAACACAAATCAGCATTTCCAAATATTATCTAGAAACACAAAAAGCAAGCAAGTTTTTTTTTTCCAACTTTGGTTTCATTCGTATTATTTATTATATAAAAGCAAGCACAGTAACGAACGAACAAACACCACCACCTCTACCACCACCCTCTCCACGACAACTCGTGAAAGTCCTTGGCTTCTTGTTGTATCTATTGATTTTCGTACTATACTGATGAGCCCTCAACTAGTGAACACTCGCCTTAGTACTTTAAACGATACTCTTTATCATCAAAAGCTAAACCTACTCGTCATAAACTTACTATCGAACGCTTTACAGACTTTTAGATAAATCTACTGCTGCACTCTTCCGCAGTCTTGCAAATAAATGAACCAACTCCAATTCCCTGAGTTGTTTGCACAGCTCTGTCGGGCAAGGAGGCATGTCAACACATAAAGACTGTTCAAAGGAAATACTGAAGTTGGAAGTTTGTTCGTCCTTAAATTGTATTCCAATTTCACCCGTGTGTAAGCCCAAGTAGAGATATGGGTTGCAAGCACTGGTTTTCAAAACTGTATTGAACTTACGCGTACGGTGTGGTAAAATCGATAAAAAGTTTCACATAGATTTTGAAAGCGCTTTTCATTTATTTGCTTGTAACTGGAATATAAGGCCAGTAGTTTGTTTTTTAGGCTCTTAAAATGTATTACGCCACAGAGCCGTATAAAATAAAGCATGTTCGTTTGAGTCTACATCTTCAAAGGGTTATTGATCATAGGCATGGAAGAGCTGTAGAATATGCCGATGATTCTAGTGTTTTTGCTCGTGTTAAGGTTGTTAAGTCTTATTCCACTCAAACTCTACATTGCCAAAGGCAGATAGGTTTCAGTATTGATTGTTAAAAGTGCGTTTAATCGAAGGCGGGGACCACTAGCGTATGTCGCCTATACTGCAGAATATCACGATGATTCCACTGTTCTTGGATATTATATGGTTCTTAAATTACATAGCACTTCAATGGGCAGATAAGTAGGTACGCATATTGATTTTCAAGGCGGTCCCGGAGAGGAGAGATTTCAGCGATGATTCTCCAAGCGCTTTTGACGGTAGGAGCGTACATATGAAATTACCTTTAAACGTAAAACACGTCGAATCCCTTGCTTTTGGATTGTGTTAAAGTCATGATAAATTTATTGCATTTAAACTGGACAGACAGGTGTTTTTTTGTGAGTGTAGGATTTTCAAAGTTTATGTGGCACAAACCTAGAGCAGAGAAATGTTGGCATTGATTCTTTTACGTGATTTTGATCATAGGCACGTACCGTAAATCCGAACTGTCAAACATGCTGATGATTATATTGTATTGAACATCTTATATTCTTCTGCATTTGAACTGGGCAGACTGGTTTCAGCACGATTTTTGTAGTGGACAATGCAAACTAGTTTTGATCGATTTTAAGATTGATTTTCAACGCGCTTTTGATCATAAGCATGTAATGCACCTGAACACCTGCTTGTAAAAAACCGTCGATTGTTTTATTTTATTTATGTATTTTATTTCATTGCACTTTTGCAGGGAGGACAGGTTTAATATTGGGATTGAAGGCGGTCGATAAAAGATAAAGAAGTTTGGTTTTGGTTTTATCTGGTATCAATATTATCCGCGGACAGGAACAACTACCTGCACAATATAGTCATGATTCCCTTGTTTAAGGCCGTTTAAAACCCCGGCCTTTGGTTTGGTTAAGTTGTACCTGAGTGCAAAAGCATGATTAACTGATAATGTTGATGATCAAAGTTCTTTTGAGCTTACGCATGTAGTAGCAACTAGCTATAGACCATGCCTATGATTACCTCGTTTATTTGTTTTAAAGGTCTTTGGGCGAAACATAGGCTTGTTAATTTTGTCTACATGGAGCTTGAGTGGTTGTAGCATTACAGTTATTTGATCGATGATATTTCTGTCCAGGCTTTATTCAACAATTGGGCAGGTAATTTAAGGGCATGTTACAATGTGTTTTTGCGCTACAGTTACATTATATTCTTCCCTAAGAATATTGTTTGGCGTATATTATTACGTCATGTCATATGAAGCAATGATTGTTATATATGTATAAGTAATCATGGATAATCATTATATATATATATATATATATATATATATATATATATATATATATATATATATATATATATATATATATATATATACATATACATATACATATACATATACATATACATATACATAGATGGATGGATGGATGGATGGATGGATGGATGGATGGATGGATGGATGGATGGATGGATGGATGGATGGATGGATGGATGGATGGATGGATGGATGGATGGATGGATAGATAGATAGATAGATAGATAGATAGATAGATAGATAGATAGATAGATAGATAGATAGATAGATAGATAGATAGATAGATAGATAGATAGATAGATAGATAGATAGATAGACAGACAGACAGACAGACAGACAGACAGACAGACAGACAGACAGACAGACAGACAGACAGACAGACAGACAGATAGATAGATAGATAGATAGATAGATAGATAGATAGATAGATAGATAGATAGATAGATAGATAGATAGATAGATAGATAGATAGATAATTATTATTATTATTATAAAATGTCCCCAGAAACAAGGTATATTAGGTTTTGTACGGTTATCTGGGGACACAGTTCCGTATCTGGGAACATGCGCACGTTCCCGGATCCAAGGTAAGTTTGAAAATGCAAGGAAAAGTAATGTCGTCTCTACTAGGCGACGAATGAGGTCAAGCTGTATTTGTTTATAGGTCAACTGTCTTTTACGAACCGTTTGAGAATGTTTTCGAACCGATTGTTGACGCCGGATAGTGTCCTCACTTGGTTTCATACAATACAAGAATCCAAGAAGGCAAATAGGTTTTTGAGACGGAAAAAGCGCAATGTTTGTAGAGAAAACATTCTGTAAAGGGTTAGGGCAAAGGCTAGGGATAGATCTACAACTAACCCTTACCCGAACCCTTATCATGTGCACAAATAATGCATTCTAGCATCACACAGTACAGTTTGGGTCGTTTTCTTTGAAGTGTTCCATTGTTTAACATATATTGCATACAGCTGATGGTTTTATTTTCGAACCAAATTGTGCGAATAAGACGCTTGTTTATACGCTGATGAATTACACACACTAACTCTGCATTTCATATAAGACGTTTACAATCAATTTAAGTGCATGTTTGTCTTTATGCAAACATAATGTATACAGTCTACAAATGCAGATGTATGTTTTGCTATAAACAATGAGATACTCCCACATTAAGAGCAGGCTCGTCGATCTGTATTACACATTGTTTGCCTTAAATTCGCCAGAAAATGCAGGCAAAACGTTTGAATCTAATCGTAGTTATTTTTAAAAAATGGCATGAAGGTACATCGTTGAAAGCAATCTCAAGTTTTACAAACAAGCAGTTATTCAATTCAACAAATCTGTAATACCTCTCACAAGGAACTATGACAGGCACTTGATCACTAAAATAAACAAAATAAAAATAAAATACAAGTAAAAAATTAAAGATACTATAATATTTGTTTAAAATCCCTACAACATGTAGGATACGATTATATATGCACACACACACGCACACACCCTATTAATTTATATAGTAACTTATGTAATAGAATGTAAAACAAAATCTCACAGAAGAAGCATGTTTTGATTTTATGAAGCTATTATTTTTTAAGTAATTGTTTATCCACAAGAAATATATTTTTCACCCCTTCCCCCAACACACACACACACACACACACACACACACACACACACACACACACACACACACACACACACACAACACTTGCGGAGGTTCTCAAGATACAATAACCTTATTGAACCATCCTGCAAGCATTGGAAAACTGTTCAAGCAGACCTATTATGTTCCTCCGCTTGATGTGCACCCAGCTCTTTGCTTTCCCAGATCCTATGTTCTTTCGGGAGGACACACTTTCCTACTTCATTAATCCCGCCTTTCTTAGTATGGACAAACTTCTTGTATAATTCAATCGTCTTTCATTCTTGCGGTTCCCCTCCGCCCGCACCTATCCCCCCATTGTTTTTTTTTAAAATTTCGTTTACTTCGTGTAATTCACAAAGATCTTAATACAATTATATGATAACTATATAATATTAATACATAGTGTTACACTCAGTTTGATGATGGTGTTTTCTATCAGTATCTGATTCAGCCCCGATGCTTGAATTCCTGATAGTTGTGTAACTCAGATTCGTTTATTCACACAGCCCGTCCAAACAGCATACAAGTCACAAAGTCGACGTATGAAGTTTTCCACTTTTATTCAGCACACACCAACAACTGCATACAATTCTCAATTCAACTCAACAACTTTCACAGCAACTTTCCAAATCACTATCAACAACTTTACTCTCTCAACAACAATCTCGGCACACGATTAAATAACCTCTCTCTTTTCCGGAAAGATTTCGAATACGGTAGAAATGACGTACTGCCACCAATCGAACTAAAGATCGTCATCACTGACTTACGTCATTACACATTTCTTCTCCTTCCGGATCGTTCCTTCAAATTTCTACAATTATCCCGAATCTTCGATCGATGATAAACATGCCGATCCAGAAGATTCTACAACAATATCGACTAACGGAAATTATCAACGTTATACAAAGCCTTTCCTAACAACAATGCAAACTCAAATCAAAGGTAAATAAACTCTATTATTGAATACTTTGCAAATCGAAACGATTAGATCTATCGTACACGCTTCCGGCATACTTTCGTTCGCGTTTCAACGTAACATAACCCCCCACTCAAGAAGAAATTTACCCAATTTCTTTCAACAACGTTGAAACGTAATGCACAAACAGAGTTCAGAATTAAAACTTATTTCAGACTGTCTGAATACTGTCAATGTTCTCAGTTCATTCACACAGAGTCAAAGTTTCTCATCTGCAAGTCTTTCTGAATACAGTCAATGTTCACAGATCATTTACCCAGTCAACGTTTTTCATTTTCAAGTCTGTCATTACCAATATTCTTAGTTCGTCCACACAGTCAATGTTCTTTCATTCGCAAGGAAACGACGCCCTCGTCAGTTGCGGTCGTCATCGGCCCAGGGTCAAAGACGATGATCACGTGGGCTTCCCTGGAATCAGTGCGTCCTCCGTTGTCTCCTTCTTCCATCGGATGTCCGACGCAGTCGACGTTGTCATTTCCCAGAATGCATTCGCTGGGTCTCACGGTCAGGTTGGCTTCTGCGGGACGGTGGAATAGCTCCCTCAAGGTCTGCAGATGCTCCTTCCAGGTCTGGGTGTGGACTTCATGTTCGACCAAAGTCGTAGAGCCAGGGACATCGCTGAAGTTGTGGGGAAACTCGCCCATAAGGTCCTTGAGCTCCATCTTTTGACCTTCCGTCAAGCTCGGTCGTAGCTTAACATCATCGATGCCTTCTTTGCTGTGGAAGTCTCCCAGTTCCAACAGTTCTTCGCTGTCAAAGCTGTTGTCGGTCACAGCTGCTGTGGCTGCGTGCACAGTCTCTGATGGCCTTTCCACGTACAGCTTAAGGAGGTTGGCGTGGTATATCTTGGAATGCTGACCGACCTTCACCTTGTAGTCGTTGATCCCCACCACGGTCTCCACTTCGTACGGGCCTTTCCACTGCATCAGCAACTTATTGTGATCAGTAGGTAGCAGCACCAGCACTTTGTTGCCAGGTTTAAACTTCCTGTTCACAGCCCTACGGTCATAGTAGTGCTTTCAACAGTCTTGGGACTTCTTCAGGTTTTCTCTGGCTATCTCGAGAGTCTGCTCCAGCTTCTCTCGTAGCTCAAACACGTACTGGTAGCTGTTCTTCACCTCTGGGGTGTCTACTTCTTTCGTCCACAGTTCTTTCAGGATGTGCATCGGCCCTCTGATGGTTCTTCCGTACAGCAGCTCGAACGGAGAGAAGCCGGTGGACTCCTGCGGTACTTCTCTGTAGGCGAAAAGTAAGGCGTTGATGTAGCGATGCCATTGTCTGGGCTGCTCGCTGCACAGTTTCTTCAGGGTGGACTTCAGTGTAGCATTGAACTTTTCGACAAGCCCGTTGCACATCGGATGGTAGGGTGTCGTAGTCAAATGCCGGATGCTCAGCAGTCTGTTGACCTCCTTCATACAGTCAGAGACGAACTGTGTCCCGAGGTCTGTCAGAATTTCTTCAGGCACTCCAAGCCTACTGAACATGTCCACCAGTGCCTCTGCTACAGTTTCAGTGTCAATCTTCTTCAGTGGCACTGCTTCTGGGTACCGAGTCGCATAGTCCACTAAAGTCAGTACCCACCGATGACCTTCTTCACTCGGAGGTCTTATTTCGCCGATTAAGTCTAAGGCCACCCTCTTGAAAGGTCGGTCGATCAGAGGCATCCTCTGCATAGGCACTTTCGGGACCCTTCCTCGAGGTATGGTCTTCTGGCAAATGTCACATGATCGGCAGAAACGGCTGACGTCCGCATGAAGCCCTGGCCAGTAGAACACCGCCTGGATTCTGTCTGACGTCTTTCTGATGCCTAGGTGACCTCCCATGATAGAGTCATGAGCTACTTCCATCACTTGGCGCCTTAGGGGTAACGGTACCAATACTTGACGTAGTGGTTTCCCTCCATTGACCCTCGGGTGCTGGAAGATTCGGTACAAGATCTTGGCCTTCACCTCAAAGTAGACCGTACCACTGCCTTTGGTCACGTGGTCTTGGCGGTTCCTGTACTTGTTTAAAGTACTATCAGCTTCCTGGAGCTGGATCAGCTTATCTCGGTCCACGATGGCAGCTTTAGAGTTATCGGCGACCTTCAGTGGCGTAGACGTCTTGTCTCTCTTGGCCTGGGCCCTGGTAGTAACAGCACCGACGATCTCTGGTCGGCAGGGCTGAGCCGGAGTAACCACATTGTCCCGTAGCAGCTCTGTAAGGTCTCCATCGGGAAATGGCAATGGATCCTCCTCCACAACTTCGACGTGTTGAGTTGAGGCAGGACTCCACTCTGGATCGGGGTCGTCGGGTCGTCTCGCGCCGTCGATGTTCCCGATCATCAAATCATACAGCGGCTTCTTCAGGCAAACCGCTTCGACTTCGCCTATGTAGAAAGGGGTGTTGACATGAATTTTTGCAACTGGCGCGTTCACACATTTGCTGTCGGCCATAAGTGTCCATTTTGAATCGCCAGTGAACTGTTCTTTAGCGATTAGGTCTTCTCTGACGATGACCCCACTACAGCCAGAGTCTCTTAAGACAGTCACTTCATGATTTCCGACGCGTCCCTTTGAAACAGGCATGTTCTGGACGGTCACAGCTGCGCTGGCGACGACGGGGATGGATTTTCCGTTGGCAAGGAGAAGTTGGCCATCGGTCATGCACTCTTGCACGTCCGCAGGGGTAGCTGTGCGCTTGGTTTCACTCGGAAGAATGACGCTCCCGCCGCACACTTGATGGTCAGATCTACTGTTTTGCCGTTGATTGGAGAACCGCCTCTGCCGGTTGCCCGCCGCTGCATTGTCCGTACTGCTCCGCTGTCCGCTATTTCTGCTTTGAGGGCAGCTGGCAGCTCTGTGGTCTGTAGCGTTGCAGATAAAACAGCCTCTTGAGTGCCCTTCCCTGGGAGGAGGCGTGGAGTCCGTCTGTCTCTGGCTCGTCTGGCTCCCTTGGACCTGGTTCCCATGGTTTCCAGTCTTCTGAAAATGTTTCGTCGCGCTGGGTGGCCCCAGGGTCTTCCCATGAGCGATGAGATATCTTTCCGCAGCCTCAGTCACATCTTTAAGCGTCTGCAGCTTTTGTTCTTCTAAGTGGGTCGCTAGGTCCTTGTGACAGGCATTGAGAAATTGTTCTTTCACAATCAGGTCATGGAGACTGTCGTAAGACTTCATTTCGCCTGATAACTCCACCCACTTGTGTAGATATGACGACAGGCGCTCCACAAACTGCTTTGGCGTCTCGTCTGACTTAGGCCGGCATTCACGGAAGCGTTTACGGTAGCCCTTCTCTGTAAAGTTGTAGCACTGCAACAGGGCCTCTTTCAAGACGTCGTAGTTTTTGGCGTCATCGTTCGACAGTCTGGTGTAAACTTCGAGGGCTTGCCCCGTCAGAAGTGCACTCAGTCGAATCGCCCAGTCTCGAGGTTGCCAATTGGAGCTTTCGGCGAACCTTTCGAATCTCGCCAGATAGCTGTCGATCTGGTCCTTCCCGTCGACGAAAGCTGGCAATTTTGGAGCCGTGTTGTCACTGATAACTTGTGGCGCATTCTGCTGTTGCTGGATACGCGCCATTTCTAGCTGGAACTCAAGACGCTTCAGCTCGAATTCTCTGTCTTTTTCTTGCCGCTGCTGTTCAATTTCTAGACGCTTCTGTTCTAATTCTATTTCTTTTTCTTCGCGCCATATTCTCTCTTGAGACTTGACGTACTCCGTCAGCTGTTTGCCTTTTAGATTTAGTTCAACCCCTCTCTGCCAGAAGTCAGCCATCTTGATGCTTCTGGAAAGTTCTTTTCTAGAAGGTTCTTTTCTGGAAAGTTCTTTTTCTAGAAAGTTCTTGACTGTAGAGTTCTTTTTCTGGAAAGTTCTTGACTGTGCTGTACCTTTCTAGACTGTTCTAGAACAGCACGCTTTCTGCAGTAGCGCTGATGCTTGTCACTAGTCGCCTTCGCTGACGCAGGCCCCGCTGTCCTCGTCGTATGCGACGCTGCACCACGCTGGTGTTGATGTATACGCTCCTGTGCTGAAGTAGACGCGACGTCCGCTCGACGCTCGCTGTAACACTGGCGATGTAGCTCCGAGACTGTCCCTTGACGTAGTCTTGCGGCAGCCACGTAGTCCCGACTTGTTGTTCGCTCACGAAGCAACTCTTCAGCGACTACACGCCCTTGCAGTCAACCCGAACCTATCGGATGTAGTCCCAGTATGTTGGCCCCTCTCGACGCAACTCGTTGGCGGCTACCCTCGATGACTGCTTCTCGTAACGTTGACTCGCTTGTTGTAGCAGTTGAACCCTTGGCTATGGCGTGAATCGCGGCTTGACCCCCAAAATGTTACACTCAGTTTGATGATGGTGTTTTCTATCAGTATCTGATTCAGCCCCGATGCTTGAATTCCTGATAGTTGTGTAACTCAGATTCGTTTATTCACACAGCCCGTCCAAACAGCATACAAGTCACAAAGTCGACGTATGAAGTTTTCCACTTTTATTCAGCACACACCAACAACTGCATACAATTCTCAATTCAACTCAACAACTTTCACAGCAACTTTCCAAATCACTATCAACAACTTTACTCTCTCAACAACAATCTCGGCACACGATTAAATAACCTCTCTCTTTTCCGGAAAGATTTCGAATACGGTAGAAATGACGTACTGCCACCAATCGAACTAAAGATCGTCATCACTGACTTACGTCATTACACATTTCTTCTCCTTCCGGATCGTTCCTTCAAATTTCTACAATTATCCCGAATCTTCGATCGATGATAAACATGCCGATCCAGAAGATTCTACAACAATATCGACTAACGGAAATTATCAACGTTATACAAAGCCTTTCCTAACAACAATGCAAACTCAAATCAAAGGTAAATAAACTCTATTATTGAATACTTTGCAAATCGAAACGATTAGATCTATCGTACACGCTTCCGGCATACTTTCGTTCGCGTTTCAACGTAACACATAGATTTATAAAGCGCACATATGTCACAGAGAGAGAGAAGAAAGTTACTCAAGGCTCACTGTCACACATATGTCATGACATAATGGAAAATAGATAAACGTTGAAATATACAATCATAAGTAGAGGTGGGTGGGGATTGGATGGTGGTAGAAGGCTCATGATTACATACACATATATGGTGGGAAGAGAAACCCCTCTTTCACACACGCACGCTCACACACAAACACAAAGTTAGATCCTTTATCGGCTAGCGCCTTGAGTCGCCTATGAAAAGGCGAGATAGGTGCGCTCTAAAAATCCTCGATAATATTAATAATAATAATAATAATAATAATAATAATAATAATAATAATAATAATAATAATAATAAACACACACTGTGTTTGTACTGAGAAAATTGAATGATTTTAATTTACTTAATATACACGATCAAAAATATTTGAATATTACCGATCTTGTTTAATAAAGGCTAACAGCAGTTTGAAAAAAAGCACTATTTGAAAATAAGCGGATTTGAACAACACAAATCCTATCTTCGCTGTAAATCATAGATTGTAATTAGACTCGTGTCTCCCATTGAATTAATTATTTCTATTGTGTACGGGCAGCTAAATTCTTTGGCTTAGAGAACTCGTTAAAATAGCCCATATCTGCGGCGATAGGTATAGCCTGAATAACCTCCGGTCCATTGATTAAATCATATCTACCGGTTTAGGGATTAAGGCTGCCTGGTTCCAGCCCTTTAGGACACGAATTCAGAACACTGTGCAAGGTTTAAGATAACGTTCGTATAGACTGCTGACGAACTGAAGTACTACAGGATGGTTGGAACTCAACTCCGTATTAAAAATTGCTTATAAATCTTGTAATCAATACTGCATTAGCATGAAACAAAACTTTGTGTGATCCTTGTAGTGGTGGAATTGAACGGCTGATCTTTGGTTTCCTCTCACAGTGACGAGGGCAATGGCCGGAAACTTGGTATGATGTTAGATCTTCTTACGGTATTTGAGCGCTCTCACACACTTTCTGTCGAAGAGCCATTGCGGGCTTCTCTCTCCACTGTAAAATAAAATGAAAAGATCGACAATTAGATACTGAGCTTTATCACTCTGTAAGGATCACAGCACGTGCAAATGCGGTACTATTTATCAACGTTTTAAACAATATTCAACAGGGAGGTTTTTTTTTTTCAACCACTCTGTATAACGTTGACGTACTACCTTTCCGTCTATAGTCTGCTATCATGAAATGTAGTTTTGTCTGAAACTAAACGAAGCTAAAGCGCGAGTGTGTACTAGCTCCGTACCAAAATAGGTTAGAGGCTGCACTACATCGACAATGCTTTTTGCCTTTAACAAAGAAACTGTCACAGCACGTTTAAATGAATGGGAACCCAATCTACGGGGACTTAAATGCTGAGTCTGCTGGAACAAAAAGCAGCGTTCCGATACAATAAACTTGATGGGGGGAAATCAGAGAGCTAGGGTTGTTGTTTGCAGGAATCAAAAAAGGTACCGTATTGGTGCCAACCTACATTGAGATTGATGACAATTTCAGGGAAGGGACGGGGAGGAGGGAAGAGGAGAAGGGGGTGGAGGGGTGAGGTGTCTCTGATCATTGTTTGTCTAAGCAAATGTAGGTAGGCTGGCCTATATAGTTTTGGTGCCAAGCCGTGTTTCTGCTTATCAATGGTGACTTTTGCCTTTAACGAGGCGACTCTTGATTAATCGTTCTCTGTCGCCTGTGCATGTCTCTGCCACGTGCCCATGATTTTGCGAGCTTTACCTTCGTTCGTCTATCGTTCGCGTACAACAAGTCTAACATTCTAAACCAGCTAAAAAAGAATTCGCAATTGCCTGAACACTAAATGTTCAGAGGCTCGATGTACCCAAGTTGGTAGGCACACGACGGCCAAGCAACGCGGACCGCAGTTAGTACTTGGATGATGGACCTGCCAGGCATACCGTTAACTTGACCCTGTTGCTCAAGCAAGGCAGTGCCCCTATTCTGTCTTCTTACTACCCAAACCTCTGTTCGGCACCAACCCAAATACACCCTCCCACCCACACACACGAACGCATACCACACATACCCGCGCGCACACACACACACATACAGAGAGAGAGAGAGAGAGAGAGAGAGAGAGAGAGAGAGAGAGAGAGAGAGAGAGAGAGAGAGAGAGGATGACGTCTATAGATTCATACTTACAATCTCTACACTTTACTCTTGAACTAATCTCTCTCTCTCTCTCTCTCTCTCTCTCTCTCTCTCAGCCTCTCTCTCTCTCTCTCTCTCAGCCTCTCTCTCTCTCTCTCTCTCTCTCTCTCTCTCTCTGGCACCTACTCCATATAAAAGCACCATCACAGCTATAGAAACAATGCGCTGGGCATTTAGTTTACACAAAAGACATTGCAAATCACTTCTTCAGTCTCGCCAATGTTATCTTAAGAAATCCTTTCTGGAGTCTAAGGTAGGTAGTTACAGGGTTTTCCATGATCTTGCATTCGTTGGGGAAATGGGATCGTCATTGCCTTTCCCTTCTGCAAGGCCAGCTTCATGAGGGTCAGCAATAAAAAGGCATTGCTAGCTTGCTTTATGTCTAGCGATTACCAAGAAACCAAACAAATAAAATACAAAATAATAATAAATATACAAAAATAATTCTGATAATGGAACACAAGGTATCTAAAGGATTTTCCCAAATCGTGCGGTTCTTGGGGAGTGAGGCGTTAGGGACTTCTCTTTTCACAAAGCCAGCTTCATGAGGGTCAGTACTAGAAACAACATTGCTAATCGCTTCTCAATCTAACTAAGGTTACGATCTGTCGCAATCCTCTCTGCCACCGGAACCTAAGGTAGATAATAGAGGCCTGACTTTAAACTGTAATCTTTTAGTCTTAGAGAGGGGGATATGTTGCCTTTCCTTTTTGACAGGGCCAGCTTCATGAGCATCTGTACATTGCTAATCCCTTCTTCAGTCTGGCCAATGTTAACTTTAAATGGGTCTGAGGTCAAGATCCAAATTGCGAAACAAATGTTTGCTTATATATTCATACTTGTGTGTGTGTGTGTGTGTGTGTGTGTGTGTGTGTGTGTGTGTGTGTGTGTGTGTGTGTGTGTGTGTGTGTGTGTGTGTGCTTGCTTGCTTAGTGGTGACTGGTTATTGACGTCACCCATAATTTAATTCAACTCCTCACCCATTCATTCACAAAGCGAAGTCAGCGTGGAATCCTGATTATACACACTATACCAGACTTCTGATTCATAAAAAGCCCAGAGACCCTTGCTTCTTTTAATGCCAGCGTGATCCCCAACAAAAAAATAATAAAACCCTCCAGAACAAAGGGCGGCACTCTAAGAGAGCGAAGAGGGGGTGCTGAAGGAGTTGTCTTAGCATTGTCTTGTCATTGTCTCGTCATCGTGACTAGGTCCTCTGGCACTTCGCCCAGAATATATCTCTTCATGAGGGTCGTAAAAGTCTATCAACTGCACGGGTTCGCTATGTACAGTCGGTATATACGAAGACTGGCATGTAGGTTCGAAGTAGGTAGCACGCCTAATGTATAGGCCACTTTGTAACAAGCTGCAAGGTTAGGTCATTTGCTATGTAAAATAGGCCCATAAGAAGTTTGCACGTTAGGTATGTGTGTGGTAGGTTTCAGGTGCTATGAACTTTGTTACTACGCAAGAAGTCTATTTCTGATGTATTTCTACAGGTTCTTTGTTGTGTAACGCGTGAACGAAGTTGAGTGGGGGGGGGGAGAGCATGGGGCATGTGGAAGGTGAGGAGGGGGAAGGAGGTAGAGCGTGTGTTTCTGGGCTTCTTGTGAACTTTGAAACTTTGAAACTTTTTTATTAGGGATAAAGATTCCTTTAATGAACAGTTCTTTTAGCAGGTTTACTGCCGTTTTAAAGGGTAGAGCTCTGCTTTTCACGGGTGTGGATGTGAGTTTGCATGTAGTGCGCAAGCAAGCGATTGCATATTTACACTACGTGTTTGTTTATTTGCTTTTTGTCGTGTTGCCTCATTGTAACATCAGAAATGTTGACGACAAAGATGTTGTAACGTAGCTTAGAGATAGACAGATAGTATTGAACAAAACCTGACGTTAATTTACCAGCACTTTAAAAGGAATGTTGGTAGTTATTAAATCAGGGATATTATCACACTCATGTGCCAGGGCCCTTTTCTTGTAAAGCTTTTACTTGGCAATAAATGATGATGATGATGATTTTGATGATGATGATGATGATGATGATGATGATGATGATGATGATGATGATGATGATGATGATGATGATGATGATGATGATGATGATGATGATGATCTTCTTTCTACAACAATCACACCACTTAATCTTACTGCCCACTGATAATCACAGACCAGCAGTTACGTGTTCTACCACTGTTAAGGATCCCCATTCATTTTGTTGAAGTAACTGCAATACTATTACCAAACGTTGGAAGCAATTTTTAATAGGGAGTTACTTTTCGACCACCCTGTAGATCATTGATTCCAGCTTTCCTGGGTAAACATTGAACAGTCATGAATAATTTGTAACCTTCAGTTCATCATTTGTGTAAAGCGCTTTGTGATTTTGGAAAGCGCTGTATAAATTGCCTGTTATTATTATTATTTATTATTATTCTGGCACTGTTCAATAACTGTATTAGCTATTGTTATAAGTGTGAGTGCGTATGAATGTGAGTTTGTATGCGCGTGTGTCTACAATCGCTTTTAGTATAAACAGTCAATAAATAAAGTACTTAACCCTCTACTTAACCTCTACTTAACCTCAAGTGACTGTTACTAATACATTTTTGTTTGAATCAGTTACACATCTTTTCTGTCGGGACGGAAATGATTTTTGCTAACGTTGCCATTTTCCGTTTTGATCTTTCCGCTTTTACTGAATTTTAAGTCTGGTGGCATTCTTGGTGGAGATGATTATCAACCGCAGCTTATTCTTTGTTAAAGCAGTCATCAATAATGTCCACACTTCCATGCGTCTGCCTATTCTTCTGCTCTTTTGTTTGAATGACCTCTTTCCTCTCGCTTCGATGATTAATCGCTGGGCATAGCGGAAGCTTATGAATTTCACAGCTTTGTATCATTTTTATTTTATTTCTTGCAGAGCTAGACGTTTTTGTCATAGCCGCACAAAACGAGTACGGCTATCGAGTTTTCATGTGTAAACAAAACTACTCAGGGAGCCTGAGTCTATGTTCCCTTCTCCCCAGGTCTATATTCCCCTAGCCCTAGCACCATGTTCTCTCAGGTTATGTATGTTCCCTCCAATGTTGCGATCCCCCAAGCCTTTGTTCCCCCCAGGTCTGTGCTGGTTTTCTATGCTGAAGGTCGCGGGTTCGAATCCCGCTTGGGACGAGCTTGTGTGTTCTTAGGTACGAGACTTACCACGGCGAGGGTTTTCTCTGGGTACTCCAGTGTCTTCCCTCCCTTCAATAATGGTACTGGATACTGTCGCGATACAAGCGCCTACTCGACGCATCCTCGATATTCTGCTATAGGCCAGACAATGCGTCATAGACAGTACGTCATAGACAGTGACGATAATAATATTGTTTTCGGAATGACGCAGTATGCGACATTGTTTTTATTTAGTGTAGTTCAATTTTAGATTATTGTTACCATAGACAATTTGTGTACTATCCTTTCGATTGGCTGGATGTGGGAAATATCGTTAAGAAAAACCATTCGAGCGACCATCTTGGAGGGCAAGGAACATATGTTTACGCCAGACCACTATTTCGGATTACTGAGGTCATTAAGTTGGTTCGAAAAGCTCGTCTCACCCTAAACAACACGTGTCGTAGACACCACAAACGAATCCTGAGCTGGTAAGTTACGATTCGATGTGTGAAGCTGGGAAATGGGTAGTCTTGTGCTTGTGTCCATTGCGCCATGCGAATCATTCATCGTCCTTCATCAAGGTGATTCGTTATTATTCTTCAATGTATGCAAATTGTATGATAATAGTTATTTAACATGTTGTTCTCGTTTCATATAAATTCTTCAGCGCGTGAAGTTTATATGGTGATAGTTAATTTAACATGTTTAGCTTAGTTCATAAAGAATGTTGGTGCATTCTTAAACATTGGAACAGTGTGGATGAACAGCGAGGAAAGAACATTATTATGTTTTGAGAATAAGATACAATAACCCGTGAATATGCAGGGTTCTTATTCAAACAACGTCAACGGCGTTCCTCGCTGGTCATTCAACAGGATACAGATTGTGTATTTAGTCCCTGTTAATTTGTCTGTGCGCAGGGAAAGGATTTTTGTTTTTGCTTCCTTCTTCATAATATTTTCGACTGTCGGATTCCTGATATGATCGTTTAACCTACTTCCACCCTCAACGCTTATTCTTCTGATGACATGGAGCTCGTCATATCCCTGACGTCCATGTGAAGCCAGCTGGACGATAATCCTTTTGGTCAAACGTGAGGACAGAATTAAGTTAAACAAAAGAGACAATTCTTCTTCTCCATCAGGGAATCCACGTCAGATAAGTGACAATTTTAATCAACAGTGAAATTCTTTAGAACCATGATTTCACGGGTTTTTGTATCACATCATATGAAATAAATATCATCAACCATCAACCAGTGGTATTCTTTTTTAGTTGTAAAAAAGCAAACAGGACGAATGAATAGCCAGTAATTTCTTTTATTCTTTATTTTCTATTTCTCAACATTATTTTCTCGTTTCTTATCGATTTTAGGCATAGTAAAAAGAGGAAATTGATTCTATTCATATAAAATTCTTTTAATATATTCATTCACCCTTTAACATCAATATATATATTAATATAAAATATATATATAACGCGACAATGGGGGCTCGTCTCGTGATAGTTGGAGTCACAATCACTTTTTAAGTCGTGTTACCACTGGTGGTGATGATATTTACAACATTGTACATGTAAATTATCATTGTATCATTCATTTGTTCAACGCGGGAGGTTGGAGGGAGCCGCTCTTACAAATGGGCGGACTTATGGACTACCCTACCAACCAATGTAACATCAGCTTCCCACGTCGATCATAAGTTACCAGTTATATTTACAGATATAATTAGGTTGCATATTTATAACCTTATGCAAACGACTCCCAGTACGTGTTGTCAATCAAATGTTCAGCAGTAATTTCGGGTATTACATGCTGTAAAAAAATAGGCAGAACGGTGGTCTATTTTATTATCTCAGTCTTAACCGATTGAGTGTTTGAAGCTAATATTGGAATCCTATAGCATTTGTTGTATAGTGAATCCGGAGACACGAGGACCTGTGTCAATATTAGAAGGAGAGAGATAACAAGTTATAATTTAGTATAAAGACTAAATAACTTGTTGACCTGCTAGTCACCTTTGAAGGTAAGGTAAATGTTCTATGTTCAACGGACCGAACAGTAGACAGACAGTAGCGTCGCGCTTAATAGATCAGTGATAAACGGAATAATCACACAGGATCATTAAGTCAGTTTTGTAGCCTAACATTTCTGTTCGCCGGAGTAAGAGCGACATAGAAAATTAGAAGAATACTCGTAGTGAGAGAGTATTAGCAGAAGGGTCTAGTAAACTCATCCGCCACAAAGGAACGGACCGCGAGTTATACTAGAGTGTATTTTATAATTTATAATATACACACAGTAAATCCCTGAGACACAGGTGTATCATCCAGGGTGGATTGTATCTGTGTGGCAATCAAATAAGGCCACGTACAGTTGATCTTATTAGGCGAATCAAGGTAAAGGTAGCAGGATAACTTTTGTGAATTTGATAAGTTTAGCTACTGGATTCGAGCCTAGACAGTGACACGTTATCACAATTCTAATTACATTACAAGAATGAATTAGAATCTTTGAGTTCGAAGTAGAACTGGTGTTAACAAGAGGGTGCCATTGCCGGATACACAAAACTCTTCTTTTCAAGTTCTTGGTTTTATGCTGTTAATACGCGAATAGCAAATAACAGAATTTGCGGTAAAAGCGTATAGTTATAACGAATCCATTGGGGTTGTTCGAAGATATTTCAAAGAGTTGCCATTTTGTATTTTTTTCCCCCTCGGGAAAATAACGTCATTGACGTGACGTAATCGGCGTGACGAAATCGGAACTTTTCGAACGCTAATTTATTCTTTCCTGTCGTATTACATTTTTGGAATTCGTAAATGACGACTCGTGCTCAAGCGAAAGCAATGGAAGCCAACGATCCTTTCCTAAAGTTTAAGGCCGAAGGAGAAGCGTTGGGGTTGTCGGGTCCAGATCTTGTCAATTACGTCAAGGAAGAGAAAACGCGTTTAGCTCAAGCTGAAGCTGAAGAAAGAAAGCAACAAGCTGAAGCTGAAGAAAGGAAGCGTCAAGCTGAAATCGATGAAAGGAAACATAAAGCAACATTGGAATATGAATTAGAACTCGAACGAATACGTCACGTGAACAGTGACAACACCAACGACAATGCTGCCGATCCGTCGGATTCTCGTTCATCGCAGTTTTATCAGGAAAAACTGAAGATAAAACTACCTTTTCTGGAAGACAAAGATGATCTGGAAGATTATCTACGCACATTTGAGAGAACGGCTAAGATTCAAGAATGGCCAGTTGATCAATGGGCTCCTCGCCTAGGCACCTTGCTAAAAGGGAAAGCGAGGGAAGTCTACTCTATGTTGAGTGATGCTGATGCCGGCGACTACGGAACATTGCGGCGATCATTATTGTTCCGATTCCAGCTGACGGCTGAAGAATATCGGAAAAAATTTCGAGAGGCCAGAAGACAGCAAGGAGAATCAACACAAGAGTACGCTACCAAGTTAGATCTCTGGTTATCCAGATGGCAAGAACTTGCAGGGAAAGACAACACATATGACGATCTGCGTGATTTGATACTGCAAGAAAAGTTTCTTAGTGGGATACCGTTTGATCAAGCGCGTTTTGTCAGAGAAAGAGAGCCGGAGACGATGGGCGATGCAATAAGATTTGCTTTAACCTACGAATCAGCAAAGCAAGCCACTATGTCTGATCATGAAAGACCCAGGAATAGATTCGGAGATAGACTCAAGCATAGTAGAAGGAAAGAAGATGAGGAAGGAGATAAAAAGAAGGTGGAGGCAACGCAGAAGCAGCTCCACAACGTCAGGACAAGGAGGCCTGAAGTAACCTGCTATACTTGTCACCAGCAAGGTCATGTGGCGAGACAATGTCCAAAAGGAGGGAAAGAAAACAAAGCAGCCGCCGCAATAGCTGGAAGTATGAGGCAGGATGATGTACAGAGTCACGGCAAGCTCTGTTCATTATGTACGGCGATACCGTTCTCGCCGGAGTGCCAAGTAGAAGTGGAAGGGAAGCAAGCGACGGCATTGCGCGACACTGGAGCGTCGATCACCATCGTCGATTCCAGTCTCGTACCCGAGCGATGTTTGTCAGGAGAGACCATTGAGATAGTGATGGCCTCGTCGCCTGCAAAGTTAACACTACCAATTGCGACGGTACACATGAACACACCATTCTTTGAAGGGAAGACTGTTGTGGCCGTTATGAAGCAACCGATAGAGCAAGTTCTTGTAGGGAACTACCGTAAGTCTGAGGATGGGAACCTGACGCCTGTTCCAGTTTACGCAATTCGAGAAGTATGCGCAGCAATGCAAACTAGAGCTTCTGTGGGGAAAACAGGTAGAACATTGAAAACATCCAATTCTCTGCTCGGGGATGTCACTCCAGTGGAGTTGGGACAAGCTCAGAAGGAGGATCCAACCCTGGAGAAAGCAAGGAAGCTAGCTGACAATGAGACCAAGCATGGGAAAGGAGGGCGCAAATCAACTTCTAAAACTACCTACAGCTGGAGAAAGGGAATTTTGTACCGTACTTTTCTCCAAAACGGTAAAGAGACCAAACAAATTGTTGTCCCAAAGAAATATCGCAACGAAGTGTTACGATTGGCCCATGACACGCCGATGTCAGGACACCTGGGTGTAACCAAAACCAGGAAGAGAATCTGGAACGATTTCGTATGGCCCGGAATCTGCGGAGACATCAGACGCTATTGCGCGTCATGTGACATATGCCAAAGGACGTCACCGAAGGGTCAAGTTCGGAAACTGCCGTTGGGCAAGATGCCAATAATCCACACACCTTTTGATCGTGTGGCGGTGGATATCATCGGACCTATCTTACCAGCGTCCGACAGGGGGCACCGCTATATAATCACCATGGTGGACTATGCTACACGCTACGTCGAAGCCAAACCATTAAAATCCATCAAAGCCGAAGATGTGGCCGAATCATTGTGGGAAATGTGGACTCGCTTAGGTATTCCGAGAGAGATTCTGACAGACAACGGATCTCAGTTTGTAGGATCCTTAGCCGACGAAGTGAACAGGCTATTGAGTGTGAAAGGCCTGAGGACCACGCCAAGACACGCACAATGCAACGGGTTGGTGGAACGTTTCAATGGTACCATCAAAAGTATGCTGAAACATCTTTGTCAAGAACAACCAAAAGAATGGGACAGGTTTATTCCTGCACTTCTATTTGCTATCAGAGAAGTACCGCAAGAATCACTACAATTCTCTCCCTTTGAGCTTCTTTATGGACGAACTGTACGAGGACCGTTACAGATTCTGAAAGAGCTCTGGACACAGGAAGAACAGACAGAAGAAACTAGGACCACATTTCAGTATGTGATCGACCTCCGGAACAGAATTGAAGAAACCTGCAAAATCGCCAGAGAAAACCTTGGAAAAGCAAGCGCTAAACACGCAAAACATTTCAACATGAAAGCAAAAGCACGAAAATTCAACGTTGGAGATAAAGTTCTCATGCTTGTTTCTGATAAAGCCAACAAACTGCAGATGCTATGGAAAGGTCCATATGTTGTCACTGACCGCATCAATGAATGTGACTACAAGATTGCAGTAGGAGACAATGAGAAAATCTACCATGCTAACGCACTGAAACTGTACGTTGAAAGAGAAAAGCAAGTGGAAACTCATATCGTCGCCGTTGTGATGATCGACGAACATGAACAGAAGGATACTACTGGAACAAAAGATAGCATACCTGTGATTCAGCTGGAAAATACCCAAGGACCAGCAGATGTTCATTTGTCCGACAAACTGACAGAAAAGCAAAGAACAGAGCTTACAGAAATCTGCAACCACAAGAAGTCTGTATTGACAGATTTGCCGGGGAAAACATCATTGCAAGAATGTAATATCCCAATGGAACAGGATCGAGCTATATTTGTTCGACAGTACCCTCTGCCATATTCTAAGATAAAAGCAATCGGAGAAGAAGTTGAAGCAATGTTGAAAATGAACGTCATCGAACAAGCAGCATCACCATACAGCGCACCTGTAGTACTTGTACAAAAGAAGGACGGCAACAACCGATTCTGTATTGACTACAGGAAATTGAATCAAGCCACAAGATTCGATGCCGAGCCAATGCCTAACATCGATGAGCTATTTGCCAAGTTGAGCAAGAAGAAATATTTTTCCAAGATAGACCTCGCAAAAGGATACTGGCAAATCCCTATGAAGACAGAGGACAAAGAGAAAACCGCTTTCACTACACCGCAAGGTCAATTTCAATGGACTGTGATGCCATTTGGGTTGAAGAACGCTGGGGCTGTTTTCACACGCATGATGAGGAAACTTTTGAAACCGCTGAACGAAGACGCAGTCAGTAATTTCATTGATGACGTCACGGTAGCAACTGAGACGTGGGAGGAGCACGTGCAAGTCCTCAAAGCAACGTTGGATAGATTACATGAGTGCAATCTGACAGCAAAACCTTCCAAGTGTTATTTTGGATTTGAGAGCCTGTCATTTCTAGGACACATAGTTGGTCAAGGTACAATTCAACCAGAAGAGGACAAGGTTGAAAAGATCAGAAACGCGCAACCACCGAAGACGAAGAAAGACTTGCGCGCTTTCTTGGGTCTAGCAGGGTATTATCGGAAGTTCGTGCCGAACTTCGCTACGCTCGCACTGCCGCTGACTGAAAAGACGAAGAAAGGGCATCCTGAACGAGTTCAGTGGGACGACAAATGCGAAGAAGCATTCACGTCACTCAAGCGAGAATTGTGCAAGAAGCCAGTCATCTGTCTCCCTGATCCAGAGAAACAGTACGTCCTGAGGACGGACGCATCAGACAGAGGCATTGGCGCTATCCTGATGCAAGACCATGGTGATGGTTTACAACCAATCGCGTACGCCAGCAAGAAGCTGAGTGAAACTGAAGGCCGGTATGCCACGATCGAGAAGGAATGCATGGCAATAGTATGGGGAATACGGAAGTTTGAACAATACCTGTTTGGAACAAAGTTTGTTATTGAAACAGATCACCAGCCTCTACAATATCTGCAAAAAGCAAGGACAGAAAACGGACGGCTGATGAGATGGGCCATACAACTCCAACAGTACAACTTCTCTGTACGTGTCATTCCAGGCAAAGACAATATCGGGGCAGATTATCTCAGCCGCTCGATGTAAGTGTAAGGAAAAATTGCATTCTTGATTTTTCACTTAAGCGGGGGGATATTGTCGCGATACAAGCGCCTACTCGACGCATCCTCGATATTCTGCTATAGGCCAGACAATGCGTCATAGACAGTACGTCATAGACAGTGACGATAATAATATTGTTTTCGGAATGACGCAGTATGCGACATTGTTTTTATTTAGTGTAGTTCAATTTTAGATTATTGTTACCATAGACAATTTGTGTACTATCCTTTCGATTGGCTGGATGTGGGAAATATCGTTAAGAAAAACCATTCGAGCGACCATCTTGGAGGGCAAGGAACATATGTTTACGCCAGACCACTATTTCGGATTACTGAGGTCATTAAGTTGGTTCGAAAAGCTCGTCTCACCCTAAACAACACGTGTCGTAGACACCACAAACGAATCCTGAGCTGGTAAGTTACGATTCGATGTGTGAAGCTGGGAAATGGGTAGTCTTGTGCTTGTGTCCATTGCGCCATGCGAATCATTCATCGTCCTTCATCAAGGTGATTCGTTATTATTCTTCAATGTATGCAAATTGTATGATAATAGTTATTTAACATGTTGTTCTCGTTTCATATAAATTCTTCAGCGCGTGAAGTTTATATGGTGATAGTTAATTTAACATGTTTAGCTTAGTTCATAAAGAATGTTGGTGCATTCTTAAACATTGGAACAGTGTGGATGAACAGCGAGGAAAGAACATTATTATGTTTTGAGAATAAGATACAATAACCCGTGAATATGCAGGGTTCTTATTCAAACAACGTCAACGGCGTTCCTCGCTGGTCATTCAACAGGATACAGATTGTGTATTTAGTCCCTGTTAATTTGTCTGTGCGCAGGGAAAGGATTTTTGTTTTTGCTTCCTTCTTCATAATATTTTCGACTGTCGGATTCCTGATATGATCGTTTAACCTACTTCCACCCTCAACGCTTATTCTTCTGATGACATGGAGCTCGTCATATCCCTGACGTCCATGTGAAGCCAGCTGGACGATAATCCTTTTGGTCAAACGTGAGGACAGAATTAAGTTAAACAAAAGAGACAATTCTTCTTCTCCATCAGGGAATCCACGTCAGATAAGTGACAATTTTAATCAACAGTGAAATTCTTTAGAACCATGATTTCACGGGTTTTTGTATCACATCATATGAAATAAATATCATCAACCATCAACCAGTGGTATTCTTTTTTAGTTGTAAAAAAGCAAACAGGACGAATGAATAGCCAGTAATTTCTTTTATTCTTTATTTTCTATTTCTCAACATTATTTTCTCGTTTCTTATCGATTTTAGGCATAGTAAAAAGAGGAAATTGATTCTATTCATATAAAATTCTTTTAATATATTCATTCACCCTTTAACATCAATATATATATTAATATAAAATATATATATAACGCGACAGATACTGTCATGAACTGGCTAGTTTTAACTCTGCTTATTACTATTCAGCCTTGTGCAGTAATTGTAATAGTAGAGAGTCAGTATATAACACAGCAGCAATAAAAGTACACACCGCGAGCCCGACCCACGCTGCGTAGTTAATCAGCACTGTGTGCGAGAGTCGTAAACATTTTACCCAATGAGAGCTTAGGCAAAGCGGTTCGAGCCAGTTTGACTGGGTCCGAGCCTAACACAGCTTTGGTCAGTTGGGAGGAATACACCGAAGTGTTAACAGCTAGAAAGCTGGCAGAGAAATCTCTCCACACTTAGACCAGGAAGCAGGACTTAGAATCTTAGAATTCTATCAAGTCACAACGGGCCTGAACTTGTCAAACAGGTAAATGAACACCCTTCTGTTTCATCGTGATATATTTATATTATTGTTGAAATTATGTTTGAAGAATTTGCTATGCATAAATGTGAATTATTAATCCGAATTTGCCGTACCACGTGGAAGAGCCGACCACGAGGCTCAACACGACCGGTTGCGCCGCCATGTTGTATGCCGTACGGAACCACTGTTGTTTAACTTATATGTATGTTTGCAGACCAGTGGCTGTACCACTGAATGTTTATAATATTATTAATTCTGTATGTGTATAGTTAGACATGATTGATATTTATATATGTATAGGAATTTAGAGTTGATATTCCAGTGGACCCCGGAAGTAGCAGAATGTTCGTCGCTTATGTATAGAGATGTGGAGCTATCACTGAGGGCTACTTGGCTTTCAGTGAGACGCTCTGCACAAACCGATTATTCAGGGTTGTGCAGAATTTCGTCTCTTATATTACAGACGAGCAGGCGAGCTATCCCGAGCTATCCTGTGAACCCCACTCCACAGAAACAAGTTGGCGGAGTATCCTCTACCGCACAAGACGGAAAGAGCTACCCGAAAAAACACCCTGTCAGACCCCACAGCGTGGCAAGGGAACCCAACTACACAACGACAAAGGTGTACCAGAAGCTACCTCACAGAAGGACTTCGACCGCACCATCAGAAAGTTAAGTGTATTCTCCGAAAGTGCACTTAACCTGATCAAAACAGGACCACAGTAGTCCAACTCTTCAGAAACTGTAAAACGGACCACAGTAGTCCAAATCTACATGAGATATAATAGCAAGTGCCCGAGGAAGAAAAAAAACAGCTGCCTAGACTATCAGCGATCGAACTATTAGCATTGAAAGAGACTTTTTAAGTTAGATTAGTACTTAGAGAATCTTGTATAGAGTAGAAGAAATAAATGTGTGATTTTAACTGTTATCAAGTGGCTGGACTACATATGATTCATAGCCGTGTGAAAGCTAGTGTGACAGTAATCTTTTACTATTTTTCTATCTATTTCTGTACCCCAACCTTAACACAGAACGAGCTAAACAAATAAATTTATTAAAGTAATTCATAGGGTGACTTACTAGCAGTTCCCACCGAATAAACGTGAGGGTCCATAATTCCATTTTGCAGAGCCCATAAACCCCACGTGACAGATACAATCTGAATTATATTTCTAAAATGTATTTCTCTTTCGCCTCCTGTACTAGTAATCTCTTCAGATCGCCGCGCTTTGAGTTCGACTGAAGAAAAAACCGCGTGATAGCATGATTATTATTATTTTGTGCCCGCATGTCTATGTTCCCGAACATTGTTGTTCGTGATCATACAGTACTTGGTGTTTAATCAAGTAGTGTGTACCTAATATTCATTAACAAAGAGAAATGCACATGCATACATAGGTCTTCAACAATACACAATGACGTATATAAAGATCGTGTGTGGCATATAGACCTGGAGGGGGAAGGGAGCACAGGCATGGGAGAACCTGGGGTGGGTGAAGCATAGACCTCAAAAGCTTTGAGAGAACAATGGGATAGGGGGGTGGGTAGGTTATAGACCTAGTTTTGAATGGAACAATGTCGTGGTCATTCGCGCCTGCTTCTCCCATTCCAAGAAGTCATTAAATTTTCAGGATTTCCATCAAGCCACGTTGGGCTGCAACAAACGTAAAGTGTCATCGCCATTTCTGGGTTTACCACAAAACCAAAAAAAAACACCCACACTTTGTACAAGAGTTGTATATTCAAGCTTATCTCGGCACATCTAGCCATACGCATGCGAGTGCACACACACACACACACACACACACAATTATGCATTATGTACTAAACACAACTAAACACACGCACACACATCTCTCTCATACACGCACACACAGAGTCAAACGCTTACACACACAAGCTTATGAAGCTGGCCCTGTGAAAATGAAAGCCAACACCCCCCCCCCCTCCGCTCCCCTTAACATTCACACCCACATAAATATAGACACGCGCACTTATTCACTTACTTCCTCCCTCCCTCTCTCTCTCTCTCTCTATCTCTCTCTCTGTCCCTCTCTCTCTGCACTTGAAAATTATGAACTTGTCAGTAAAGAGGTCTGGAATCAAAAGACACAAGACACAGGCAAAATGACTGAATGTATTGTCTAGGCAAAACAAAGTCAAGGAAGTCGTGTAAATGTTCAGTCGTTTGAGGAAGACATCGTAATGGCCTGTCGTAAGTGGAAGGTTCGTGGAGGTTCCTGAACCTTTGGCTCTGAGAACCTCCAAAAAAAAAAAGTTCTTGTACCCCCACTAACCGGACACCTTTTTTTTTTAATTCTCGGCTCCCACTCATTTCCTCTCAAACATAAGAAAATCATCTCCCGACGACACACTCTATGATTTGAAGTCGTTAAGGACCTCTTTTTGTATTCTTTATTTGTTCTTTCTATTTTTTTTAATCAGGAGCAGCTTTTTGAGAGCGGTACTCATTTTCTCCCAAGCATAAGAAAATCATTTCCCGGCGATACACTGTGTTATGGAGGATATAAATGGCTGCATTGTGTACACAGTCTTAAAAGCTATTTCGTGATTACTGCCCAGCGGGGGGAGGAACAAGAATGCACAAAGCTCACATTAGCATTTCTCCTTAACCTGTATACTATAGTCGTCCACCTACACTTTAACATGCTCTTTTGTCACTATGCCTTGTGACTATGTTTGTACGTAGATTATAGTCACACGACACTTTCGCATATAGTTATGTTATGTTAAAATAGATTAACGTCCCCGGACACATCAGCGTATAGGGGACGTTATGTTATGTTATATCAGTTTATAGTCCCCTCTCTTCCCGATGTTTATCTGTCCCTAATTCAGTACAGGAAGAAATTTTTATAGATGCAGAAGACTATCCGAAAAGAACTAAACATATTAATTACTTGAAGCCAATTAAGAACTATACAAAAGATCTTTTTGAAAAGTGTAACATTGATATCACAGCAATTCCCGTTATGCCATTAATATCACCTATTCCACCATGGGAGCACAGAAATGCAAATTTTAACATTGATTATAGTGTAACTAAAAAAGATGACGACACTAATCTCTTAGTTACTGAGGTAAAAGAGCAAATTGAAAATAATTATTTAAACCATTTGAAGATTTTTACAGATGGTTCGGTATTAGATTCTTTAGATAGTGGATCGGCTTTTATCATTCCTGCATTAAATGTAAGACGCTCATATTATCTAGGAAAGGGGTTTTCTATATTTACGAGTGAGCTTTATGCTATTGTACTGGCTCTCAACTACATTATGACTTTACCGTTAGAGCTCTTTGGTTTACTGATTTGTGTAGATTCAAAATCGGTTTTGTATGCTTTAAAACAGGGTAATTCCAAAGTAAGAAATGAATTTATATATGAAATTAAACATATGATCCATTGTATGTTTTCTAGAGGTATAGTTGTTGATTTCTGTTGGGTTCCAGCACATTGTGGAATCCATTGGAATGAAGTATGTGACAAGTTAGCCAAAGAGGGAGCGCTAAGATCATTAGATTCTATTTCTGTCAACAATTTGAGTATATGTTGTCATGAAATGTATTCCTTATTAGAAAAAGCAGTATGTCAAGATAATAGCATTAACAAGGTTACTATACCGAACTGTTCACGACAGTTGTCAAAATTAATATACAAGTTAAGAATGAACTCATGGAATACTAAATATTCGGCAGATATCCAGTGTATGTGTGGCGAAAATATATCAGTTTACCACATTTTTTTTTGAATGTCCAGTTTTAAATGCAATGTATGAAAACCAAGGACATCATTTGACTGAATATGGACATTCTTTAGATGATGTATTACATCATTCACAGATAACAGCAGTTGTGAAAATTATTGCACAGACTCCTATTGGTAGACTTTTATAGTTTGGTGTTAAATCCTTCTTCCCATTTCATTCCATTTTGTTACAAGGTTTCTTAATTGTGATTTTCTTTATATTGTTGTTGTTCTTAATTAATGTCTAATATCACCTGAATGTGTGAATAGACAATAAATGAAATATTGATTGATATCTCTTCCCGATAAGGATTTTCAGAGAGGAGACTCTGATTCTTTATAGGGGACGGGTGAAACACCACCACTTATAGGTGACTACTGGACCGATTTATACTGACACCAGCTGCGGGCCAGTTGTTGGTAAAGGGGAAAATAATATGATCACACGTTGACCAATCCGGGATTCGAACCAGCGACCTTTCGGTTACTAGCAAGACGCTCTTGCCAACTGAGCTACCCGGCCCCTCAAAGTGACTATAAGAAGGGAGGAATTAATAAAAGGGAGGGCGTTGGTCGCGAGACAATGTTAAAGTACAACGTATACAGTAAAACCTTTTGTGAAATAAATCATTTTGTAGACTAAAGCATTTTGCACGTTTAAATTTTACTAAGAATAACTTATTTTGAGAGCTTCTGTTCTTTTTGTGACAGCGAGTGTACCTGGGAATTGCCCTTCACTGGTGGACGACTAGTATACAGCCCAATGAAATAATTAATTAATTAACAATAATAAAAATATTAAATAATAATATATTATAAATATTATTTATTATTATTATATTTATTATTATTTATTATTATTATATATTATTTATTTATTATTATTATTATTATTATTATTATTATTATTATTATTATTATTATTAATTATTATTATTATCATCATAATTATTATTATGATCATCATCATTAATAGTAATATAGTAGTAATAATAATAATAATAATAATAATAATAATAATAATAATAATAATAATAATAATAATAATAATAATAATAATAAAAATTATTATTATTATTATTATTATTATTATTATTATTATTATTACCACAGCAACAATAAAACTAGGACACAGCAACAATAAAAATAGAAGAAGCCGAACATTCACACCTCAGCAGTGGGTTTGAACCACGACTGCCCACCACTATATCATCTTTGATTGTGACATTTGGAGGGTGGCGGTGGAGGGGTGAAGTGGGGTGAAGGTGAGGGTGGAAGTGGTTCGCGAAAGGGTAGCGAGGAGGAAGAGGAGGTAAACCGGTAATTTAAGTGAAAAAGGCACAAAACAAACTTTTGTGGGTTGTTTTTTTCTCCTTTGCCTCAGATGTAGGTCGTCCATGTGGTATTTTCACAAGCAGTTGTTGATTAGTGACAAATGGGAGGGTGGGGAGAGTGGGGAGGGTGGGGACGGTGGGGAGAGACAGGGAAAGAAGGAGTAGGGAAGAGAGAGAGAAGAGAGAATGCAAAATAGGTAGACATAAGTTTTTCCTCCTTGAAAGGGTCCCATTAAAACACAGTCCTGCGTCACTGACCCATCTCGAATTCAAAGTGAGTGTTGTCCCACTGGAAAAAAAAAACTAAGCCAAGCAACAACCTCTTTCATAAGATCAAACACACACAAACACACACACGCACACACACACGCACATACACAACTCTCTTAGGAGCGTGGTTTTGAAATACATCGATGAATTCACTTGTTTACGAGCCAGGTAATAATAGCACCTATAGGTTATTCTACTATGAGCACCGCTGCCAAAGTGCGTATAATAGGCCCAGTGGTGTGTTTACATACCAAGAAAGAGAGCCTAAAATTCACAGCTTAGCAGTCGGTTGGAGAAACGATGACACATTCGATCATTTTTCAACGTGACAATGCAATTTCCCAAGTGAACTCATTGTCACCAAAAAATGAACACGCGTCATGTAATACTGCGGCCCTTGTCAATAGATCGCCAAATTATAATTTTGTAGGATATTCTTGATTAATGAATCATTGAGGTAGGGGGAGAGAGAGAGCGAGTGAGTGAGAGAGAGACAGACAGAGAGACAGACCGACACAGAGAGAGAAAGAGAGAGAGAAGGAGAGAAGAAAATACACACTAATAATGTATTTTTCTTTATCCTTGTGGTAAGACTATAACTATACAATATACTTTTTTTTACCCCCGTTGGGGTGCCGGGGGTTTCAGTATAAATAGTATCCCCACTTTCTGGAAATTTAGTGCTTTAAATTCCCACTGTCGCTGACTTTCTCATTTGCTCTTTCTCATTCCTGCTCTTTTCTATCAATCTGCTATACTATCTTCTTCTTCGCTAGACCAGTCTCCTACCTTTTTTCTTGAAAACTCTTCCTGGACAAGACTCCATGTTTGTGTATGAGGTCTGTTGGATCAGCTTGGGAATATTGGACGCTTTCTGCCAGGTGGTCACTAGGGCTTCCTATGATGTTATTATTTAGCAATGTAGGCATTTTATATGTATGTGTTTTGTTGATAATTTATAATGATGTTTGTATTCTATTTTGTTTTTGTAAACGGGGGTTCGATAAGTTGGGGTGAAGCCTCAGCCGTCCCCTGCGTGGGATGTCTTTATTGTAAAGTGACTTGCTGGTGGAGAGCTTTCGGTTTTATCACTAGGGTTGTTTCAGCAGATCTTTTATGCGGATCGGGGGCCCGGGGTTGTCCGGTCCTGATTTGGCTCGGAAGAGTCCGCTGGACCTAAAGCAATAATAATGTAATGTAATGTCTACTTCTTTTTTTAAACACTGAGACATGGATGGAACCAATAGACACACAACAAGATACTTCAATGTACCGTCTAAGCAAAACAGTAAGTGTACAAAAAAATAAATAAATAAAAGTTCTATACACACATTGTTTTTCCTCCTTATTCAAAATATAGGTCATCATTTCCACAAGAAGGGTCTGTATCTGCCTTCACAAGTACTCCTTATGCTCAGAAGAATGCGACCAAGGACAGCGAAGCGACCGAACAATACCCGATAAGTGGGAATGAAAGCAATGCCAGGCGGAAATGTTAAATATTTGCTCAGTTGTCTGTGGGGTTAAGATCAAGCTGCAAGTTGGCGTCTTGGGCGGCTTGAGCGAGATCCTGTTCTCGCCCAGCGCCTTGAGCTGTGGTTGGAGGTGGAAAAGCGCTCTTTACAAAAACAATTCAACTACCAACGTCCTTATATACAGAATACCAAAGTCTCTCAAAGTCTATGTTGCTCAAAGTTTGTACTTTAGCAATCATTCAGGTCAACAGGGTCATCGCTATGTTCTTCAAGCGCATCTGTTCCCACAATTTTTTTTCTTCTTCGCAAACTACCACAAACCACGCGTCTATTGCATGCTCTGTGCGCTTTGCGATCATTCCACATGATAGTTCGACTAGTGTGGCATATTGATTTAAGGCGATAAAGAATTTGAGACATTTTAAATCTAGCAGAGATTAACCTTTGTTTACAAAGAATTTTAAATGGACAATATGTCAGGTAGGGGTGGCACGATTAAACCGATTTTTGGAGATCAATGTAATCTTTTCCAAATCTTTAAATCAATATACGCAATTACCGGTGCCAACTGATATATCTATTATTCCCTGTTTTATTCCCAAACTCCTACGCGTCCGCGCACACACCCACACGCATCTCTCACTTCACCCCAGTCTCTTAACTTGCAGTTGAGATGGATTAATAGCCTAACCTACAGCCAGGGTACTAATTAGGTTTCTTTTAAGTTTAACATCAAGGAGGGATTCATTCAAATGTAAACTACGCACACCCATTTAAACACACACACTTACACAGAGAGAGAGAGAGAGAGAGAGAGAGAGAGAGAGAGAGAGAGAGAGAGAGAGAGAGAGAGAGAGAGACTAAAGCATACGCACACGCACGCACGCATGCACGCACCACGAGCGGACTATACACGCCTCTTTCCCTAAAATCAGGTAACTCCGTAATTCCCTCGCACTCGTATTTTAAAGAGATTTTAAGCCCAGCCTACAAACACGATATAAAATTATATTTGTTCCAAGTTCAAGACTAAGCTGGGATTACCGCTATTTTCGGGGCTGTCAGGTATATATATATATATTTAACCAGCTTTTAAAACACTCTAAAGGACAACAGACTAATATACATAGCATAGATTATAGTTCCTTGTTTTAACGACGGACTCTCTCATCGATTACACTAATGACTTTTAAACTATTTAGGTGTTGTACCTATCTCTTTGTGCATACTCTTTACTGGCATACAGTTGCGCGTTCGCTCAATCAATGCATAGTTAAATTATGTACGGATGATGTGCGTACGGATTCTATGCTTTCTGAACCTCTTATATTAGTCTGTGTCTTATTATTGTTCATTATAACTGTCTTGATGTGTGGAGCCATTATATAACATAATGTGATGAGACTTGTACAATACTTCCATTCCTGTGGTAATAAAGATGTGTTGAATTATTTTTTAAGACATCAGACATAAAATATTTATTCGTCCAAGAGTTCGCATTGGAAAACTTGCTTCCAGCCGTGCAAGGCAATCATAATAAGATGCCGAGAACGATAACGACTATATATAAACGATTGTATGTCGACAGCAACGACGACGACGATGATGATGATGATGATGATGATGATGATGATGATGATGATGATGATGATGATGATGATGATGATGATGATGATGATGATGATGATGACGAGAATGCGTATGATGACGACGACGAGAGATAATGATGATGACGAGTGATGATGATGATGGTGATGATGATGATGATGATGATGATGATGATGATGATGATGATGATGACAATGATGATGACCACGACGACGACGACGACTTAATAATGAACGATGCCACGTATCCTGTTCAATCCAGAGGTCAGTTTAACGAATTCTTTCACAAGTCATGCAGTTACATCAAACACAGATTCTGGGTTCGCAAGTGGTCATTGTGCAGTTTGATGGCAAACGGGACAAAGATGGTTAGTCCTTGACCTGTGACTCCTCTCTGATGATCCACGAGTCGAACTCTGAGCAGCGACTACACTGTACATTGGGTGTGACGAGTCTGCCAAGAAGCTAGCCATGAGTCGCTTCCGCAGCTTCTTCTCGTGGTTCTTACGGTAAGTGGATATTGAATTGACTTGAACTGATGCTATAAACAAGTTGAAAAGACATTAAAATATGTTGAGGTTTTATCCAAACACGTACTTGGACGCATATCTGAAAACCCGCATTTTCAAAAGGCGTAACGGCGGCAGGGATAGCTCAGTGGTCAGAGCGCACGACTTGTGTAAGTGCGTCTTGGGCGACGTGTGTTAGAATCCTGACTTCAGCAAACTATTTTGTGATTGCTGGATATTACGGGCCAGCGCCTTGAGAAGCTCTCTGAGCTTGTAAGTGCGCTATATAAAAGAAATTTCTTTCTTTCTTTTTACTTTTCCTGACGATATTTTGACTCGGTTTTATCCTAAAGAAGCAAAATACAAGTTTAGAATGATGGCCAATATCTGAATTATCTGCAAGGAAAAAAATGAAAGTCGCTTCAGCCAGTTTTGATATAAAGCAGAACACGGTTTTAATAATATAATTGACCACATCGACTTTGACCTTTGGGAAAGAGTAAAGGTCAAAGGCACAACACGCTAAGTGGTGGGTAAAGTATCCGCATAGTAAAATTAGGCCAGATCGGTTCCGTCATTGGTGAGAGAAGGTAACAAAAGTAAACCAACCCATTGGCCGACTCACGGACTAATCCAGGATAAATGGCCATGCTTGGAAAGGCCAAAAATCATCAAAAGCGGTTCAACCGTTTTTTTTTTAAATATATAGTGCAATGTATTTAGCAAAACATGGAGCCCAGCGACCTTGAGCTTTTATTTGCTGTAGACCAAATATGACGTCGGCTGAGGCTGTTCCTATGAATTTGAGACAAAATCCGTTCAGTGGTTTTCGACATATGGCGTGAAACACACCGACCGACATATCAACATTTGGCTTTTTTCTGAATCCCGATATTTCAAAGTATTTTCAGTTATTTATTATGTGGAAGAACAAAAGAGAGGGCTAAATATTTTTTTAAAAAACACACAATTTAACGTGTTACCCCCAGAGCCATAAAGATGTTTTTTTGACATGGAGTTATGCACTATATCAGATGACATTAGATTGGAGTGAAGAAGACAGATTGCTCCTTAAGCTTGATTGATAAAGTACTGATGTTAATAAAGGTTTGCTGACTTGAACTGAGTTAGTGGTTCAGTGGTCAGCAGTGCTTATAATTCCCTTTAAATGCAGTGTAAGGTTTTCCGTGATCTTAACAGTGGTGGAACGTTACTAAGACATGATTTTGCTCTTCAGCTGAAACTGGAGGTACAAGTTTTAATAAGTACATTATGTTTCATCACGATCTACTTGTTGGGGTGAGGAGGTTGGGTGGAGATGCAACATCATATCTGTACACGGAGAGTGTGACCCAAACGCATTATAAGGGTTTCAGAAATCAAGCAAACTCGTATACTTGCTAACCACTGACTTGGGTTTTTGGACGGTGCAAACTAAAAGTAAGCTGGTCGTTTACTGGAAACATCCACTCAAAATGCATTACATACAAGCGAACTCGTTTTCTTACTTAGTGCTACCGACTTATGGGTTTGGCGGACGTGAGCTTATCGTTTACTGGAAAAGTCTATTCAAAATGGTTTTGTAAGGGTTTCAGTGTATAGATCTACACAGCAGAAGTGATACTTTAGTTAAACCAGGTTTTTGTCCGTTTGACGAATAGTTCTCTGGCTGTGCAAAACTCAGTTGGAATTTCTTTGGTGCAAATTAAATATATAAGCCTACGTGCTTAGCAGTAACGGAGAAAGTTCATTCAAAATGTCTCGGAAGGGTTTCGGTAATCATACTAATAGGAATACGTATGTAACGGTAAAAGTGTTTCCGTAACTTTTCGGTCATGGGGAAGGAAGGGGAGAGAGAGAGAGTGAAGGGGGGTGGGTGGGGGGTTGGGACCTCCATTGCTGCTGAGCCGGTGTCACATCCTTCAAGTTCCGGGTCTCCTAGTTTATCCGAGCGCATTTGCGTATGCGCCAGGTCATGTCGGGCCGGCTTTTTCACGAAGTTCTTAGGCGTCATAACCCTAACCCTAACCCAAACCCTAACCCTAACCCTAAACTCTTAACTCTAACCCAAACCCTAACCCTAACCCTTACGAAGACTATGATAGCACTGTGCGCATGCGTCGAATTTTGTAACGCGTCGACCAATCAGAATGCTCCCATTCGCTCCCAGCCCAGCTAAGATACTAGGAACTGTGAGGATGTCACACCGGCTCTCTCGCTGCCATGCATACCTTTCCCGGTTCTAAACAGACAAATAAGGAACAATATCACACACCCGGCACCCCATTTATTTTAAAATAATTATGTCGGAGATATTAAAATAATCCTCTTCCTCAGTTCCGGGCCGGTGAAACTTACTCAACCACTCAACAGTCGGGTGTCCATCTTTTCTCCTTAGCTGCCATCTCCTCTACTTGTTCTCAAGCGCGCCATGGACCCATTGACCACTGGGTATTGTGCGGGCATTTCAATCTGTTGTGTCGCTCAGTAAGTAAGATGATGAGAACAATGTTTATTAAGCATAAGGCGTGTGTTGTTTTTTTGTTGGTTTATCAACGCTCTAAGTTTTAATCAGAAATACCTTTAGTTGCAGACCTACATGGATTTTAATAATGCAATATACCTTTAGTTGCCGTTCACTGTGAAAATCCGGCCACTGAAAATGTACAATCAGGGTTTCTATACTACATCGTTTCTTTCTTGGTGGCGCTGTAGTGTAGTAGTTTGGCACAGGCTAGCGATGTTTCATGCTAAGCGACGTCGGGACGGTTTAGTACTTGGATGGATGACCATTCATGGTAGGCATCCACCAAACGACTAACAAAAAAGAGTGAAACGAGCGCCCGACACACCCCTATCCACCCAGCTGTGAATGGGTACCTGGATCTGTTTACAACCGGTGTCACTTCGTCAAAGTTCCGGGTGTCTTACTTTAGCCGGGCGCCTTTGCGCATGCGCCAGGTCAAGTCGGGCCTGCTGTTCCACGATTTTCTTAGGCGTCGTAACCCTAACCCTTTCCCTAACTCTAACCCTAATCCTAATCCTTACTAAGACTACGATAGCACTGTGCGCATGCGTCGAATTTTGTATTGCGTCGACCAATCAGAATGCTCCCAGCCCAGCTAAGATACTAGGAACTTTGACGATGTCACACCGGGGAAGTTAAAAGAGCGAGGGAGAGGACATCGGCGCCGTCATCATGAAGCTGGACTAGAGAAAAGGGAGGTCCCAAACGCCTGTCTCCCCAACGACCGAAAATGTTACGGGGACACCTTTACCTTTACCCTCTCTTTCGTGGGATGGTCAACCTCGTCTGCCGAATCGCCAATGGCGAGAGTGGACATTACACTCCAATGCTCAATGTTCACCAAACGTCACTTAGATGCACATTGGTTTTCATTTAACATATAAATTATAGCGATTTGTTCATAGCTCCATTAAAAAATACATATAATTGTTTATTCGTCACACGGTTGGCGGTGGGTAGGGGTTGAGTTGTGCAAGGGTATGCCTACTATCAACTGGTAATAACGTTATACAGCGACAATCCGATTTTTATTCAAGTTTGGATTGTAAGGTTGAGTGAGCATCTTTCGCTTAATCTCTGTAGTGCCTTAGAATGGTTATAACATTTTCTACTAAGGATCACACGACAGTGTGCACCCTTCCGTGAAAATTTGTCACTTTCGCAGAATGTCCACCAGTGAAAACCTGTCTTCCTGAACAATGTGTACCCGTGAAAACCTGTCTCCTTTTACAATAGAGCCAGTGAAAAGAGGGTCATCCTCATCCAGTTTATGTTTATGGCTACCTCCGGACGCAGTCGGGTGGGCTGTTGATCGAAACCAGGGCACCTTGGAATGTAGTTTGTAGATTATAGTCGCACGACACTTTCGCATATAGGTGACTACTGGACCGATTTATACTGACACCAGCGGGCCAGTTGTTGGTAAAGGGGAAAATAATATGATCACACGTTGACCAATCCGGGATTCGAACCAGCGACCTTTCGGTTACTAGCAAGACGCTCTTACCAACTGAGCTACCCGACCCCTTCCTTGGAATGTTTTTGCAACCTGCTATTTATTGTTAGTACCCTGTATCTTTCTGTGTCATCCTACATGTTCATCCGAAGGGAGATGGGTACATGATGAGTGTGTGTGTATAATGTGTGTGTGTGCGTGCTTGTGTGTGTGTGCTTGTGTGTGTGCCTCTGTGTGTATGTGCTTGTGGGAGTGTGTGTGTGTGTGCTTGTGTGTGTGTCTTTCTTTGAGTGAGTGTGTTTCTCTCTGTCTCTGTCTTTCTCTTTGTCTCTCTCTAGAGGATGAAGCCAAAATGAAGGATGATCACACAGACGTCGCAGACGCCAACTTACTGCAACCTGCGCCTTGCACCATTGAGCCTACACCGATCCGCCACCTTTTTGTATTCGTGTATGAATACCCCTCCTTGCACAAGGGGGTATTGGGACGGGGATGAAGTCGCTTTGACCGCAGACGGGTGTCAAGGCTTAAATCTGAAATCTGTTATCCCTTTAAACGACTGGATTGTGATATAATGCTATCTTCCTTTACGTCAGAGGTTTCAAGAAAGACCAGGCTGACTGAACCTGAATCTAACTAGACACGTCGAGCTTTTCTGTAATACGCCTCCTTTGTTCCTCCCTTCTTTCTTCGTTCTTACAGCTGTGGGGAGTGTGAGAAGAATCTAAACAACAGGAATAGGATGTCTTGTTTGTAGGGACCGGTGAACCCTTAGCGGCTATAGCAAGACCACTCACTAGAACCGGGTCTATCTCTCACAAGATCAGAAACACGTATAGGATCCACCAAAACCGCACATTAAGCTTACAAATATACATTCGCGATACGATGACCACCCTACCTCATCCCAAGGTAAATAAAGCTAGGCAATGCTGAGGGCGTCAGCCCTACCGCTTAATATGTCACCCAGGTTACAAAAATTAGTAAAAAAAATTATATGATAAATATTCATAGACTCAAAATAAATACATGAAAAAGCCGAATCGGCAAATAACACTTTAGAGACCCAAAGATCCTCCCGATGTGTACAATTTCACTATCTAGCCACCACAGACAGGCAGGCGAACCGTAATATCACAAAAATGCTGAAAAAAAAACAGTAAAAAGGGATTGTTGGAAAACAAACACCGGTGAATGACATATTGAAAGAGTGAATACTGTAAACAACAGAAAAGAAAAGCAAAGGCAGAAATACAAAGAGTGATAGAAAAGAGGAAAGTTAAAGCACTAAACTTTCGGAAAGTGGGGGAACTATTTATACTAAAAGACCTCCCGATATACCCACAGGGAGTATCGAAACAATGCAAGTAGGGAAGGCCAATAACACACACACACACACACAAACACACACACACACACACACGCACGCACGCACACACGCACACACATACACATACATACACACCTTCAATTTATTGTAACATAGTAAAAGTTACTATCCTTATTTAAAAAAAAAAAAAAACAATTCGTCTTTTCTACTGCAAAAAATGCTTTTGTATTACCACACGCGATAAAAGAGCGCAGCAACACGTATTGGACCCAGAGAATGATGTACGAACTTGGTCTGCTCTCTGTATTCATCGGAAGTGGGTTCCTCAAATTTTTGCGGAAACCGGGGGTATCAGCGGAAGAAGTCACGGAAGATGAAGTCGATTTGGCCACAACGGGTGTCAACCGCTTAAGACGCTAACCCAGAGGAGGGATACTCCAAGGATTTCGTCAAAAGCTGTCAACTATTTCCATTGTTGGAAACAGACAGTTTTGGTTTACTGTAGGGTGTGTGGAAGATGTGAAGGGGTTAGGAGCGAAGGGGGGGGGGGGGGGGGGGAAGGGGACTCAAATGAGAAAAGAAGGTCAAGCAGTGCGAGAGCTAAGAGGAGCACCATCTTTCAATTGGCCAGTTACAAGCTGGCCTTGAAAAAACAGTTGTTCTTCTACCGCACAGTTTGAGGGGGAAATCCTCTCCCCGTAAACTATTAATGACCACTGAGACTCATTACCGCCTATTTTCTAGGGTCTCACTCCAGTGGCCTCATCAAACTGCCCAGCAGACTACCTTCACAGAAAAATTACGGAAACACGAATTGCGAAGGCGACAGCAAAGAGGCAGCTCGTCATCTGCTTCAGACGGATCTGCAGATCAGTTAAAATGGCACCTACCATCTGCATTGGGGCCCTAACTAGGTCTCCAATGGCCCTAAATGGACCCACCTTCCGTCGAGGGGTAGTCGCATCTGTTCTCTGTCCTCTTATCGCCTTATCTCTTGTTGCGTTGATTGCTAGCACCTTGGTGAAGAGAACGCCATTACCCTTGTAGTGAGAGAAAGAGAGAAAAAGAGGGAGAGAGAATCACAGTTCGTCCATTCATCGTCGCGCCTTCTGGCAGAAGCCTTTTCTCATGAGAGACCTTGTATTCAGTTATCTCTAGAGACCTATAAGTCTCAGCACCGACTATGCTGCCTTTAATACATAGACTATATATAACTGTAGTGCAAACAGAAGGCTCACGCTCTGCTATCAAAGCACACTGCGTAGTTGAGACTGGCCGAGACTCGCCTACGCAGTGTACTATTAAAAGCCCCCACACGCTGTCATGCTTTTAATTATTAATATAAATAAAATAATAAATAAATAAATAAATAAACAATTCATCCCACCCACCACCCACCTCCCCCCAAAATAAAATAATAATAATAATAATAAAATGATTTACGCGCTGTTTGTAAACTGTAAGCTTACCGGGTCAAAGAGCTACTCATGGGCCTTCTGATCAAAAGAGTACAAGGCATCTATGACGTTCCCTTTGCTTTGTTTCATTTCCCCCAAGATACTTTCCTTCGTTAAATTGATCACCACTGGTTTTGCCGTTGAACAGATTGATAGAAACCAGGGGCGCAGGCTGGACAAGGGTCACATGAAGGCCATCAAGTCTTCAATTCTCAAGTGACCGTCATTCCATTTAATTTGAACGCTAGAAGAAAGCCAGGTGTTTCTTTACTGGCGTACGGCAGACAGTATTTCAGTTGAGATGCCTGGACGGGTAGTAAATTCGATTAATTCAACACTATGTGCAAATGCCAGAAACTAAGTTTCTGTATCCAGCAATGAAGAATGGACATTGAGAGGTTTAACGTCTATACTAACTACTGACATTAATTAGGGCAGAGGGACATAACCATCACAGCGAAGATAGGACAACCAAGTGTTGTGTTGGTGGTTTTTTTTTTTCTGAGACAAAATGAAAGAAAACAAGTATTAATAAATGAAGATATGTGTAGTGCAGACCAAATAGTACGTAAGTACCCCCGTTGGGGTGCCGGGGGTTTCAGTATAAATAGTATCCCCACTTTCTGGAAATTTAGTGCTTTAAATTCCCACTGTCGCTGTCTTTCTCATTTGCTCTTTCTCATTCCTGCTCTGTTCTATCAATCTGCTAGACTATCTTCTTCTTCGCTAGACCAGTCACATACCTTTTTTCTTGAAAACTCTTCCGGGACAAGACTCCTTATTTGTGTATGAGGTCTGTTGGATCAGCTTGGGAATATTGGACGCTTTCTGACAGGCTTCCTATGATGTTATTATTTAGCAATGTAGGCATTTTATATGTATGTGTTTTGTTGATAATTTATAATGATGTTTGTATTCTATTTTGTTTTTGTAAACGGGGTTTCGATAAATTAGAGTACAGCCTCAGCGTCCCCTGAGTGGGATGTCTTAATTGTAAAGTGGCTGGCTGGTGGAGAGCTTTCAGTTTTACCACTGGGGTTGTTTCAGCAGATCTTTTATGCGGATCAGGGGTTGTCCGGTCCTGATTTGGCTCGGAAGAGTCCGCTGGACCTAAAGCAATAATCATGTAATGTAATGTAGTACGTAAGTGGTTGGAAGCAAACTGTAGGCTACTAGTATTCAAATTTAAAAGGATTCGCATTATCGCAAATCCGTATGCCCTGGGATGTTGGGTTATCTCCGTCTGCCGTATCGGCAGTGGTTGGTATAGACCTTAAACTTCAATCTTCCATCGCAAAATCCTGTCCGTCAAGTAATCATTGTTACATATCTATTACGGTTTATCTGAGTGGCCAACACAAATATTCCCTCCCTCTCCTGCCCGCCCTCCCCCTTCCATCCCCCTCTCTCCAATCCAAAACCTTCATTCGGCCTACTCTTAGTTGGTACTACTACACAGCGCAGCCGAGGCTAGACGAGACCCATTCCCTCTTCCACGTTGAGAGAGGAGGAGGAGGCCTAGCTTGCCTTCAGCTACGCTGTATGATTATTAACTTTGCTCTTGTTAGGTAAAATTGAGGGCAAATGCTCTTATTAGCTACTTATCTTTTTGTCTTGCTTGTACCTTGGTATAGGGTACTTGCTATAGTTGGTCAGTATTTACTTGGACTTAATCCTGATCTTGGAACCGAAGTTACCGCACACAGGAGGAATTTCACTACAGGTGAGGAAAAATGTCACCCATGCAAGAGACCAAAACCTCTGGAGAGGTATGACTCTACAGGTGCTAACAGGTGTTAATGCTGGATACACAGGGCTAATCACGGCTATCTCGGGGGGAGAGGAGAGAGCGACCTCCCCACAATCAGCAGGAGAGCGACTTTTTTTGGTCTTGGAGAGAAGAAACATCTCTAGGAACTTCAAGAATGTTGACTTGATCAATGAAGATTGATTAATTATTAGTAAGCTTTTGCGAATTGTAGCTTTGTTGGTTTAAACTGCGTTGTCAATGTATGAAGTTTTTTTGTTTTTTTACAAAAAGTGCATTGTCGCCTTGATACGTACTGAGAGTTCTATAGCGTCATCATCGTCATCATCAGAAGCAGTAGCAGCAGCAGCAGCAGCAGCATTGTCTTCAATATTATCATCATCATCATCATCATCATCATCATCATCATCATCATCATCATCATCATCATCATCATCATCATCATCATCATCATCATCATCATATTATTATTATTATTATTATTATTATTATTATTATTATTATTATTATTATTATTATTATTATTATTATTATTATTATTATTATTATCATCATCAATGTGATCTCTATTATAAAAAGCCGAATACACATGAACTTGTATGGTCCCTCACCCATCCACACACACACAAACATCTTTTTTCCTATCTCCCCATGTTATGCTAGTTTATGTAAAAGACCCTGGCCATTCTTACCACTGGTCTGAGACACAGGCTTCGATCAAGTCAAGTCAAGTCAAGCCAAATCAACAAAGAAGAATTCGCACAGCATTTTGTACGCCAGACAAAAGTTCTACCAACGTGCATCATCAACTCAAATTGAATAAAATTCGAGATAAAAAGTAAGAAATCGGTCACACTTTTCAAGACTCAAAGATCTATCTCTATCCCTGTTTGCTTATATCATTAGATGGTGACGTGTGTACAGCAGACTACAAGACTTTGATCCCATACTTCGACAGTCCATGTTGCTTGGTCTAAATTGGCTCTAAGATGACAAAGGTTACTTACACGAGCTAACAAGAAGGTTATCCAAGATAAATATTAGCTACGTTTCCAGTACTTAGCGTTATCCTACAAACAATAAGTCCAAGCCGTTCACGTTTCACGCGCATGGGTTCCAGCAATGATCTCCTTAGCATGCAGAAGCCTTTTGCTAGTGACCTTCATAGGCATGCATAAATCAAAAGGTAAACATACTCGGATTAACAGCTTGGCGGACCCGCAGTGGTCTCCCCTCGGTGTTACACCTAACCCACAAAAATCGGATAGGTTGCAAGACATTACTCAACGTAGACTAAGTCTAATACTATGTCCTAGTTTCACAACACACTATATACAAGAATCGAGTGGGTGCCAGAATTAATAATAGTATTCTAATTTAAAAAAAAAAACATAAAACAACTTGGTTCTAGAACGCTATACGCAGAAATGAAGTAGGTGTAAAGAATTCTTAAACTCACGAAACGTGCCCTGGTTTCTGGACATTATACACAAGAATCGGGTGGTTAGGTGTAGAAATTACTAACATAATAGAGCAAAGAGTTTTATCGACACCCACTATCAACAATTAAATCTGGGATCTCCGTTTTTACATGTTAACTTCACCAGATGATTGATTCATACTGTTTGCTTTAGTCGGTTGTCTAAATAAAATCTAAGGAACTAGTTACAGATAGAGAGACAGGATTAAGCTATTAGTTGTTGTGGGTGATTTGTGTGGTTGTTGTTGTTGTTGTGTTTGTTTGTTTGTTCTCTCAAATCAGTTAAGGTCTATGTTCCCAAATGCCTGCATTCCTCCAGGTCTATATTCTCCCGAGTCTATGTTCCCCCATAACTATATGTTCTCTGAGGTCTATCACAAACATATTGTGGGAGAACGCAGCCTTGGGGGGGGAAACAGACAACAGACATGCTCCCCGTCCAGAGCGACCCCCCACTATCCATCCACCCATCCCTTCTTCATCTTCTAGTCTTATTTACTCGTCCTCTCGGAGCTAACAAGCAGCGTCCAGCGCAGAGTACTCCAGTGTCCACCCATGGAGTGGAAGATTACCAGATAAGCGCACCCTGTTGGATCATCCCGGGAAGTGCCACCTGCGTGAGGGACGAACAAGTGGGGGAGGGAGAGAAGGAGAGGATAGTGGCAGTGACGAAGAGTTGAGGAGGGAGACACGAGTGTTGCATCATGGTGATGGTAATGGCACTAGTAGGTCTACTATATTATAATCAATCTCCTTCCAATGAAAGTATACATCGAGATCTAGTCGATTTACGCCTGCATTCAATCACACGGACTTTAAAGATGTCTTAGACCGGTTGAGGAAGGACGACGATGCTGGAAATCTTCAAATTTACATTAAAGTTACTCTGCCCAAAACCATTATAAAAGTGGGGATTTATTCGTGTGACATTTAAACACAACGTTGTTCTTCCTTTAACACATTTTGTAACATAATTAATTTTAATACAGTGGGACAAGAAATCACAATGTTAAGGAGAGACTGCGGATGTATGATGTAATGTACTTCTTGTCCTAAGATCTTAATATGTGCCAACTCCTACTCAATAAAGCAGATGTATGTAAGATGACGGGTTGGATACGTAGTTCCAAGACGACGGCCTAGGAACTGCAGCGAAGGCACACACAGCGGTCAGGCCTTCTCGATGCGGACGTAGGATTGCACACCGGCCTGTCCTCAACGTCCCAGTACAGTGGTTGTCGACCTGCACCCGTAGATTAGAGCTGCCTTGGACACACCACATCAGCCTTCTTCCAGGCTGAGAAGGTGGTTCAAACAAAGCACTTATTACTGAACTATTCTGTTCTCTCATATTATTCTTCCTTGATTATTCCTCTTTCCTCACGTTCCTCAGACTTATCTTTCCTTATATTCCTCATAAACCAATAACCATTTTATTATTCCCTACTCACATTAAACTCAAAAGACAAACGTCACACCATAAAATTAACATTTGTATTTGCTCAGCCCCTCTTCTACCAACTTAACAACATTCCATTAATAATAATAACTTTCGTTTTACATGCATCCGTCAAAGAAATACATTCAAAACAGAAACTATTTTTCTCATCATGACAAAGCAAACAGCAAAAGATATAGTTCGAAGTGCGATCAAACATGTTACACCTGTTTATGCTACCGGTATTAATCACCGTTCATGTTTTCTGTGTTCATCTTATTCTAATGTATGTACACTATGGGTGTTTTTTTTTCCAAATATACTAGTTATCATCTGGTTTCGCTCAAACGTTGTCAAAGGATTCATAGTTACATGTACCTGCTACAGTGCAGCTATTTTCTCGACGGCTTTACCGAAGGCGATTCATGACGCCATCGAAACGCGATTCCAACTGAATCTGACTAATTTTATAAAGCAATCCCCTCGGAGTAGCTTCCGTTTGGTTCCGCATTTTGTAATAAAATAACTTGTGACTGGCTAAAATTCAGTGTTTTTTTTTAAAACTATAATTACAAAGAACTATAATCACCTTTTCTATTTATTTATGTATGTCTGACTACCTGTCAATAATTATAATTCCTAACACACAACTTTGTAACAAGATCTTATATTAACGCAATTAAGATACTGTACATTGCATCAAGTTGTGTACTAAAGATTATGCACACTTTTTTTTTTCGTCAGTTATATGTAATTATTCGTTCCATGTCAAATAATTATAATATTGAGTTTTATTTATAAAGGGTGGGCTTATTTATAAGCTCGCTTGCTGCCTATCCAGTACAGCATTGTTTGTTATTATGTGCTTTCTTTCAATAAATTATTGCATAACAATGGTAGCATCACGCGAAACCGAAAGTGAAAGGCTTGGGCACGAGAATGGAAAGGAACGGGTGGTAGGACAAAGAGAGAGAGAGGGAGAAGGGAGAAGTCTGAATGGGCGTTTGAAATCCACAAATTCTCACCACCCTGATGGGTGAGGCTTAATGGAATTCTGGACCATCAACTAATCTTCAAACACCTGCCCCTCAAAATCCACAACAATGTGTAGAACAATTCATAGATGCTTGGATGTGACGGGATGGAAAAGTTGTAAACGTCTTCCCTGGTAACATTGTAATTAAAGTCTAGTTGGCTGGTAAACTCTTGACTACGCGTTTTTAGCAAAATACAACGTATTAAAACTCTTTTAATCTACAGCGTTTTAATCTTATTCAACCTTTATACGGATCATCCCAGCTGCGATTGTTTTGCCTATTTTTTTGGTGTGATCGAGAGCGTTTAAGTGGTTTGACTAACTCTCCAAACGTGTGGACTTCTAATTCTAAGAAGAACACGAAGAAAATATCTCACTTGTGACGATCGTCAATTCATTAGTCTTATGCGTCATGATACATTAATTGCGTTAAAGAATTAATCGGGCTTTTGAGGGGTACAGGATGCTGGTTGATTTAGTACCGTTCACCCAAAGAAATGTTTCAAGTTCGTGACATATTAACAGAATCGCCATATAAGGCAAGAGAGGGGCTCCTTTGTTATATATAGTCAATATATGCATCAGCCTTCACGTGACGGCACAGTTGTCTTCTATTCGCTAGACATGTCTGTTGACTGTTCTGTTTTCATCAACTGCTGTTTAGTCGGGATAAGACTTTGTATTGCTTGTTGGGTTGGGACTGAAATAAAATTACGATTCATTCATAAACTGTTTCCGCTTTGTAATGAACCTAAAGAGCTTGAACCTGCAGTCCAATATTTTCTGCATAGTATCTCAAAATCAGGCATCCTAGCACGTCGTTGTACCTACCCGGTCCGCCTCATCAGTCTGAGGCCCTCAGAGTGTACCAACAGTTAAATATTCTTTGCATTCTAGTGGAATCCCACTACATCTACCACACCCTTCTTGTCACAGCGGCAAGCCAGCCCAGCCCAGAATGCTGCCTCCCGGTTGATGCGAAACTAACGTTCTTCTGATGAGTGTAATCACCTTGTAGGGTGTCCACGCACTCCTGGTAGGGTGTCATCCCGTGTTTGTAAACCCACGTCTTTGTCCCCATCCTCCCCCACCCTCCTCCAAGATTGGGTGAAGGGCTTCCCGGGGTGGACTAAACCTCACCTCCACCCCACCCCACCCCACCCCGGGAGGATCGAAGGTACCCTTGTTCCTGTCAAGTACTGGATCACGGGTTGGGGCCCCTCCATCACCCCCACCACCCGACCCCACCCTCTCTCCACCACTGTATTCTGGGTGGCCCGCAGATCTCTAGGGATGTCTGACGGAGTAGAATCTTGCGTGAACTAACATGGCTAACAAAAGATGTGACTGATGGTTTTGACGGGTGGCCTTGCCTTTGCCTCGGGTTGTTGTCACACCTATTTGTGTAGAAAGTGACCATGAAGGATGGATTGATGGACATTATTTTGTATAGCGCTTACACCGTGCTATCAAGACATGCTCGAGAGATGCACAGACTAAGGAGAGGGAAGTAGGTCCCGTGACTGAAGTGTCGTTTTTAAACTGGCGTCAGATTGCAATGATCGGCCGAAAATCTATAAACTGTGCTTATGTTGTATGTAATTAAGCGACTGACCAACTTGAGGTGACGCGTGATAGTTGTTGCGTTGATTGAATAGCGGTTACTTTATGTTATCACAAAATGCTCAGGGCGGACAGGAGGTTAGAAGAAAGAGACCAGAATAGTAAATAAATAAATTAATTACTTAATAAGTGTGTGTATGTCTGTGTGTGTGTTTGTGTGCTTCTGTCTCGCTGCGTCTTCTCTTTAAAGGTTCACCTCATCACCACAAGCATAGATCGCTTCAGTCTAATGGTCCTAAACGGGGCAAACGTCACCGTCCGGAAATTAAAACTTCCTCAAGCGTGGATAATCAGAGGAGGTATCATGGCTCCGGATTGTTGGAAATCACTGCCATGTGTAGCGTAATCCATTCCGCATTTTCCACCTCATCCTTTCATCGCCGCGTAAGCCCTAAATGAGAAAAGCCTCCCCCGTCTCTCCTGCCACTCTCCCCCAACGGCCTGAACGCTATCCTCTCTCACCTCCAACTCCTCTCCACACACCCACAAACCGCCAACACCTTGCCCCGCTTCCGCTCTCATCCGTAGCGCGACTATCTAACTGATCACTTCATACCACTTTCCATCACCATCTCCGCCTTCCTCTCTCTCTCTCTCTCTCTCTCTCTCTCTCTCTCTCCCCCTCCCTTCTGAGCCACTTCCTCTTATCTTCGACTGGTCCTAGAAGCTACGGGTTTGTGAGCGTGACCATCACCTACCTAAACAATGGAAACCCACAGAGGGTGGTGGGCGTGGATGCTACGCGAACGCTTGCTATAGCTGCCAAGGGTGGAAATATGGTAAATTGTTATTGATGAAGACGAGATTTAACAAACAAATGTACACACATACACACTGTTGTGTCCCCTATACGCTAAGCGTCCGGGGACTCTAATCTACCTACGTAATGTAACACACACACATATATATATATATATATAGTACACACATACATACACACACACGCGCACAAACACACGCGCACATATACAGGGCACACACACACACACCAACACACACACACACACACACGCATACTTGCGAAAACCCCGTTGTTATGATTTTCATGAAACGTCACATACATTCTTTTGACAATTAGTGATATTTTGTCTTTTTCTTTATTTTATAAAACCTACGTTCTTTTGACGGCCCCGTTATTTTGGCGTCAAAAGGGTGTTCCGTTAGGGTTAAGGCTGTGATAGGGTTAGGTTAAGGATTAGGGTTTGAGTTAATGTTAAGGTTAGCTTCCAAAAAAGGTAAATTTCAATTAATGTCAAAACAACGTGGTAGCGTTTCATGACAGTTTAACCACGCGTTTTTAACGCGGGTGTGTGTGTGTGTGTGTGTGTGTGTGTGAGGTTGTAAAACCACAAAAGTGAGAAACAAAATTTACTTTTTTAGGCACAAATGAGGTAATTTTCTCGTTCCTCATTTTTCTCCCGTGACCCATTTGTTTCTAAGTACGCGGGAGTGCTTTTCTAGTGCATGGGAGTGCAGTTGTAGTGCAAAAGAGTGTTTTAAGTACAGAGGAGTGCACTATCCGGGACGGAGAAAATCCAGCCAATTTTCGGAAAATTTTGAAGCAAAAATCGACCTATTTCGTCGCTCCTAGGAGACGAAGTAGGTCAACTTTTGAGACGGAAAGAGCCAATTTTGACTTAGATTCTTACATTTCTAGAAGAAATTTGCGTTCTTTCCGTCAAAAAAGTGGTTTCCGACTCCTACATTCTAACATTACCTCATTTGTGACCTATACAAGAATGTGTGTGTGTGTGTGAGTGCGAGTTTGTGAGAGAGAGAGAGAGAGAGAGAGAGAGAGAGAGAGAGAGAGAGAGAGAGAGTGCCTGTGCGCTTGTGTGGGTTTATGTTTAGACCGTGTATTTGAAAAATAATTTCATGAAAATCTATCGCGTTTCTTTGACGGACCTCGTTATGTTGACGCAAAAAGAGTGTTCCGTTAGGGTAAGGGTTAGCGTTAGAAGACTTAAAGGTACTGAAACACCAGAGTAATCATACTGCTAAAATGGACAGTAAAAAAAAAACCTTGCCACTTTTATCTCGCATACGGGCATTTTCTGCATTTCCTATCAGCTGAACTGAACATGCAGAGAGCTACACAACTCGTTTTTTTACAAAAGACGGAAAGGAAATCGAATTTGTTAATTTTTTAAATGGTCAGGTTGGTTATTAGCCTCCATTACATTGTTTTGACAGTATGGAGGAAACCACAGTACACAGGTTGGGTAAGTCCCATCATACCTAGAAGTGAATCATTTCATCCACGGCGGGGATCGAACGCACAGCTCTCGGCACTGGATTCCAGCGCTCTCACCACCTGTGGAAGCAACAAGCCATCACAGTATGCTCCGCGGAGAACAGCATCTATTGAGGATTACATCCAAGATGTTATCCTAAACTCCAGTCCCATGTGTTCAGGCGAGACACCTTTATCTCTTGGGTTCTACACAAGTTTTGTTTGTCTTTCTCATCACAATGTGTTGCCGGGATTCTGTTGCATAACCCCCCATGGGGGGGGGGGGTGCCTGGGCTCTCTGTATAAACAGTATCCCCACTTTTGTGGAAATGTAGTGCTTTAAATTCCCAGTTTCTGTCATTCTCATTTGTTCTTTCTCGCTCCTACTGTGTTCTATCAATCTACTACATGTATCATGGGAACCATCACAAACGCCATCGGACATCACGATGACCTGCTCACAGTGGTGAAAAAACGGAAACTCCGATGGTATGGTCACGTCACCAGATCATCAGGTCTAGCAAAGACCATCTACAATGCACAGTGCAAGGAGGTAGAACAAGAGGGAGACCGAAAAAGAGGTGGGAGGACAACATTCGAGAATGGACTGGTTTGACACTGAGCGAAACAATCAGGGTTGCTGAGGACAGAGAAAGATGGAGTATGCTGGTTAAACGATCATCTGTGGTGCCCCTACGAGTTACGGGATAGGATAGGATAGGATAGGATATACTACAGGTATCTTCTTCGCTAGACCAGTCACCTATCTTTTTGTTCTTGAAAACTCTCTCCAAACTCCTCATTTGTGTCCGGGGTCTGTTGGGTCAGCTTGGGGATATTGGACGCTTTCTGCCAAATGGTCACTATATATAGGGCTTTCTGTTACATTAATATTAAGCAATGTAGGCATTTTATATGTATGTGTTTTGTTAATATTTTATCATGTTTATATTCTATTTTGTATTTGTTTCGATAAATTAGAGTACAGACTCAGCGTCTCCTGCATAGGATGCCTTTATTGTAAACAGCCCGGCTGGTGGAGTGCCTTTAGTGTTACCATCAGGGTTGGTTGGTTGGTTAAGTAAATTAAAGTCCCCGGACACCTAGGCATATAAGTTAACCATCAGGGTTGTTTCACCAGGTCTTTTATACGGACATACCAAGATGTGGTCCCGATTCGGCTCTTTGCAGTCAGTTGGACCCTATAAACAATCACTAACTAGGCAAGTAGATTAACGTCCCCAGACACGAGAGCATTTAGGGGACACTAACTAACCAACTACTGTTGCTGATATACTCTCTTACATGACGCCGGACTTCACGCCACAAATTACAGTGCCACGCTTCGGGCGGGTTTACATGACACGAACAAACGCTAACAGGCGAGAAAAGGTTAGCGGGGATGGATGGCCTGATTTCATTAATTGACGCAGCCGGAGGAAGAGGAGGATTAAGAGAGAGAGAGAGAGAGAGAGAGAGAGAGAGAGAGAGAGAGAGAGAGAGATAAATGGGAGAGAGAGGGGGATTCAATTCGTTATTGGACAACTATTAAGTCTGTATATTCTGTGAATCAACCTGGTCGAGCAGTAGAAATACATTTCCAGTTAACATTGCATTATTCCTTTTTATAAGTTTTCTAATCGCCAGAAGAGTTTCTCCAATAATCTTTCGTCGTAAAGGAAAATATGTGTTTAAGGATCGCACCTTCGCTCAGGACAATCTTTGTGAGGGAAGGGTATCCTCTTTTCCCTTACCCTCTTTACTCACTATGGCTCTCTAGAAAGTCATACACATATACACATTGCATTGAACTGTGCTTTGAACTGGTTTATTTAGAAAACAGCACTATATAAACCCACTTCTTCTTTTTCTCCTCCACGGTTCAATCGCCGTAGCTCAAGTGGTAGAGCGTTCGCCTGGCACACCGATGACCCAGGTTCGAATCCAGTGGTGGGCGAAATAAAAAAAAGTGGCCATTTTCACTGTCCATTTTAGCAGTATGATTGCTCTAGGTGGTTTAGTGTTGTTTCAGGTCCCTGCCCCTCTTTCCCTGGGATGGTTATCCCCGTCTGCCATATCGCCAATGGTGGGGGTAGATGTTAAACCTCAAAGTTCATTCTCCTCCTCATTATCATCATCATCATCATCATCATCATCATCATCATCATCATCATCATCATCATCATCATCATCATCATCATCACCACCATCATCATCATCATCATCATCATCATCATCATCATCATCATCATCATCATCGTAATCATCATTATTGCATTAGAAGCCTCACAACTATAAAGACATCTTAATGACCACCAGAATTTAAACCCTCTTTCACACCTTTTTCAGTCGAACAGTATTGTCATTGTAAGTGGCCTATTTAACTCTGCAATTGTTGCTAACCACTCCCTAGACTGACTGTGAAGGAACGTGTAAAACTATTGAAAGAAGCCTCGAAATCCAAAATAAAAGATTCGTAAATGTTCCTCCAAATTTGTACTGCAAATACAAAAGACTTTAACAATGTAACGACCCAGTGTTACTAAATACGTTTGTTCCCGACCCTTTCTCTCTGCCACGCTTAAGTGTCCACCCCTACTTCCGCTGTCCCACAAACCCATAGCACTCCCACAATTCCTTGACCTTCCTGTGAAAAGACAAGACATAGTATAGTAGTCTCTGTCAAACTAATTCTCGTTCAGGTTTCGCGCGATCTGGCATGACAAGTTGTTATGTTTTGGGATGACCGAGAATGTGGGCCAGAATTCCATAGAAAACAATTCTAAACAACTCATTGAGAGAAAAACAGCCACACAATAGTTATTTGTAACATTTTCCCCTGAAGTCTCGTGTAATCTCCCTTTCACGTGGCAATGACCAAAGACTTCAACGTAGTTTCTGTCAACACGCTTTTTGCACGATCTCGTGAGAAGACAATCATTTTCCTTTGGGATGATTGAGAGTTAGACAAAGTCAAGATAAGAAAAATGAGGAGATTGAAAAATTAAGAGTCAAGCACTCAAACAAGAAATTTGTTTGTTAAAGTAAATATTTAGGTATTCTAAAACCTATACAAATCGAAAAGACCAGATTTGAAATGAAACACCAAAATAATAATGATGATGATAATAATGATGATGATGATGATGATGATGATGATGATGATGATGATGATGATGATGATGATGATGATGATGATGATGATGATGATGATGATGATGATGATGATGATGATGATGATGATGATGATGATGATGATGATGATGATGATGATGATGATGATGATGATGATGATAATAATAATAATAAGTAGTAGTAGTAGTAGTAGTAGTAGTAGTAGTAGTAGTAGTAGTAGTAGTAGTAGTAGTAGTAGTAGTAGTAGTAGTAGTAGTAGTAGTAGTAGTAGTAGTAGTAGTAGTAGTAGTAGTAGTAGTAGTAGTAGTAGTAGTAGTAGTAGTAGTAGTAGTAGTAGTAGTAGTAGTAGTAGTAGTAGTAGTAGTAGTAGTAGTAGTAGTAGTAGTAGTAGTAGTAGTAGTAGTAGTAGTAGTAGTAGTAGTAGTAGTAGTAGTAGTAGTAGTAGTAGTAGTAGTAGTAGTAGTAGTAGTAGTAGTAGTAGTAGTAGTAGTAGTAGTAGTAGTAGTAGTAGTAGTAGTAGTAGTAGTAGTAGTAGTAGTAGTAGTAGTAGTAGTAGTAGTAGTAGTAGTAGTAGTAGTAGTAGTAGTAGTAGTAGTAGTAGTAGTAGTAGTAGTAGTAGTAGTAGTAGTAGTAGTAGTAGTAGTAGTAGTAGTAGTAGTAGTAGTAGTAGTAGTAGTAGTAGTAGTAGTAGTAGTAGTAGTAGTAGTAGTAGTAGTAGTAGTAGTAGTAGTAGTAGTAGTAGTAGTAGTAGTAGTAGTAGTAGTAGTAGTAGTAGTAGTAGTAGTAGTTTCCAGTTTACAGCTTCTGTCTCCAAAAAGTTATAAACATTTGTTGTGTACGGAGTTCGATTCGGGATTATGATGGAATTTTTTCGCACAGGCTGCCCGGGTCCGGCCTATCACTATGTTGTCATCAAGGGAGCGCAAAGCGTGTCCAGCCAAGGTGGTCACACTCTGGTCAGTCCCTGGTCAGTTGGGCAGTGGCAGACAACTTGTATCTTTCCAACTGTCACCGTCTGCTTCCCCCCACTCTCTCATTAGGAGTTGGGGGTTGATTTCAGATGGAGGACATGGGGTTGAGAGAGGGAAGCAGTAGGTGGGAGGGTGGGATGATGGGAAGGGAAGAGAGAAATGGGGAGGAAGAGTGGAATAAAAACAACATGATTCACAAGGTAAAGTGGTGTGGTCAGTATTCAATTATTCAGAGTATTAAATACAGGACAAGATGATTGCCTCAAACATTTTCTACTCACATAAGAATAGGAATAAGATGATTTGTCCCCCTCGGTCCTATATGTATTGTGTAGCGTACACCAAGGAAAAGAAGAAGAAGAAGAAGAAGAAGAAGAAGAAGAAGAAGAAGAAGAAGAAGAAGAAGAAGAAGAAGAAGAAGGAAGAGGAGGAGGAGAAAGTGGAGGATGAAAAAGAAAGAGGAAGAAGAACGAAGGTGTTAGTTAATCATTGTGTAAAGAGGCCAGCGGACAACAAAGAGCCGAATCAGGACCTCAATAGTAATATATTAAGACGTTACATATTAGAGAACGAGGAAGAGGTGAAAGAAATGGAGAAGGCAGAAGAAGAAGAAGAAGAAGAAGAAGAAGAAGAAGAAGAAGAAGAAGAAGAAGAAGAAGAAGAAGAAGAAGAAGAAGAAGAAGAAGGAAAGAACGAAGGAAAGAAGAAGAAAGAAATAAAGAAAGAAAGAAAGAAAGAAAAAAAGAACGAAAGAAAGAAAGATAAAAAAGGAAGAAAGAAAGATAAAAGGAAGAAAGAAAGAAAGACAGATAGATAGAAAGAAAGACAGACAGAAAGATAAAAACTAAGAAAGACAGAAAGAAAGAAAGACAGAAAGAAAGAAGAACGAAATAACGAAGAGAAGAAGAAGAAGAAGAAGAAGAAGAAGAAGAAGAAGAAGAAGAAGAAGAAGAAGAAGAAGAAGAAGAAGAAGAAGAAGAAGAAGAAGAAGAAGAAGAACAAGAAGAAGAACAAGAAGAAGAAGAACAAGAACAAGAAGAACAAGAACAAGAAGAAGAACAAGAACAAGAAGAACAAGAAGAAGAAGAAGAAGAAAAACAACAACAACAACAACAACAACAACAACAACAACAACAACAACAACAACAACAAGAACTGAACCGCTTGTTGTATTGTAGAAAGACAGAGGTAAAAGCTAAAATAGATGCAACACAGCAGATTAAAAGGCTCTCCTTGCTAGAATTTAGCTACAAGCTTCTTCAGGAGTTAAATTAAGTCAACCAAATAATCACAAGCACAAACTACAATGCTGAGCACAAATCATAAATCTCTCTCCTATGACTCCTATAAAATAAATGGGACAGATGACGCAAAGGCTGGTTTGGGGCGTTAGGCTGGGTGCTGGGAAGATCTCGTCGACGATGGTGATGCAAGAAGAGTCCGATACATCGGGAAATCATCAGGTGGGGTTGGTGGGGCTATCGCGATGCTGGAACGTGATTAGTGACTGAAAATGATCCTGGGCAGTGTTTCCTGTGGTGCCTAAGGACTGGGCTGACCTTACGCCATCCTGACCAACTAGTGGACTTCAGAGTTTGCAGTTACAAAGTCTATATTTACAAATCCACTTCCTGACGGACAGTCTGTGATAGGACCGTGACACTGGAGAGCAATATTTTTTTTATCAAGGATCTTCTTTACCACCCACAAAAGATTTTTAATACTTTTTACTTTTTCATTCAGATATAACGAGTTTGTTATTAGTTTAGACTTTACAAAATCAATATTTGAGGCATTTTTGAAATTAAACGTGACGGCATCCCATGCAATTATTAAACAGGAATCATTAGACAAACCCTTATTGGCCTATAAGACTCATATCTACATGTAAGTTAAATAATTTTGTCCCAGGTGGGAATCGAACCTCCACCCGTCGGCATGGTATTTTAGACTTAGTTTCCTTTCTTCTGTTCCTAGTGTTTCCAGATGTTGGACTTCGCCATAATTGATTTGATCGTGGTTATTTCGCTTTGAGGTCACATCATCATCAGTTCAGCAAACATGTGTTCCACATATATCCTGCATGAAATCATAACCTGCTGTTTATAGGGTGGGTATCAGACAAACCATCCCGAAAGACAGACAATATGGGGTGAACGCTGGATGTGAGACAACCATCGCGAAAGACAGGCGCAAGGAGGCGCAAGGAGACCGTTAGTATCTGATACCTTTCGGCCGCTAATGGCTTGATCGGTGTGTGTGTGTGTGTGTGTGTGTGTGCGTGTGCGTGTGCGCGCGCGCGTGTCACGTCTTTTTGTTGTTTGCAGACATGATAATGTTATGTTGTAGTTCCCAGATGTGATACACTTTGTTCAGTCAGGATAACAGTACACTATAGTAGTTCGTACTAGTAATACTACATTGGAGTTCAGTCATCGATTATTATCTACGTCTTACACTAGAACGGGCAAAGAGATGCCAGTATAATTGAGTGACGATACATCATTATTTTTTTCATGTTATTAGCGTTCTCGATCACATGTATTTAGACTGATTGAACTCAGGTTTTCGCTGCCATTTTGTGAATAAAGATTTCTTAAATTGATTTGACTTGAAATTCTTCTTTCTTATAATGAGATATCATCATCGTCGTCCTGATTATTATTATTATTATTTTCAGTCCTCAAATGTCCTACTTCAGCATAGTTGGAAAGACAAGTAGAAGGTTTGAAGGAGGTAAAACACACCAGATTCAAGCTTTCTCGATACACGTATTTCGCTTAAAAGCTTCGTCAGGAGTTAACAAGCCAACTCATAGTTACCAGAAAAGAGTAAGAGATAGAATGCGATACAAGGAGGTTCCGAGCTGGTTAGAAAATTGTCGGAATAGAGAAGACTGAATTCAATGACAACGGGAGACCGGACCCGACAGTGTTAACTGATACCTTCCCAAGATGATTGCTGACGCCGTTGCGCCACTGTCACCTAACCATCCATTCACATCATTAATCATTCGTGCAAACATCTCCTTCGGGTATGCTGATCTCATTGCACGACTGTTTGAATGCCATTTGTCGTTCCATCTATCATTTCATCAAACATATCATCAAGAAAGCATTGAGAAATCTTCTATCACGGCCTTGTTAAGATGCTAAATTTGAATCAACATCGTCCCTTGCTCAGATCACCTGTTCGCTGTAATGGTTATTTGTAATACTTTATAATTATGTTTCATTATTTTTTGGCCCTATAAGGTGCTCCACAACACTTTGAGTTTGGGAGGGGGAGAGGATGGAGTGAGGCAGACGGAAGGAGGTGAATGTGGCCTTATTTAAATAGAATTGTCGAAACAAAATTTTTTTTAAATTTGATTTAGATTTGTTTCCAGTGGTACTTTTACGTCTTTTAGAACCCTTTTGGTCTATATATTTCACAAAAGCGTGGTGCATCTGATAGTATTTTTATTCACAACAAAACTATTACAAAATTAATCTTCATTTCTTAATTATAACACGGAAGCGATAAAGGCATTCGACACGAGAATTATGAGGTACACAAAGTGCGATTTATTCAAATCTTTCTCAATTAAAATCCTAGGACTACCGTAACATTAGATGTTTAGATGTTTCGGATTGCAAGTAGATTGGAATTAAATGGATTGTTTGACATGTTTTGGCTCTATCGCTTCGCAGTTATAGGCAGGCAGTGAGTTCCATAATTTAGGAGCAAGATTGCTTCCATACTGTGGTGACACCGAGGCTCGTAATCGGTGGGTATGGGAATGGGAGCCACAAATTCCCCAGTACTAGCTGGGGGCAGGGAGTTCCGGACTGCGGAAGCACGGGACCCTCCGATGTGTCGATGACAATGTTGTCATAGTTAAGGGCCAAATCTAGTATGACAAAACCACAATGCAGGCACGCTGTGCTGTAGGGGAACACTGGAGCGCGTGACAGCATCTGTTGTTGCGAGATAACGATCTGACGCGCTCATCCGATAACTCTTGGGGAATCCATTTGAGAAAAGTGGTCACTGCGGCCGTTGCTGCTGGGTAGAAGCGTCTTGGTCAGTTCAGCCTTGGTGGTCTCATCTTCTTCCCTCCTTTCTTCCCCAATCCTACACCCATTCCACACACACATACACACACACGCACACAAACACACTCTTTCTCTCTATCTAATCTCTCTCTCTCTCTCTCTCCACAAACCACCTCCCTCCCCCCCCCGCACCTTCTCACCTTCCTAAGCCCTAAAGCCATCGTTTCCTCCCAGGTAACACCGTAATGGTTTGAAAACGGAACAATTATATTCTGGCATTTGTACTTCGAAGCGAACGGAAGCTTCCGATGATTTTTGACATCTGTCCAACTTGCTACAGGTAGTCTAAGATTAAGTCATAATAAAGATACAAGATTTTTTTACCCAAGAAAATGTGACATGATTATATATTTGACCAAGTATTAAATTTTTATATTGACATAATTATATATTTGATCATGTTCATCCTTATTTCCTTTCCAAGATTGAATTGCTTTATTGACTGGAGGAGGGGGGGAGACCTTGGCTCTAAGACCAGAAAGCTACTGTTGTTATTGAAGATAATTCCAGCTTTTGATCGCAAGAGAGTATTCTTTTGTAGTTGATGGTGATGTCGATGACAACGAATGCAAAAATATTTATTTTAATAGTCACAGTGTCTTGCATGACAGAAGCATCGGGGTCAACAACAACAACAACAAAACGACGGCAACAATGATGCCACAGGTGATGCTGGTTATGACACTGACGACGACGATGAGGTCGAAAATGTCCAAAGAAATTTAGAAACTTTTTTAAACAAACATCTTGCATACAGTCGTCCTTAGATTAATTTAGATATTTTTTGTAGACTAACGTTTTTCTCTCCAAAAAGTTGGCTTATCGAAGTGCTGTGAAGTTGCATCCGAAAATTCCCAAGCGCCCCCAATCGCGAAAGTTCTCGTTCGATTTTTGGCACATCCGGCGTCAGGATGACGCCATGGGCTGGACGAGTGAGTAAGGTCCCCTGACACGTCAAAGATGGCCGAGAGATAAGCCACTAATTGTTGGCATAGATAGGGGCAAAGCGGCGAGAGGTCTAACTAAGAACGCCCGACTAAGAGGAAAGACAAACAAGTCTTGTTATTGTCAGAAGTAGGGGAGTAGAACCTGCAGCTGTTGGAAAAAACAACCCACTTAGATAGATCTATATGCTTGCTGACGATGTAAGCTTATCTTTATTTCTGCCTTCTGATCATGGTAGGTAGATTAACGTCCCCGGACACAATGTGTATTGGGGACAATCAGGTTCCAGATCACCAACATCCTTTCTCCTTTAACTTCACCTCAACCCCTCTCCCAAACCATCGCCCCGCCACAATCACATTTTTTAGTTAGATGCTTTTCTCGTTTTCATACAATACTAGCACTAAAAATGTTTCATTCTGTCAATGTTGAATGCCGCACTGACCTAACACTATTTTTTGTAAGGGACCTGATATATCTGGCGCTCCTGTCCTAGGTGGGTGAGTAGACACTGAGTACTAGCTACACAAATACAACCGGAAAGCACTAGGTCCCTTCCCCCACCCCTCGCCACTCCGTACTCCGTCGACCAGGATTGTGCTCAGTTGTCAGCGCGCGTCAGACGATGCGCCCCCAGTCTGAAATTGAGCGCCTCTGGTGGCTTGAGTGAGATCCTGCATAAGTCAGAGCCTTGAGCAGCTCTTGAACTGGAAAAGCGCGCGCTATACAAGAACGAAGACATACAAAATGTATATAAAATAAATAAATACGTACATTTTACTGCGCACTTATCTCGTAAGCTCGAGACGTGCTTTGCGGAGTTTGTGAATGATTTTGGCGTGCTGGAATTTCGCTAATCGCTCTAATGTAGAGATAGTCTGGCACAACTTCTGTGTCACTTTGCCTTTGACATGCATCCCCTCCCCAACACCCCACCCTCTGCCTCCCACACACACCATCCAACATCTTTCTCTCGACCACAACCCCTTCACATCTCTCTCCACCCTCTTCCCCCCCTCCTCAGTCTCTGGGTTTATACAACCGCTAAAGCCGTCCGCATACGTGTAATCAAAAAACTGGCAATGAAAACCTTTCAACGGTTATGAAACGGGACGATCAACGATGAATGACGCGTTTAAAACTGTGGATTAATATCGAAAGGAAGTAGAACTGTTTGCTGATCAGTACATGGTTTTCAATGAAAAATATATTAACACATCGAAAATTCGTAGACACAGGTCTTGATTTAAAAAATTTTTTTTACCTCTTCATATCATCCAATTGCTGGGACATATTTACACGCGTGAACGAAGCTCTGGCTGTTCAAAGCTGACCCTCACAAAAAGCGGTGAAAAGTGTGTGACAGCTTTAAGGGATTTCAACATAATCTTCCCGTTCGTTTTAGCTAACAGACCAGCATTGGGTAACGCATGGACAAAGTCCCCATCAATGGTGTTTAGACCTTTTAATGAGCTCCCCAAACACCCACGACTTAACCAGCTTTAAACACTATAACTACCCACTCATCCAACCCACAAACAACCCAATCACCCAACTCATCCTTCTCGCAAGACACTTGTATGCTTGCAAAACGAACAGTGCACGCTAATGTTCCTTTCTTTCTTTCACCTAATCTTATTGAGCTATACATAGTCTTTTGCACGATTATTCTGTCTCCCAACAACCCTAATTTTGTGACAGGCCAGTGAACGGATTGCGTGAATACGAACGCGAATTACACATTTTCAAGCGTCGGGGCTGAATCGACCTTTGCGATATATCACCACAACAACAGGCGACCTTGATACCCGCTGAATATCAGAGATTTATCAAGCATAAGTCTGGGTGTGTAGCCATATGCCCTAAACAGCCTCTGACACTCAGACTGTGGTGTTCAATGTTCAGTCCCGCATCCGGACAGGCAGTTAGGAAAACACGAGGGATACCGACGAAGAGAGTTGTCGCCACTTCGATCTGTCTGCAGGAGGCGTGGCATGTGTAGCGCCGTCCACGTTTATGACATCATCTGTCCAGCTCTTTCTTTGTCGTCCTCTGCGCCTGCCTCTTTCCACTGTTCATTGCAGGATAGTTTTTGGCAAGGGTGTGGTGTCATGTGACATGGCCAAATCACGCCAGCTTCCTCCTCTTCACAATGGTAAAGAGTGGTTCTTAAGGGCCTGCAAGTGACGTGACCAGGTTTTTGACAGGATTATTGGTTTTCCGTTCATGCCAGGTGATATGCTGCAGTCTGCAATAACATTTCATTTTAAATGCCTCGATGCGTTTTTCGAATTCTGCTGTTAATGTCAATTTGTTTTCGCAGCCGTACAGCAGAATGGCCAAGACCAGACACCTGAATAGTTTTATATTGGTGCAGAAATGAATATCTCTACTCTTCCAGATTTTATTCAAGCCTGCCAAGGTTGACATGGCCACTGACAGTCTAGAATGGACCTCTGTGGAGGATCTGCCGTCCTTTGTTATGATGGAACAAAGATACTTAAAAAAAGATTCAACCTCATCCACCTTCTCCCCGATCATGGTGATGTTGGTGCTGACGTTGCTGTAACTGTTCACAGCACCATGCTCTTTTCTGAGCTAACCTCCATGCCATAAGCACCTACCAGGTCAACAAGCTTGTCTGTCAGGAGTTCCTGATCGCTGCCTCTCATTAGGTCAATGTCATCAGCGAAGGGCAGGTTACACAATGGTATTCCTCCCATGGAGATGGTATTTGGAAGTTCTGGAAGGTTTCTTACATGATGTTTTCAAGGAATAGGTTGAAGAGGAAAGGAGACATTATGCAGCCTTGGCGAATGTCCACTGTGGTCAAAAAGGCTTCTCCTGTCTGTCTATTAAGCAGGACTGCACTGCTGGCATTGTTGTAAAGTGTTTCGATTGTTTGGACAAAGCCTTCTTCAATATTGGCATCTGGGGTAAGGATGACATTCTTGCCGGCTCCTTCTATACGCTTAGTAACTAACTGCCCGATGGCGGCAAAACGCTCCTTAAACAGTCCGTTGGACAAAGTACATTTTGATGGCGACTTATGGAGCCTTGAAACACTATGGTAAAATCGGACTTGGCAGCGCGTCGGACCTTCAGACTCATCAAAAGCCAACAGAATCTGGTTGGACTTAGTCTGTCCACGGCTGGATGGTCTCACTATCCTATCCTATCCTATTCCGTAACTCTGAGGTCGTTGGGGCACCACAGAAGATCGTTTAACCAGCATACTCCATCTTTCTCTGTCCTCAGCAACCCTGATGGCTTCGCTCAATGTCAAGCCAGCCCATTCTCGAATATTGTCCTCCCACCTCTTTTTGGGTCTCCCTCTTCTTCTACCTCCTTGCACTGTGCCTTGCAGGATGGTCTTTGCAAGGCCTGATGATCTGGTGACGTTGCCATACCATCGGAGTTTCCGTTTCTTCACCACTGTGAGCAGGCCATCCTGTTGTCCAATGGCTTGTGTGCTGGTCTGTCGGACCCCGTCGCCGGTGATGCGCTGGGTATAGGAAATGCCCAGAAGTATCCCGCAGCACCTCATCTCCACGCCTTGCACCCCTCGTTGTAGATCTGCTGAGAGGGTCCATGCCTCGCAAGCGCACAGGAAGTCGAAGGTGACAAGGGAGCGCAGCAGCCTTACCTTGGAATGTAGACTGATTGTCTCGTCTCTCCAAATGGGCCTCAACCCTGCCAGGGCAGCAGAACACCGTATGTCCATGCTTTGTATTATTCGTTGTAGATCTGCTGCGAGGGTCCATGTTTCGCAAGCATATAGGAAGATGGAGATGACAAGAGAGCGCAGCAGCCTTACCTTAGAATGTAGACTGGTGGTCCTGTCTTTCCAAATGGGCTTCAACCTTGTCAGGGCAGCAGTTGTGTGTGCGATCCTGGAGAGGACTTCCTGTCTGGACCCATTGTCTGATACAATGGCTCCTAAATATTTGAAGCTATGCACTGTGTTGAGGGATTGACCTTGGACTTTGATGTCGTTGGTCATCATTTTGGTCTTCTCTGAAATCATTTTCATTCCATTGGCTCTGGAGGTGGTGTCAAGCCTCTGTAGCAGCTGTTCAAGTTCGTCGTTATTATTATTATTATTATTATTATTATTATTATTATTATTATTATTATTATTATTATTATTATTATTATTCAATGATAACTTATACAGCGCGTACAAACATCCACACTCGGAGGCGTGCTCACAGGGCTTTTGGAAGAGGGGGCAGTGTGGGAAAAGATGAATAGAGATATTACAAGGCTCGGTATAAGGAGGAAGAGTAAAAATGAGACAGAAAAATAGGTGGGAGGACAACATTCAAGAATGGACTGGCTTGACACTGCATGGGAGAAGCCATGAGGGTTGCTGAGGACAGAGAAAGATGGAGTACGCTGGTTAAACGATCATCTATGGTGCCCCAACCACTTTCGAGCTACATGATAGTATAGGATAAGACATTATTTATAAGGGCTTGAAAACAAAAAATAAATTGAAGACAAGAAATTGGTTAATAAGCAAGAGAAATATATATAACTGGGCAAACTACAAAAGGGTAGACATTTCTTTAGCGGTATTATAACATTTCTAAATCTAATATTAATATTATTATAACTGCCTCAATGAAATATGGACTGTTTTTAAAGTATACAGTGTGCGTGTCCGTGTGGGTGTGGGTGGGTGAATGGATGTGTTTTGGGGTGTGTGGCAACTTAGTCTTTATTGTTTTAAATATCCTATCTGTTACACTCAAGTTCGATGTTGGTGTTTTCTATCAGTATCTGATTCAGCCCCGATGCTTGAATTCCTGATAGTTGTGTAACTCAGATTCGTTTATTCACACAGCCCGTCCAAACAGCATACAATTCACAAAGTCGACGTATGAAGTTTTCCCCTTTTATTCAGCACACATCAACAACTGCATACAATTCTCAATTCAACTCAACAACTTTCACAGCAACTTTCCAAATCACTATCAACAACTTTACTCTCTCAACAGCAATTCGGCACACGATTAAATAACCTCTCTCTTTTCCGGAAGAATTTCGAACAATGTAGAAATGACGTACTGCCACCAATCGAACTAAAGATCGTCATCACTGACTTACGTCAATACACATTTTCTCTACTTCCGGGAACATTCACGACCTTCGATATCCATCGGGAAATTTCTATAGGAAGTAAACACTCAGATCCAGAAACTTCTACAGTAATATCGACCAAAGCAAATTATCAACGCTATACAAAGCCTCTCCTAACAACAATGCAAACTCAAATCAAAGGTAAATAAACTCCATTATTGAATACTTTGCAAAACGAAACGATTAGATCTATCGTGCGCGCTTTAGACACACTTTCGTTCGTTTCAACGTAACATAACCCCCCACTCAAGAAGAAATTTACTTAATTTCTTTCAACAACGTTGAAACGTAATGCACAAACAAAGTACAGAATTAAGACTTATTTCAGTCTGCCTGAGTACTGTCAGTGTTCACATATCATTTACCCAGTCAACGTTTTTCATTTTCAAGTCTGTCATTACCAATATTTTTAGTTCATCCACACAGTCAATGTTCTTTCATTCGCAAGGAAACGACGCCCTCGTCAGTTGCAGTCGTCATCGGCCCAGGGTCAAAGACGATGATCACGTGGGCTTCCCTGGAATCAGTGCGTCCTCTGTTGTGTCCTTCTTCCATCGGATGTCCGACGCAGTCGACGTTGTCAGCTCCCAGGATGCATTCGCTGGGTCTTACGGTCAGGTTGGCTTCTGCGGGACGGTGGAACAGCTCCCTCAAGGTCTGCAGATGCTCCTTCCAGGTCTGGGTGTGGACTTCATGTTCGACCAAAGTCGTAGAGCCTGGGACATCATTGAAGTTATGGGGAAACTCGCCCATAAGGTCCTTGAGCTCCATCTTTTGACCTTCCGTCAAGCTTGGTCCTAGCTTAATATCATCAATGCCTTCTTTGCTGTGGAAGTCTCCCAGTTCCAACAGTTCTTCGCTGTCAAAGCTGTCGTCGGTCACAGCTGCTGTGGCTGCGTGCACAGTCTCTGATGGCCTTTCTACGTACAGCTTAAGGAGGTTGGCGTGGTATATCTTGGAATGCTGGCCGACCTTCACCTTGTAGTCGTTGATACCCACCACGGTCTCCACTTCGTACGGGCCTTTCCACTGCATCAGCAACTTATTATGATCAGTAGGTAGTAGCACCAGCACTTTGTTGCCAGGTTTGAACTTCCTGTTCACAGCCCTACGATCATAGTAGTGCTTTCCACAGTCTTGGGACTTCTTCAGGTTTTCTCTGGCTATCTCGAGAGTCTGCTCCAGTTTCTCCCGTAGCTCAAACACGTACTGGTAGCTGTTCTTCACCTCTAAAGTGTCTAATTCTTTCGTCCACAGTTCTTTTAGGATGTGCATCGGCCCTCGGATGGTTCTTCCGTACAGCAGCTCGAACGGAGAAAAGCCGGTGGACTCCTGCGGTACTTCTCTGTAGGCGAAAAGTAGGGCGTTGATGTAGCGATGCCATTGTCTGGGCTGCTCGCTGCACAGTTTCTTCAAGGTGGACTTCAGCGTAGCATTGAACTTCTCGACGAGCCCGTTGCACATTGGATGGTAGGGTGTCGTAGTCAAATGCCGGATGCTCAGCAGTCGGTTGACCTCCTTCATGCAGTCAGAGACGAACTGCGTCCCGAGGTCTGTCAGAATTTCTTCAGGCACTCCAAGCCTACTGAACATGTCCACCAGTGCCTCTGCTACAGTTTCAGTGTCAATCTTCTTCAGTGGCACTGCTTCTGGGTACCGAGTCGCATAGTCCACTAAAGTCAGTACCCATCGATGACCTTCTTCACTCGGAGGTCTTATTTCGCCGATTAAGTCTAAGGCCACCCTCTTGAAAGGTCGGTCGATCAGAGGCATCCTCTGCATAGGCACTTTCGGGACCCTTCCTCGAGGTATGGTCTTCTGGCAAATGTCACATGATCGGCAGAAACGGCTGACGTCCGCATGAAGTCCTGGCCAGTAGAATACCGCCTGGATTCGGTCTGACGTCTTCTTGATACCTAGGTGACCTCCCATGATTGAGTCATGCGCTACTTCCATCACCTGGCGCCTTAGGGGCAACGGTACCAAGACTTGACGTAGTGGTTTCCCTCCGTTGACCCTCGGGTGCTGGAAGATTCGGTACAGGATCTTGGCCTTCACCTCAAAATAGACCGTGCCACTGCCCTTGGTCACGTGGTCTTGGCGGTTCCTGTACTTGTTTAAAGTACTATCATCTTCCTGGAGCTGGATCAGCTTATCTTTGTCCACGATGGCAGCTTTAGAGTTGTCGGCGACCTTCAGTGGCGTAGACGTCTTGTCTCTCTTGGCCTGGGCCCTGGTAGTAACAGCACCGACGATCTCTGGTCGGCAGGGCTGAGCCGGAGTAACCACATTGTCCCGTAGCAGCTCTGTAAGGTCTCCATCGGGAAACGGCAATGGATCCTCCTCCACAACTTCGACGTGTTGAGTTGAGGCAGGACTCCACTCTGGATCGGGGTCGTCGGGTCGTCTCGCGCCGTCGATATTCCCGATCATCAAATCATACAGCGGCTTCTTCAGGCAAACCGCTTCGACTTCGCCTATGTAGAAAGGGGTGTTGACATGAATTTTTGCAACTGGCGCTTTCACACATTTGCTGTCGGCCATAAGTGTCCATTTAGAATCGCCAGTGAATTGTTCTTTAGCGATTAGGTCTTCTCTGACGATGACCCCACTGCAGCCAGAGTCTCTTAAAACAGTCACTTCATGATTTCCGACGCGTCCCTTGGAAACAGGCATGTTCTGTACGGTCACAGCTGCGTTGGCGACGACGGGGATGGATTTTCCGTTGGCAAGGAGAAGTTGGCCATCGGTCATGCACTCTTGCACGTCGGCAGGAGTAGCTGTGCGCTTGGTCTCACTCGGAAGAATGACGCTCCCGCCGCACACTTGATGGTCAGATCTACTGGTTTGCCGTTGATTGGAGAACCGCCTCTGCCGGTTGCCCGCCGCTGAATTGTCCGTACTGCTCCGCTGTCCGCTACTTTTGTTTTGAGGACAGTTAGCCGCTCTGTGGTCTGTAGCGTTGCAGGTGAAACAGCCCCTTGAATGCCCTTCCCTGGGAGGTGGCGTGGAGTCCGTCTGCCTCTGGCTCGTCTGGCTCCCTTGGATCTGGTTCCCATGGTTTGCAGTCTTCTGAAAATGTTTCGTCGCGCTGGGTGGCCCCAGGGTTTTCCCATGAGCGATGAGATATCTTTCAGCAGCCTCAGTCACATCTTTAAGCGTCTGCAGCTTTTGTTCTTCTAAGTGGGTCGCTAGGTCCTTGTGACAGGCATTGAGAAATTGTTCCTTCACGATCAGGTCATGGAGACTGTCGTAAGACTTCGTTTCGCCTGATAACTCCACCCACTTGTGTAGATATGACGACAGGCGCTCCACAAACTGCTTTGGCGTCTCGTCTGACTTAGGCCGGCATTCACGGAAGCGTTTACGGTAGCCCTTCTCTGTAAAGTTGTAGCACTGCAACAGGGCCTCTTTCAAGACGTCGTAGTTTTTGGCGTCATCGTTCGACAGTCTGGTGTAAACTTCGAGAGCTTGCCCCGTCAGAAGTGCACTCAGTCGAATCGCCCAGTCTCGAGGTTGCCAATTGGAGCTTTCGGCGAACCTTTCGAATCTCGCCAGATAGCTGTCGATCTGGTCCTTCCCGTCGACGAAAGCTGGCAATTTTGGAGCCGTATGGTCGTTGGTGACTTGTGGCGCATGCTGATTGTTCTGGATACGCGCCAACTCTAGCTGGTATTGATGCTCAGCTTCTAATCGTCTCTCTTCCATCTCTCTTTCTTGACGCCGCTCTTCTCTTTCTTCTCGGCGACGCTGCTCTTCTAATTCTCTTTCTTCACGGCGACGCTGCTCTTCTTTTTCTAGACGCTTCTCTTCTAATTCTCTTTCTTCACGGCGACGCTGCTCTTCTAATTCTCGTTCTTCACGGCGTCGCTGTTCTTCTCTTTCTTCACGCAATATTCTCTCCTGGCATTTGACGTACTCCGTCAGCTGTTTGCCTTTTAGATTTAGTTCAACCCCTTTCTGCCAGAAGTCAGCCATCTTGATGCTTCTGGAAAGTTCTTTTCTAGAAGGTTCTTTTCTGGAAAGTTCTTTTCTAGAAAGTTCTTGACTGTAGAGTTCTTTTTCTTGAAAGTTCTTGACTGTGCTGTACCTTTCTAGACTGTTCTAGAACAGCACGCTTTCTGCAGTAGCGCTGATGCTTGTCACTAATCGTCTTCGTTGACGCAGGCCCCGCTGTCCTCGTCGTATGCGACGCTGCACCACGCTGGTGTTGATGTACACGCTCCTGTGCTGAAGTAGACGCGACGTCCACTCGACGCTCGCTGTAACACTGGCGATGTAGCTCCGAGACTGTCCCTCGACGTAGTCTTACGGTAGCCACGTAGTCCCGATCTGTTGTTCGCTCACGAAGCAACTCTTCAGCGACTACACGCCCTTGCAGTCAACCCGAACCTATCGGTGATGTAGTCCCAGTATGTTGGCCCCTCTCGACGCAACTCGTTGGCGGCTACCCTCGATGACTGCCTCTCGTAACGTTGACTCGCTTGTTGTAGCAGTTGAACCCTTGGCTATGGCGTGAATCCCGGCTTGGCCCCCAAAATGTTACACTCAAGTTCGATGTTGGTGTTTTCTATCAGTATCTGATTCAGCCCCGATGCTTGAATTCCTGATAGTTGTGTAACTCAGATTCGTTTATTCACACAGCCCGTCCAAACAGCATACAATTCACAAAGTCGACGTATGAAGTTTTCCCCTTTTATTCAGCACACATCAACAACTGCATACAATTCTCAATTCAACTCAACAACTTTCACAGCAACTTTCCAAATCACTATCAACAACTTTACTCTCTCAACAGCAATTCGGCACACGATTAAATAACCTCTCTCTTTTCCGGAAGAATTTCGAACAATGTAGAAATGACGTACTGCCACCAATCGAACTAAAGATCGTCATCACTGACTTACGTCAATACACATTTTCTCTACTTCCGGGAACATTCACGACCTTCGATATCCATCGGGAAATTTCTATAGGAAGTAAACACTCAGATCCAGAAACTTCTACAGTAATATCGACCAAAGCAAATTATCAACGCTATACAAAGCCTCTCCTAACAACAATGCAAACTCAAATCAAAGGTAAATAAACTCCATTATTGAATACTTTGCAAAACGAAACGATTAGATCTATCGTGCGCGCTTTAGACACACTTTCGTTCGTTTCAACGTAACACTATCATCATACTCAATGTGGTTTTTTTCCCTTTTCTCTTGGTTGTTTTAAATTTTAGTGCATGCTAAGTTGTTGTTTTTTAAGTATACATTATATTTTATATACTCTACATTACCCTCGAAGGTGCCGGGGGTTTCTGTATAAATAGTATCCCCACTCTGTGGAAATTTAGTGCTTTAAATTCCCACTGTTCCTGTCTTTCTCCTTTGTTCCTTCTCGTTCCTACTCGATATAATAGACTTGAACAAATAAAGACTAGTTTACAATACATCCCAAAACACATCCAGAGGTAGGAAGGTTATATGAGTCTGAGAGAGGGGGTGTGCTGTGGGAGTGGGAATGGGGCTGAGGGAGTAGGAGAAGGGACAATTAAGTGAGGAGTGTTGGGGGGAAGAAAATTAATTATATAAGGTTTATATGATTTTCGACTTCCTTGCCTGAAGGAAGGAAGGTAGGATACCGGAGTACCCGGAGAAAACCTTCGATGGCCTGAAAAAATTTTGTACCCAAGTTCTTTGTCTTTGTGGAGATTCGAACCCGCGAACTTCGGCCTAGGAAACCAGCGCCTGACCAACTGCGCCAGCACGCCACCCAATCATAGTTTAAGCTTCTCTGTCATCTCACTCAGCAAGACACTATACGAACTCTTTCCTTCTATTAATTTGCTACAATTGGCAAAACATTTTTGTTTCTAGGCGATAGCCCCCACGCCTTACCTCCATTTTGAAAAGTTTAAAGTTAAAATGTCTAACGAATCGTTTTTCTCCATCAGTATCTGCTCGCCTTTTCTTCTGTCTCCAACTTCTATCAATACCATCCCCTCCACCACAACCTCCACCACTATCTCTAACACCATCACCACCAACGCGCACCATCCCTACATCACTATTGAACTATACTGACCTTCTCAATCCTCCAGCCCACCCTGAAACTATGTCTTAAGGTAATAAAAACCTGACTCTAAAAATGGGCCCGTGGTTTGTATGCAAACAGGCAGAACATTTTACTGACAACGCAAAACCAATCAAGATGTTTATCAAAGACAAGCACGCTAGGAGTCCCTAGGTGTTCGCACAAGAGAGTGCCGGATTTGCAGTACCAAGGTGAGATACGTCATCTCCGGGCACATAAATTTGGTTACAGCGTCGAGCGTCAGGCGTACCTATTAGCGCCAAGCGATGCCAGAGCTGCCGCTCCAAAGGTGCGAAACGTCAAGGCAGGGCGTATAAATTTGCTCTCCAGCAGGTCTGCGCAGTTCTGATGGTGGCGAATGCACACGAGACTCTCAACTCTGGCACATACATTACTACCACCTTGACCTTATAGTCGCCTTAGGTCTGCTTTGGGGACCAGTACGCCATAGTTGAAAGACACAAATTTGCTAAAAGACTAACTGCGCCTTGAGCATGTCTGCCGACGCGAAGAATGGCATAATGCAAGACTGCATTGCTGTTACCATCACCATCATCGTTATGATGATGATGATGATGATGATGATGATGATGATGATGATGATGATTGTCACGTGGGGTTTATGGGCTCTGCACAATGGAATTATGGACCCTCACGTTTATTCGGTGGGAACTGCTAGTAAGTCACCCTATGAATTACTTTAATAAATTTATTTGTTTAGCTCGTTCTGTGTTAAGGTTGGGGTACAGAAATAGATAGAAAAATGGTAAGAGATTACTGTCACACTAGCTTTCACACGGCTATGAATCATAGGTAGACCAGCCACTTGATAACAGTTAAAATCACACATTTATTTCTTCTACTCTATACAAGATTCTCTAAGTACTAATCTAACTTAAAAAGTCTCTTTCAATGCTAATAGTTCGATCGCTGATAGTCTAGGCAGCTGTTATATCTTCCTTGGGCACTTTGCTATAATATTTCATGTAGATTTGGACTACTGTGGTCCGATTTACAGTTTCTGAAGAGTTGGACTACTGTGGTCCTGTTATGATCAGTTTAAGTGCACCTTCGCCTTATGCACTTAACTCATGTGTGGGGTGTTCGAAGTCCTTCTGTGAGGTAGCTTCTGGTACACCTTTGTCGTTGGGTAGTTGGGTTCCCTTGCCACGCTGTGGGGTCTTGTAGGGTGTGATCCAGGGTAACTCTCTCCGACCTGTGTGGTAGAGGTTACGCAGACAACTCGTCGTTTCTGTGGAGTTGTGCGCACGGGATAGCTCGGGATAGCTCGTCTGTAATATAAGAGACGAAATTCTGCACAACCCTGAATAATCGGTTTGTGCAGAGCGTCTCACTGAAAGCCAAGTAGCCCTCAGTGATAGCTCCACATCTCTATACATAAGCGACGAACATTCTGCTACTTCCGGGTTCCACTGGAATCTCACTCTAAATTCCTATACATACATAAATATAAATCGTGTCTAACTATACACATACAGAATTAATAATAATATAAACATTCACGGGTACAGCCACTGGTCTGCAAACATACATATAAGTTAAACAACAGTGGTTCCATACAGCATACAACATGGCGGCGCAACCGGTCGTGTTTCACCACGTGTTCGGCTCGTCCACATGGTCACGCAAATTCGGATTAATAATTCACATTTATGCATAGCAAATTCTTCAAACATAATTTCAACAATAATATAAATATATCACGATGAAACAGAAGGGTGTTCATTTACCTGTTTGACAAGTTCAGGCCCGTAGTGACTTGATAGAATTCTAAGATTCTTCAGTCCTGCTTCCTGGTCTATGTGTGAAGAGATTTCTCTGCCAGCTTTCTAGCTGTTAACACTTCGGTGTATTACTCCCAACTGACCAAAGATAAGCTAGGTTTGGACCCAGTCAAACTGGCTCGAACCGCTTTGCGTAAGCTCCCATTGGTTAAAATGTTTACGACTCTCGTAATTACGATGATGTCATGGCCTCAGCCAGCGTCAACTATCACTGTGTGTATGATCGGCAGTATGCTACCGCTACGCTTGATTACTTTCATCGTCTGCTCCTAACTTTGAAATTCTAATATTATATATACTAACCAAGCTAAAATAAGCAGAGTTAATACTAGCCAGTTCGTGACAGGCTCCCTCAACTGAAAAAAGGCGATGACTACTGGATTCGACCTTTTTCTACTACAGAGCCTAGTTTAACACTGCACTATCCTAGGGTCCTATTTACAAACTACTTAAGTTGCTCTACCTGAGCTGCAATGCTGTGCCAGGTAGCTATGGACACTAGTGACAGGGTATTACTGGGCGGGGACGAATTCTGGTGCTGTGGCCCTTAGTTGTGTTGGGTGGGCGACAGCTGCTGTGTCCTCCACGAGATGGCGACTGAGGTAGTCGGCTCCGTGGTTCTCTTTGCCGGGGATGTACTCGATTTGGAATGAGTATGCCTGAAGGGTGAGTGCCCATCTCATCAGGCGAGAGTTCAAAGACTTGGAGGCTGCCAGGAACGATAGTGGTTGGTGGTCCACCTGAACTGCGAAGTGGGTCCCATACAGGTAGAGTTGGAATTTCTGTATGGCCCAGACTAGTCCAAGACATTCTTTCTCCGACGTGGCGTAGTGGGTCTCGGCGGGTCTCAATTTCCTGCTGGCGTAGGCGACAGGGAATAGCGTCTCTGCATTCTTGGGGTCGCGCTGTAGCAGTACTGCTCCGAGGCCTAAGTCGCTTGCGTCTGTGCGAAGAACGAAGGGCTGAGTCAAATCGGGTAGGTGGAGTACTGGCGCCGATGTCATTCTGTCCTTGAGTGTTTGGAATGCTGTCTCGCATTCGGCTGTCCAAACTACTTTGTCCGGGGCTGTTTTCCGGGTTCCATTTGTCAGTGGTACGGCGATGCTGTTGTAGTTGGGGATGAGCTTCTTCCGCGATGGCGATGGCCATCCATGTGTGTGTGCTGGGGGTCGCTGGTCGGTCCGTGTATTTCTTTAGAAGATTGATGTGGTGGTATCGGGCTCTCCCGTTCACCTCTACTTGGTAGACTGTCTTGGATTTCTTGGCAGTCACCCGGTACGGTCCTCTCCAAGCGATGTCCAGCTTGTTGGTTCCACTTGGAAGTAAGAGTAGCACTTGATCGCCGACTTGCAGTTCTCTGTCCTTCGCGTGGCGGTTGTAGTACTTCGCCTGACGGGCTCTTGCCTTCTTCAGTGCTTCACCAGCTTTCTTCCACGTTGCTTTGAGGGTTTCCTGCAGGTCTGCGACGTACTTGGTGGCACCTCTTGGTGTATCGTCTATCTTGGCTTCCGTCCAACTTCTGCGTAGGGCTTCTAGCGGTCCTGCTAGAGGTCTGCCGAATAGCAATGTTGACGGGGTGTAGCCTGTGGCTGCATGGGGCGTTTCTCGGTATGCGAACAGTGCCGCATTCACGTAGGTGTCCCACGCTTCTGGATTGTCGTCGGCGACTTTCCTGAGTATGGTGAGAAGGGTTCCATTCAGTCTTTCTACTTGTCCGTTGCTGGCTGGGTGGTATGGTGGTGTGCGAATGTGATGAACTTGTATCAACTCGAACACGTCTTGCATCAGGCGGCCGGTGAACTGAGATCCGTTGTCCGTTCTAATGCTGTCCGGGAATCCGACTCTGGTAAAGATGGCAATGAGTGCATCTGCAATCTTCTTGGTGTCGATCGCTGGCAACGGGACTGCTTCGCACCACATCGTACATGCGTCGACGAGTGTGAGTAGAAATCTGTTCCTCTTCTTGGTCATGGGCAGTGGTCCTACTATGTCTACTGAGACTTGCTGGAATGGCACGCCGACTACTACCGATGGTCCTAAGGTAACTGGTACGGTGTGATGTCGCGGGGAATATCGTTGACATTGGTGGCAAGATTTCACGTAGCGCTTGACATCCTCCGTGATTCCTGGCCAATAGTAGTGTGCGCTGATTCTCTGCACTGTGGCTCCAATTCCCATGTGTCCGCTGAGTGGCATGCTGTGGCCTAGTTCTAGTACTTGGGCTCGAAGGGTGGCTGGTAGTACTAGTTGGGTGTGATCTCCATCTCCTTGTCGATGTAGAACTCCCTGTTCCATGTAGAATTCTCCCTTGTGCGGGGGTGTGTGCGCCTTGGGTAGCTTCTGGAAGCACTTCGCTATCGAGGTGTCTTCTTTCTGTGCTGTTTTGATCTCTTCGAGTCCTGGATTCGGAGCGAACTCGGGCTGGGGTGGTTGGGTTTTAGCTTGGGCCCTGGTTTGCACTGCAGCTATCTCTACAGTTTTAGGGGGCGTGCCTAAGAACACATACCTACAACCTAGCACTAGATCATACAGGGGTTTCTGTAAAACAGCTGCTTGGATTCGTCCTGTGACGTACCTACTCTCTACTTCGATCCATGCTATTGGGCAAGTAGTCGTCGGTTTCGTCAAGTCTGCTCCTTGTAAGTCGACTGTCTTGTCTGTCAAGTCCGCGCGCGATACAAGAGATTCGCTAACTATCGCGTCGTATGATAGACCTGTGTCATACAGACAGTTCGCTTCTTTTCCGTTGACCTTGACCGTGTCTGTCACCGATGGGTGATCTCCGATCGTGTGTGGCTTGTTACCGCTGCTTTGAGTTAGAACTCTGTGCGCTGGCCGGCTTTCGCGCTCTTCCCTACGTTGTGCGGCCAACTTGAAACATTCTGCGGTGGAGTGATTGTTTCTGTTGCAGAACGAACAATACCGTCTCTGTTCTGCGGGACCTCTTTTCCCGAATTCCGTGTTGGGTCCTTTATTTTGCCAGGTCTGGGGTTATTCGGCTTATTCGCGGTGCGCTCTTCCCGGTTAGGGCTTCGTTTCTGTGCCTCTTTCCCGTTAGGCTTTAGGTCTCGCCTGAAGCTCTTGGCTTCTCCGTGGGCGGCCACGTACCTATCTGCGACCTTGACCAGATCTTCCAGTCTTTCCGCGCCCTGCTCTACTGAGAATGTTCTCAGCTCGGGGGTCATGGTTTCCCGTAGCTGTTCCCATACTAACAGTTCTGTCAGTCCATCATACGTCTTAGCCGTGGCTGACTGGCTAATCCACTTATCCAGCGTTGTGGACAACCTATCCGCGAACTGCGCATAGCTCTCTCCTTTCACTCTCCGATTGGTGCGGAACTTTTGCCGGTAGAATGTTGACTTGATCAATGAAGATTGATTAATTATTAGTAAGCTTTTGCGAATTGTAGCTTTGTTGGTTTAAACTGCGTTGTCAATGTATGAAGTTTTTTTGTTTTTTTACAAAAAGTGCATTGTCGCCTTGATACGTACTGAGAGTTCTATAGCGTCATCATCGTCATCATCAGAAGCAGTAGCAGCAGCAGCAGCAGCAGCATTGTCTTCAATATTATCATCATCATCATCATCATCATCATCATCATCATCATCATCATCATCATCATCATCATCATCATCATCATCATCATCATCATCATATTATTATTATTATTATTATTATTATTATTATTATTATTATTATTATTATTATTATTATTATTATTATTATTATTATTATTATTATCATCATCAATGTGATCTCTATTATAAAAAGCCGAATACACATGAACTTGTATGGTCCCTCACCCATCCACACACACACAAACATCTTTTTTCCTATCTCCCCATGTTATGCTAGTTTATGTAAAAGACCCTGGCCATTCTTACCACTGGTCTGAGACACAGGCTTCGATCAAGTCAAGTCAAGTCAAGCCAAATCAACAAAGAAGAATTCGCACAGCATTTTGTACGCCAGACAAAAGTTCTACCAACGTGCATCATCAACTCAAATTGAATAAAATTCGAGATAAAAAGTAAGAAATCGGTCACACTTTTCAAGACTCAAAGATCTATCTCTATCCCTGTTTGCTTATATCATTAGATGGTGACGTGTGTACAGCAGACTACAAGACTTTGATCCCATACTTCGACAGTCCATGTTGCTTGGTCTAAATTTGCTCTAAGATGACAAAGGTTACTTACACGAGCTAACAAGAAGGTTATCCAAGATAAATATTAGCTACGTTTCCAGTACTTAGCGTTATCCTACAAACAATAAGTCCAAACCTGTTCACGTTTCACGCGCATGGGTTCCAGCAATGATCTCCTTAGCATGCATAAGCCTTTTGCTAGTGACCTTCATAGGCATGCATAAATCAAAAGGTAAACAATAGTCGGATTAACAGCTTGGCGGACCAGCAGTGGTCTCCCCTCGGTGTTACACCTAACCCACAAAACTCGGATAGGTTGCAAGACATTACTCCACGTAGACTAAGTCTAATACTATGTCCTAGTTTCACAACACACTGTATACCAGAATCGCGTGGGTGTCAGAATTAATAATAGTATTCTAATTTTTTTAAAAACACATAAAACAACTTGGTTCTAGAACGCTATACGCAGAAATGAAGTAGGTGCAAGGAATTCTTAAACTCACGAAACGTGCCCTGGTTTCTGGACATTATACACAAGAATCGGGTGGTTAGGTGTATAAATTACTAACATAATAGAGCAAAGAGTTTTATCGACACCCACTATCAACAATTAAATCTGGGATCTCCGTTTTTACATGTTAACTTCACCAGATGATTGATTCACACTGTTTGCTTTAGTCGGTTGTCTAAATAAAATCTAAGGAACTAGTTACAGATAGAGAGACAGGATTAAGCTATTAGTTGTTGTGGGTGATTTGTGTGGTTGTTGTTGTTGTTGTGTTTGTTTGTTTGTTCTCTCAAATCAGTTAAGGTCTATGTTCCCAAATGCCTATATTCCTCCAGGTCTATATTCTCCCGAGTCTATGTTCCCCCATAACTATATGTTCTCTGAGGTCTATAACAAACATATTGTGAGAGAACGCAGCCTTGGGAGGGGGTGGGGGAACAGACAACAGACATGCTCCCCGTCCAGAGCGACCCCCCACTATCCATCCACCCATCCCTTCTTCATCTTCTAGTCTTATTTACTCGTCCTCTCGGAGCTAACAAGCAGCGTCCAGCGCAGAGTACTCCAGTGTCCACCCATGGAGTGGAAGATTACCAGATAAGCGCACCCTGTTGGATCATCCCGGGAAGTGCCACCTGCATGAGGGACGAACAAGTGAGGGAGGGGGAGAAGGAGAGAAGGAGAGGATAGTGGCAGTGACGAAAAGTTGAGGAGGGAGACACGAGTGTTGCATCGTGGTGATGGTAATGGCACTAGTAGGTCTACTATATTATATTTAATCTCCTTCCAATGAAAGTATACATACGCGCTTAGTGTCCGAAGACGTTAATCTACCTAACAAACAAACAAACAACAAGTATACATCGAGATCTAGTCGATTTACGCCTGCATTCAATCACACGGACTTTAAAGATGTCTTAGATCGGTTGAGGAAGGACGACGATGCTGGAAATCTTCAAATTTACATTAAAGTTACTCTGCCCAAAACCATTGTAAAAGTGGGGATTTATTCGTGTGACATTTAAACACAACGTTGTTCTTCCGTTAACACATTTTGTAACATAATTAATTTTAATACAGTGGGACAAGAAATCACAATGTTAAGGAGAGACTGCGGATGTTTGATGTAATATACTTCTTGTCCTAAGATCTTAATAATTATGTTCCAACTCCTACTCAATAAAGCATATGTATGTAAGATGACGGGTTGGATACGTAGTTCCAAGACGACGGCCTAGGAACTGCAGCGAAGGCTCCAACAGCGGTCAGGCCTTCTCGCTGCGGACGTAGGATTGCTCGCCGGCCTGTCCTCAACGTCCCAGTGGTTGTCGACCTGCACCCGTAGATTAGGGCTGCCTTGGACAAACCACATCAGCCTTCTCCCAGACTGAGAAGCTGATTCAAACCAAACGCTTATTATTGAACTATTCCGTTCTCTCATATTATTCCTTCCTTGATTATTCCTCTTTCCTCATGTTTCTCAGACTTATCTTTCCTTATATTCCTCATAAACCAATAATCATTTTATTATTCCCTACTCACATTAAACTCAAAAGACAAATATCACACCATAAAATTAACATTTGTATTTTCTTTGCTCAGCCCCTCTTCTACCATCTTAACAACATTCCATTAATAATAATAACTCTTTCGTTTTACACGCATCCGTCAAAGAAATACATTCAAAACAGAAACTATTTTTCTCATCATGACAAAGCAAACAGCAAAAGATATAGTTCGAAATGCGATCAAACATGTTACACCTGTTTATGCTACCGGTATTAATCACCGTTCATGTTTTCTGTGTTCATCTTATTCTAATGTATGTACATTATCGGTTGTTTTTTTCTCAAATATACTAGTTATCATCTGGTCTCGCTCAAACGTTGTCAAAGGATTCATAGTTACATGTACCTGCTACAGTGCAGATATTTTCTTGACGGCTTTACCGAAGGCGAGTCATGACGCCATCGAAACGCGATTCCAACTGAATCTGACTCATTTTATAAAGCAATCCCCTCGGAGTACCTTCCTTTTGGTTCCGCATTTTGTAATAAAATAACTTGTGACTGGCTAAAATTCAGTGGGTGTTTTTTTTTTTTGAAACTATAATTACAAAGAACTATAATCACCTTTTCTATTCATTTATGTATGTCTCACTACCTGTCAATAATTATAATTCCTAACACACAACTTTGTAACAAGATCTTATATTAACGCAATTAAGATACATTGCATCAAGTTGTGTACTAAAGATTATGCACACTTTTTTTTCGTCAGTTATATGTAAGTATTCGTTCCCTGTCAAATAATTATAATATTGAGTTTTATTTATAAAGGGTGGGCTTATTTATCCTATCTATCCAGTACAGCATTGTTTGTTATTATGTGCTTTATTTCAATAAATTATTGCATAACAATGGTAGCATCACGCGAAACCGAAAGTGAAAGGCTTGGGCACGAGAATGGAAGGGAATGGGTGGTAGGACAAAGAGAGAGAGTGGGAGAAGGGAGTAGTCTGAATGGGCGTTTGAAATCCACAAATTCTCACCACCCTGATAGGTGAGGCTTAATGGAATTCTGGACCATCAACTAATCTTCAAACACCTGCCCCTCAAAACCCACAACAATGTGCAGAACAATTCATAGATGCTTGGATGGGACGGGATGGGAAAGTTGTAAACGTCTTCCCTGGTAACATTGTAACTAAAGTCTAGTTGGCTGGTAAACTCTTGACTGCGCGTTTGTAGCCAAATACAATGTATTAAAACTCTTTTAATCTACAGCGTTTTAATCTTCTTCAACCTTTATACGTGTCATCCCAGCTGCGATTGTTTTGCCTATTTTTTTGGTGTGATCGAGAGCGTTTAAGTGGTTTGACTAACTCTCCAAACGTGTGGACTTCTAATTCTAAGAAGAACACGAAGAAAACATCTCACTTGTGACGATCGTCAATTCATTAGTCTTATGCGTCATGATGCATTAATTGCGTTAAAGAATTAATCGGGCTTTTGAGGGGTACAAGATGCTGGTTGATTTAGTACCGTTCACCCAAAGAAATGTTTCAAGTTCGTGACATATTAACAGAATCGCCATATAAGGCAAGAGAGGGACTCCTTTGTTATAGTCAATATATGCATCAGCCTTCACGTGACGGCACAGTTGTCTTCTATTCGCTAGATATGTCTGTTGACTGTTCTGTTTTCATCAACTGCTGTTTAGTCGGGATAAGACTTTGTATTGCTTGTTGGGTTGAGACTAAAATAAAATTACGATTCATTCATAAACTGTTTCCGCTTTGTAATGAACCTAAAGAGCTTGAACCTGCAGTCCAATATTCTAGGCAAAGTATCTCAAAATCACGCATCCTAGCACGTCGTTGTACCTACCCGGTCCGCCTCATCAGTCTGAGGCCCTCAGAGTGTACCAACAGTTAAATATTCTCTGCATTCTAGAGGAATCCACACTACATCTACCACACCCTTCTTGTCCCAGCGGCAAGCCAACCCAGCCCAGAATGCTGCCTCCCGGTTGATGCGAAACTAACGTTCTTCTGATGAGTGTAATCACCTTGTAGGGTGTCCACGCACTCCTGGTAGGGTGTCATCCCGTGTTTGTAAACCCACGTCTTTGTCCCCATCCTCCCCCACCCTTCCCGGGGTGGACTAAACCTCACCTCCACCCCACCCCGGGAGGATCGAAGGTACCCTTGTTCCTGTCAAGTACTGGATCACGGGTTGGGGCCCCTCCACCACCCCCACCCCGACCCCACCCTCTCTCCTCCACTGTATTCTGGGTGGCCCGCAGATCTCTAGGGATGTCTGACGGAGTAGAATCTTGCGTGAACTAACATGGCTAACAAAAGATGTGACTGATGGTTTTGACGGGTGGCCTTGCCTTAGTCTCGGGTTGTTGTCACACCTAAATGTGTAGAAATGCAGTGACCATGAAGGATGGATTGGTGGACATTATTTTGTATAGCGCTTACACCGTGCTATCAAGACATGCTCGAGAGATGCACAGACTATAAGGAGAGGGAAGTAGGTCCCGTGACTGAAGTGTCGTTTTTAAACTGGCGTCAGATTGCAATGATCGGCCGAAGGTCTATAAACTGTGCTTATGTGGTATGTAATGAAGCGACTGACCAACTTGAGGTGACGCGTGATAGTTGCGTTGGTTGAATAGCGGTTACTTCATGTTATCACAACATGCTCAGGGCGGACAGGAGGGTAGAAGAAAGAGACCAGAATAGTAAATAAATAAATTAATTACTTAATAAGTGTGTGTATGTATGTATGTAATTATATATGTATGTATATATGTCTGTGTGTGTGTGTGTGCTTCTGTCTCGCTGTGTCTTCTCTTTAAAGGTTCACCTCATCACCACAGGCCTAGATCGCTTCAGTCTATGGTCCTAAACGGGGCAAACGTCACCGTCCGGAAATTAAAACTTCCTCAAGCGTGGATAATCAGAGGAGGTATCATGGCTCCGGATTGTTGGAAATCACTGCCATGTGTAGCGTAATCCATTCCGCATTTTCCACCTCATCCTTTCATCGCCGCGTAAGCCCTAAATGAGAAAAGAACCTCCCCCGTCTCTCCTGCCACTCTCCCCCTCAACGGCCTGACCGCTATCCCCTCTCACCTCCAACTCCTCTCCACACACCCACAAACCGCCAACACCTTGCCCCGCTTTCGCTCTCATCCGTAGCGCGACTATCTAACTGATCACTTCATACCACTTTCCATCACCATCTCCGCCTTCCTCTCCTCCACCCCACCCCCCTCTGCCCCACTTCCTCTTATCTTCGACTGGTCCTAGAAGCTACGGGGTTGTGAGCGTGACCATCACCTACCTAGACAATGGAAACCCACAGAGGGTGGTGGGCGTGGATGCTACGCTGCCAAGGGTGGAAATATGGTAATTTGTTATTGATGAAGACGAGATTAAACAAACAAACGTACGTACATACACACACACTGTTGTGTCCCCTATACGCTAAGTGTCCACACACACATACATACACACACACGCGCACAAACACACGCGCACACATACAGGGCACACACACACACCAACACACACACACACACACGCATACTTGCGAAGACCCCGTTTTTATGATTTTCATGAAACGTCACATACATTCTTTTGACAATTAGTGATTATTTTGTCTTTTTTTTTTTTTAAAGTACCTACGTTCTTTTGACGGCCCCGTTATTTTGGCGTCAAAAGGGTGTTCCGTTAGGGTTAAGGCTGTGATAGGGTTAGGTTAAGAGTTAGGGTTTGGGTTAGTGTTAAGGTTAGGGTTAGCTTCCAAAAAAGGTAAATTTCAATAAAATGTCAAAACAACGTGGTAGCGTTTCATGACAGTTTAACCACGCGTTTTTAACGTGTGTGTGTGTGTGAGTGCGAGTTTGTGTGAGAGAGAGAGAGAGAGAGAGAGAGAGAGAGAGAGAGAGAGAGAGAGAGAGAGAGAGAGAGAGTGCCTGCGCGCTTGAGTGGGTTTATGTTTTGACGGTGTATTTGACAAATAATTTCATGGGAATCTATCGCGTTTCTTTGACGGACCTCGTTATGTTGACGCAAAAAGAGTGTTCCGTTAGAGTTATGGTTAAGGTTAGGGTAAGGGTTAGCGTTAGAAGACTTAAAGGTACTGAACCACCAGAGCAATCATACAGCTAAAATGGACAGTGAAAAAAAACCTTGCCACTTTTAGCTCGCATACGGGCATTTTCTGCATTTTTTATCAGCTGAACTGAACATGCACAGAGCTACAAAAATCGTTTTGTTTTTTTTTTCATAGAAAAGACGGAAAGGAAATGGAATTTATTAATTTTTGAAATGTTCAGGTTGGTTTTCTTGCCTCCATTACATTGTTTTTTAAAGTATGGAGGAAACCACAGTACACAGGCTGGGTAAGTCCCATCATACCTAGAAGTGAATCATGTCATCCACGGCGGGGATCGAACGCACAGCTCTCGGCACTGGATTCCAGCGCTCTCACCAACCGTGAAAGCAACAAGCCATCACAGTATGCTCCGCGGAGGTCAGCATCTATGGAGGATTACATCCAAGATGTTATCATAAACTCCAGTCCCATTTGTTCAGCCGAGACACCTTTATCTCTTGGGTTCTACACAATGTGTTGCCGGGATACTGTTGCATAATCCCCCATGGGGGGGTGCCTGGGCTCTCTGTATAAACAGTGACCCCACTTTTGTGGAAATGTAGGGCTTTAAATTCCCACAGTTTCTCATCTGTTCTTTCTCGCTCCTACTCTGTTCTATCAATCTACTACATGTATCTTCTTGTAAACCATCACACAAGCCACCTGTTCTTGAAAACACTCTCCCCAAACTCCTCTCATGGTATCTGTTGGGTCAACTTGGGGTCTAGGACCATCCTGCAAGATGGTCACAGTGCAAGGGCGTTGTATTAATATTAAGCAATGTAGGACATTTTTATATGTATGTGTTTTGTTAATATTTTATCATGTTTATAAAGTATTTTGTATGTTTCGATAAAATTAGAGAACAGAATCAGCGTCTCCTGCATGGGATGCCTTTATTGTAAAGTGCCCCTGGTAGTGCCTTAGTGTTACCATCACGGCTGTTTCACCAGATCTTTTATACGGACCAACCAAGTTGTGGTCCCGATTCGGTCTCTTGCAGGGTTGGACCCTAAAAACAATTACTAACTATCTTTTTTTTGTCTTGCGTAGATTAACGTGGACTATGCGTATGTGGACAATACTAACTATTTTGTATTTGAATGAACATTGAGTTTCACGTCTCCCCACCATTGGCGATATGGCAGACGTGTTAACCATCAGGGTTGGGTTGGTTAAGTAAATTAAAAGAACCACCAAAGCTCATACTGCTAAAATCAGTGTTCACAGGTTTTATACGGACCAACCACGGGATTCGAACCTGGGTCATCGGTGCCAGGCGACCCTACCAATCACTAAACTAGGCAAGTAGATTACTAACTAACCAACTACCGTTGCTATATACTCTGTTACTGAAATACTCATCTTACATGACGCCGGACTTCACGCCACAAATTACAGTGCCACGCTTCGGGCGGGTTTACATGACACGAACAAACGCTAACAGGCGAGAAAAGTTTAGCGGGGATGGATGGCCTGATTTCATTAAATAGCAGCCGGAGGAAGAGGAAGAGGAGGATTAAGAGATATATATACCTGGGAACCATCATTGTCGAGAAACTGAACTTCACTTCAAACACCCAGGCCTTCCACATAAAATGTCAGTCTAGAATTTACTGCCTTCAAAAACTTCGAAGTCTCCAAGTCAGTAGCCGCATCCTTCAGAACTTTTACTCTTCTTTTATTGAGTCCGTTCTTACCTTTTCTTTTATCTGCTGGTATGGAAGTTTGTGTGTAAAAAAACAAAAGTGTGCTGGATCGAGTGGTGAAAGTCTGTGGGAGGGTTGTGGGAGTGAAACAAGAGAGTCTGCAGGTGTTGTATGAAAGACGTGTTGTGCGGAAAGTCAGTTGCTTTGTGCTGGATAGCACTCATGTGCTTGCGCACCACTTCCAGCTCCTGCCTTCTGGAAGGCGCTACCAAACACCAAGGGTCAGAACTCTCAGAACGAAAAACAGTTTTATTTCAAAGGCTGTCTCATTATTTAATAAATGACATTCAGTGTTGTTTCAGGTCCCTACCCCTCTTTCCCTGGGATGGTTATCCCCGTCTGCCATATCGCCAATGGTGGGTGTAGACGTTAAACCTCAATGTTCATTCTCTTCCTCCACCATCATCATCATCATCATCATCATCATCATCATCATCGTCATCATCATCATCATCATCATCATCATCATCACCACCATCATCATCATCATCATCATCATCATCATCATCATCATCATCATCGTAATGATTTAATAACGTCAAACTTGTTGTAAAGATTTTCAACAAATATTACTTTATACTATGTTTAATTTTTTATTTGCATTTTTCTTTTTATTTGTTTTATTTTAGTGATCAAGTGCCTGTCATAATTCCTTGTAAGAGGTAATAAAGATTTGTTGAATTGAATTGAATAATCACCATTATTGCATTAGAAGCCTCACAACTATAAAGACATTATCTTAATGACCACCAGAATTTAAACCCTCTTTCACACCTTTTTCAGTCGAACAGTATTGTCATTGTAAGTGGCCTATTTAACTCTGCAATTGTTGCTAACCACTCCTTAGACTGACTGTGAAGAAACGTGTAAAACTATTGAAAGACGCCTCTAAATCCAACATAAAAGATTCGTAAATGTTCCTGCAAATTTGTACTGCAAATACAAAAGACTTTAACAATGTAACGACCCAGTGTTACTAAATACGTTTGTTCCCGACCCTTTTCTCTCTGCCACGCTTAAGTGTCCACCCCTACTTCCGCTGTCCCACAAACCCATAGCACTCCCACAATTCCTTGACCTTCCTGTGAAAAGACAAGACATAGTATAGTAGTCTCTGTCAAACTAATTCTCGTTCAGGTTTTGCGCGATCTGGCATGACAAGTTGTTATGTTTTGGGATGACCGAGAATGTGGGCCAGAATTCCCTAGAACACAATTCTAAACAACTCATTGAGAGAAAAACAGCCACACAATAGTTATTTGTAACATTTTCCCCTGAAGTCTCGAGTAATCTCCCTTTCACGTGACAATGACCAAAGACTTCAACGTAGTTTCTGTCAACACGTTTTTTGCACGATCTCGTGAGAAGACAATCATTTTGCATTGGGATGATCGAGAGTTAGACAAAGTCAAGATAAGAAAAATGAAGAGATTCAAGCACTCAAACAAGAAATTTGTTTGTTAAAGTAAATATTTAGGTATTATAAAACCTTCTATACAAATCGAAAAGACCAGATTTGAAATGAAACACCAAAATAATGATAATAATAATAATAATAATAATAATAATAATAATAATAATAATAATAATAATAATAATAATAATAATAATAATAATAATAATAATAATAATAATCCAGTTTACAGCTTCTGTCTCCAAAAAGTTATAAACATTTGGTGTGTACGAATTTCGATTCGGGATTATGATGGAATTTTTTCGCAAAGGCTGCCCGGGTCCGGCCTATCACTATGTGGTCATCAAGGGAGCGCAAAGCGTGTCCAGCCAAGGTGGTCACACTCCGGTCAGTCTCTGGTCAGCTGGGCAGTGGCAGACAACTTGTATCATTCCAACTGTCACCGTCTGCTTCCCCCCACTCTCTCATTAGGAGTTGGGGGTTGATTTCAGATGGAGGACGTGGGGTTGGGAGAGGGGAGCAGAAGGTGGGAGGGTGGGAGGGTGGGAAGGGAAGAGAGAGATGGGGAGGGAGAGTGAAATAAAAACAACATCATTCACAAGGTAAAGTGGCGTGGTCAGTTTTCAATTATTCAAAGTAATAAATACAGGACAATATGATTGCCTCAAACATTTTCTACTTACATAAGAATAGGAAAGATGATTTGTCCCCCTCGGTCCTATATGTATTGTGTAGCGTACACCAAGGAAAAGAAGAAGAAGAAGAAGAAGAAGGAAGAGGAGGAGGTGAAAGTGGAGGAGGAAAAAGAAAGAGGAAGAAGAACCAGAAGGTTTTAGTTAATCATTGTGCAAAGAGGCCAGCGGACAACAAAGAGCCGAATAAGGACCCAAAGAGTAATATATTAAGACGTTACAAATTAGAGAACGAGGAGGAGGTTGAAGAGATGGAGAAGGCAGAAGAAGAAGAAGAAGAAGAAGAAGAAGAAGAAGAAGAAGAAGAAGAAGAAGAAGAAGAAGAAGAAGAAGAAGAAGAAGAAGAAGAAGAAGAAGAAGAAAAAAAAGAAGAAGAAGAAGAAGGAAAGAAGAAAGAAGAAAGAAAAAAAAGAAAGAAAGAAAGAAAGAAAGAAAGAAAGATAAAAAGGAAGAAAGAAAGAAAGACAGAAAGATAAAAACGAAGAAAGACAGAAAGGAAGAAAGACAGACAGAAAGAAAGAAGAACGAAAGAACGAAGAGAAGAACAAAAAGAACAAGAAGAACAAGAAGAAGAACGACAACAACAACAATAACAACAACAACAACAACAACTGGACCGCTTGTTGTATTGTAGAAAGACAGAGGTAAAAGCTAAAATAGATACAACACAGCAGATTAAAAGGCTCTCCTTGCTAGAATTTCGCTACAAGCTTCTTCAGGAGTTATATTAAGTCAACCAAATAATCACAAGCACAAACTACAATGCTGAGCACAAATCATAAATCTCTCTCCTATGACTCCTATAAAATAAATGGGACAGATGACGCAAAGGCTGGGTTTGGGGCGTTAGGCTGGGTGCTGGGAAGATCTCGTCGACGATGGTGACGCAAGAAGAGTCCGATACATCGGGAAATCATCAGGTGGGGTTGGTGGGGCTATCGCGATGCTGGAACGTGATTAGTGACTGAAAATGATCCTGGGCAGTGTTTCCTGTGGTGCCTAAGGACTGGGCTGACCTTACGCCATCCTGACCCACTAGTGGACTTCAGAGTTTCCAGTTACAAAGTCTATATTTACAAATCCACTTCCTGACGGACAGTCTATGATAGGACCGTAACACTGGAGAGCAATATTTTTTTTTATCAAGGATCTTCTTTACCACCCACAAAAGATTTTTAATACTTTTTTTACTTTTTCAATTTTTTACTTTGTTTTTATTAGTTTTGACTTGTTAGAAAATCAATAATTTTGGCAGGAAATTTTTGAAATTAAACGTGAGCATCTCCCATGCAATATATTAAACAGGAATCATTAAGACAAACCTTAGATGGCCTATGGCCTATAAGACTCATATCTACATGTAATTAAATAATTTGTTTGTCCCCAGTGGAATCAAACATCCACACCGGTCTGACAATGGTATTTTAGGACTTAGTTTCCTTTCTTCTGGAGTTTCCTAGTGTTTCCAGATGTGTGGACTTCGCCATAATTGATTTGAATAGTGGTTTTTTTCGCTTTGGAGTCATCATCATCACCAGTTAAGCAAACCATTGTGTTCCACATATATCCTGCATGATAATCATTAAACCTGCAGTTTGTTTTTATATGAGGGTATCAGACAAACTAGACTTAGTTTCCTTTCTTCTGTCCTAGTGTTATCCAGATGTTGGACTTCGCCATAATGGATTTGATCGTGGTTATTTCGCTTTGGAGTCAACATCACACCAGTTCACAGCAAACATTGTTCCACAGATATCATCATGAAATCTAACCTGCTGTTAGAGGTGGGTATCAGACAACCATCCGAAAGACCAGCCAATATGGGTGAACGCGGGATGTGAGACAGATTTAGTTCCCTTCTTCTGTTTCTAGTGCATCCCGAAAGACAGACAATATGGGGTGAACGCTGGATGTGAGACAACCATCGCGAAAGACAGGCGCAAGGAGACCGTTATAGTATCTAATACCTTTCGGCCGGTAATGGCTTGATCACGGTGATCGTGTCTGAGTGTGTGTGTGTGTGGGTGTGGGCGTGCGTGTGTGTGTGTGTGTCTTTTTGTTGTTTGCAGACATGATAATGCTATGTTGTAGTTCCCAGATGTGATACACTTTGTTCAGTCATGATAACAGTACACTATAGTAGTTCGTACTAGTAATACTACATTGGAGTTCAGTCATCGATTATAACGGGCAAAGAGATGACAGTATAATTGAGTGACGATACATCATTATTTTTTCATGTTATTAGCGTTCTCGATCACATGTATTTAGACTGATTGAACTCAGGTTTTCGCTGCCATTTTGTGCATAAAAATTTCTTAAATTGATTTGACTTGAAATTCTTCTTTCTTATAATGAGAGATCATCATCGTCGTCCTGATTATTATTATTATTATTTTCAGTCCTCGAATGTCCTACTTCAGCATAGTTGGAAAGACAAGTAGAAGGTTTGAAGGCGGTAAAAGACACCAGATTCAAGCTTTCTCTATACACGTATTTCGCTTAAAAGCTTCGTCAGGAGTTAACAAGCCAACTCATAGTTACCAGAAAAGAGTAGGAGATAGAATGCGATACAAGGAGGTTCCGAGCTTGTTAGAAAATTGTCGGAATAGAGAAGACTGAATTCAATGACAACGGGAGACAGTACCCGACAGTGTTAACTGATACCTTCCCAAGATGATTGCTGACGCCGTTGCGCCACTGTCACCTAACCATCCATTCACATCATTAATCATTCGTCCAAACATCTCCTTCGGGTATGCTGATCTCATTGCACGACCGTTTGAATGCCATTTGTCGTTCCATCTATCATTTAATCACACATATCATCAAGAAAGCATTGAGAAATCTTCTATCACGGCCTTGTTAAGATGCTAAATTTGAATCAACATCGTCCCTTGCTCAGATCACATGTTCGTTGTAATGGTTATTTGTAATACTTTATAATTATGTTTCATTATTTTTTTGGCCCTATAAGGTGCTCGACAACACTTTGAGTTTGGGAGGGGGAGAGGATGGAGTGAGGCAGACGGAAGTAGGTGAATGTGGCCTTATTTAAATAGAATTGTCGAAACAAATTTTTAAAAAATCTGATTTAGTTTTGTTTCCAGTGGCTACTTTCACGTCTTTTAGAACCCTTTGGTCTATATATTTCACAAAAGCGTGGTGCATCTGATAGTATTTTTATTCACAACAAAACTATTACAAAATTAATCTTCATTTCTTAATTATAACACGGAAGCGATAAAGGATTATGAGAATTATGAGGTACACAAAGTGCGATTTATTCAAATCTTTCTCAATTAAAATCCTAGGACTACCGTAACATTAGATGTTTAGATGTTTCGGATTGCAAGTAGATTGGAATTAAATGGATTGTTTGACATGTTTTGGCTCTATCGCTTCGCTGTTATAGGCAGGCAGTGGGTTTCATAATTTAGGAGCAAGATTGCTTCCATACTGTGGTGACACCGAGGCTCGTAATCGGTGGGTATGGGAATGGGAGCCACAAATTCCCCAGTACTAGCTGGGGGCAGGGAGTTCCGGACTGCGGAAGCACGGGACCCTCCGATCTGTCGATGACAATGTTGTCATAGTTAAGGGCCAAATCTAGTATGACAAAACCACAATGCAGGCACGCTGTGCTGTGGGGGAACACTGGAGCGCGTGACGGCATCTGTTGTTGCGAGATAACGATCTGACGCGCTCATCCGATAACTCTTGGGGAATCCATTTGAGAAAAGTGGTCACTGCGGCCGTTGCTGCTGGGTGGAAGCGTCTTGGTCAGTTCAGCCTTGGTGGTCTCATCTTCTTCCCTCCTTTCTTCCCCAATCCTACACCCATTCCACACACACACACACACACACACACACACACACGCACACAAACACACTCTTTCTCTCTCTAATCTCTCCCCACCAATCCGACTCTTCTCTCTCTCTCTCTCTCTCTCTCTCTCTCTCTCTCTCTCTCTCTCCCCACAAACCACCTCCCCCCCCGCACCTTCTCACCTTCCTAAGCCCTAAAGCCATCGTTTCCTCCCAGGTAACACCGTAATGGTTTGAAAACGGAACAATTATATTCTGACATTTGTACTTCGACGCGAACGGAAGCTTCCGATGATTTTTGACACCTGTCCAACTTGCTACAGGTAGTCTAAGATTAAGTCATAATAAAGATACAAGATTTTTACCCAAGAAAATGTGACATGATTATATATTTGACCAAGTATTAAATTTTTATATTGACATAATTATATATTTGATCATGTTCATCCTTATTTCCTTTCCAAGATTGAATGTGCTATATTGACTGGAGGAGGGGGGGAGACCTTGGCTCTAAGACCAGAAAGCTACTGTTGTTATTGAAGATAATTCCAGCTTTTGATCGCAAGAGAGTAGTTGATGGTGATGTCGATGACAACGAATGCAAAAATATTGATTTTAGTAGTCACAGTGTCTTGCATGACAGAAGCATCGGGGTCAACAACAACAACAACAAAACGACGGCAACAATGATGCCACAGGTAATGCTGGTTATGACACTGACGACGACGATGAGGTCGAAATTGTCCAAAGAAATTTAGAGACGTTTTTAAACAAACATCTTGCATACAGTCGTCCTTAGATTAATTTAGAAAATTATTTTGTAGATTAACTTTTTTCTTTCCCAAAAGTTGGCTTATCGAAGTGCTGTGAAGTTGCCTCCGAAAATTCCCCAGCGCCCCCAATCGCGAAAGTTCTCGTTCGATTTTTGGCACATCCGGCGTCAGGATGACGCCATGGACTCGACGAGCGAGTAAAGTCCCCTGACACGTCAAAGATGGCCGAGAGATAAGCCACTAATTGTTGGCATAGATAGGGGCAAAGCGGCGAGAGGTCTAACTAAGAACGCCCGACTAAGAGGAAAGACAAACAAGTCTTGTTATTGTCAGAAGTAAGGGGGGGGTAGAACCTGCAGCTGTTGGAAAAAAACAACCCACTTAGATAGATCTATATGCTTGCTGACGATGTAAGCTTGCCTTTACTTCTGCCTTCTGATCACGGTGGTATGGTAGGTAGATTAACGTCCCCGGACACAATGCGTGTAGGGGACAATCAGGTTCCTGATCACCAACATCCTTTCTCCTTTAACTTCACCTCAACCCCTCTCCCAAACCATCGCCCCGCCACAATCACATCTTTTAGTTAGATGCTTTCCTCGTCTTGATACAATACTAGCACTAAAAATGTTTCATTCTGTTAATGTTGAATGCCGTACTGAACTAACACTATTTTTTGTAAGGGACCTGATATATCTGGCGCTCCTGTCCTAGGTGGGTGAGTACTGGCTACACAAATACAACGGGGAAGCACTAGGTACCTTCCCCCACCTCTTTCCACTCCGTACCCGGCCGACCAGGATTGTGCTCAGTTGTCCGCGCGCGTCAGACGCCAAGTCTGAAATTGAGCGCCTCGGGTTGAGTGAGATCCTGCATAAGTCAGAGCCTTGAGCAGCTCTTGAACTGGAAAAGCGCGCGCTATACAAGAACGAAGACATACAAAATGTATATAAAATAAATAAATACGTACATTTTACTGCGCACTTATCTTGTAAGCTCGAGCTAGGCGTGCTTTGCGGAGTTTGTGAATGATTTTGGCGTGCTGGAAATTCGCTAATCGCTCTAATGTAGAGATAGTCTAGCACAACTTCTGTGTCACTTTGCATGCCTTTGACATGCATCCCCTCCCCAACACCCCACCCTCTTCCTCCCACACACGCCATGCAACATCTTTCTCTCGACCACAACCCCTTCACATCTCTCTGCACCCTTTCCCCCCCCCCCCCCTCAGTCTCTGGGTTTATACAACCGCTAAAGACGTCCGCATACGTGTAATCGAAAAACTGGCAATGAAAACCTTTCAACGGTTATGAAACGGGACGATCAACGATGAATGACGCGTTTAAAACTGTGGATTAATATCGAAAGGAAGTAGAACTGTTTGCTGATCAGTACATGGTTTTCAATGAAAAATATATTAACACATCGAAAATTCGTTGACACAGGTCTTGATTAAAAAAATTTCTTTTACCTCTTCATATCATCCAATTGCTGGACAGATCTGCACGCGTGAACGACGCACTGGGTGTTCAAAGCTGACCTTCACAAAAAGCGGTGAAAAGTGTGTGACAGCTTTAAGGGATTTCAACATAATCTTCCCATTCGTTTCAGCTAACAGACAAGCATTGGGTAAGCATGGACAAAGTCCCCATCAATGGTGTTTAGACCTTTTAATGAGCTCCCCAAACACCCACGACTTAACCAGCTTTAAACACTATAACTACCCACTCATCCAACCCACAAACAACCCAATCACCCAACTCATCGCTCAATGTCAAGCCAGTCCATTCTCGAATATTGTCCTCCCACCTCTTTGTGGGTCTCCCTCTTCTTCTACCTCCTTGCACTGTGCCTTGCAGGATGGTCTTTGCAAGGCCTGATGATCTGGTGACGTGACCATACCATCGGAGTTTCCGTTTCTTCACCACTGTGAGCAGGCCATCCTGTTGTCCAATGGCTTGTGTGATGGTCTGTCGGACCCCGTCGCCGGTGATGCGCTGGGTATAGGAAATGCCCAGAAGTATCCCGCAGCACCTCATCTCCACGCCTTGCACCCCTCGTTGTAGATCTGCCGCGAGGGTCCATGCCTCGCAAGCGCACAGGAAGACGGAGATGACAAGGGAGCGCAGCAGCCTTACCTTGGAATGTAGACTGATGGTCTCGTCTCTCCAAATGGGCCTCAACCCTGCCAGGGCAGCAGAACACCGTATGTCCATGCTTTGTATTCTTCGTTGTAGATCTGCTGTGAGGGTCCATGTTTCGCAAGCATATAGGAAGATGGAGATGACAAGGGAGCGCAGCAGCCTTACCTTAGAATGTAGACTGGTGGTCCTGTCTTTCCAAATGGGCTTCAACCTTGTCAGGGCAGCAGTTGTGTGTGCGATCCTGGAGAGGACTTCCTGTCTGGACCCATTGTCTGATACAATGGCTCCTAAATATTTGAAGCTATGCACTGTGTTGAGGGATTGACCTTGGACTTTGATGTCGTTGGGCATCATTTTGGTCTTCTCTGAACTCATTTTCATTCCATTGGCTCTGGAGGTGGTGTCAAGCCTCTATTATTATTATTATTATTATTATTATTATTATTATTATTATTATTATTATTATTATTATTATTATTATTATTATTATTATTATTATTATTAATCAATGATAACTTATACAGCGCGTACAAACATCCACACTCGGAGGCGTGCTCACAGGGCTTTTGGAAGAGGGGGCAGTGTGGGAAAAGATGAATAGAGATATTACAAGGCTCGGTATAAGGAGGAAGAGTAAAAATGAGACAGAAAAATAGGTGGGAGGACAACTTTCAAGAATGGACTGGCTTGACACTGCATGGGAGAAGCCATGAGGGTTGCTGAGGACAGAGAAAGATGGAGTACGCTGGTTAAACGATCATCTATGAAGCCCCAACCACTTTCAAGCTACATGATAGTTTAGGATAAGACATTATTTATAAGGGCTTGAAAACAAAAATAAATTGAAGACAAGAAATTGGTTAATGAGCAAGAGAAATATATATAACTGGGCAAACTTCAAAAGGGTAGACATTTCTTTAGCGGTATTATAACATTTCTAAATCTAATATTAATATTATTATAACTGCCTCAATGAAATATGGACTGTTTTTAAAGTATACAGTGTGCGTGTCCGTGTGGGTGTGGGTGGGTGAATGGATGTTTTGGGGTGTGTGGATATCCTATCATACTCAATGTGTTTTTTTTCCCTTTTCTCTTCGTTGTTTTAAATTTTAGTGCATGCTAAGTGTTTTTTTTGTTTTTTTTTTAAGTATACATTATATTTTATATACTCTACATTACCTCCGAAGGTGCCGGGGGTTTCTGTATAAATAGTATCCCCACTCTGTGGAAATTTAGTGCTTTAAATTCCCACTGTTCCTGTCTTTCTCCTTTGTTCCTTCTCGTTCCTACTCGATATAACAGACTTGAACAAATAAAGACCAGTTTACAATACATCCCAAAGCACATCCAGAGGTAGGAAGGTTATATGAGTCTGAGAGAGGGTGTGTGCTGTGGGAGTGGGAATAGGGCTGAAGGAGTAGGAGAAGGGACAATTAAGTGAGGAGTGTTGGTGGGAAGAAAATTAATTATATAAGGTTTATATGATTTTTCGATTTCCTTGCTTGAAGGAAGGGAGGGAGGATACCGAAGTAGCCGGAGAAAACTTTCGATTGCCTGAAAAAATCTTGTACCCAAGATCTTTGTCTTTGTGGAGATTCGAACCCGCGAACTTCGGAATAGGAAATCAGCGCCTAACCAACTGCGTCACCACGCCACCCAATCATCGTTTAAGAAGCCTTTTCTCTCATCTCACTCAGCAAGACCCTATACAAACTCTTTCCTTCTATTAATTTGCTTCAATTGGCAAAACATTTTTGTTTCTAGGCGATTGCCCCCGCCTTACCTCCATTTTACCCCTTGGGGTTATGAGCAATCTTGCCACTGTAGATTGTTCTAACCTATACAGGGAAAAGTGAAAGCCCCAGTTGAAAACCTGTCTTTCCTTAATAGGCATGACCGATTCACTGCGGCAACAGTACCCCCGTTGGAGTGCCGGGGGTTTCAGTATAAATAGTACCCCCACTTTCTGGAAATTTAGTGCTTTAAATTCTCACTGTCGCTGTCTTTCTCATTTGCTCTTTCTCATTCCTGCTCTGTCCTATCAATCTGCTATACTATCTTCTTCTTCGCTAGATCAGTGACCTACCTTTATTCTTGAAAACTCTTCCTGGACAAGACTCCTTGTTTGAGTATGAGGTCTGTTGGATCAGCTTGGGAATGTTGGACGCTTTCTGCCGGGTGGTCATTAGGGCTTCCTATGATGTTATTATTTAGCAATATAGGCATTTTATATGTATGTGTTTTGTTGATAATTTATAATGATGTTTGTATTCTATTTTGTTTTTGTAACCGGGGGTTTGATTAGTTGGGGTAAAGCCTCAGCCGTCCCATGCGTGGGATGTCTTTATTGTAAAGTGACTGGCCGGCGGAGGGCATTCAATTTTCCCACTAGGGTTGTTTCACCAGATCTTTAATGCGGATCGGGGGTTGTCCGGTCCTGATTTGGCTCGGAAGAGTCCGCTGAACCTAAAGCAACAATCAATCAATACCTCCATTTTGAAAAGTTTAAAGTTAAAATGTGTAACGAATCATTTCTCTCCATCAGTATCTGCTCGCCTTTTCTTCTGTCTCCAACTTCTATCAATACCATCCCCTCCACCACAACCTCCACCACTATCTCTAACACCATCACCACCAACGCGCACCATCCCTACAGCACTATTGAACTATACTGACCTTCTCAATCCTCCAGCCCACCCTGAAACTATGTCTTAAGGTAATAAAATCCTGACTCTAAAAATGGGCCCATGGTTTGCATGCAAACAGGCAGAACATTTTACTGACAACGCGAAACCAATCAAGATGTTTATCAAAGACAAGCACGCTAGGAGTCCCTAGGTGTTCGCACAAGAGAGTGCCGGATTTGCAGTACCAAGGTGAGATACGTCATCTCCGGGCACATAAATTTGGTTACAGCGTCGAGCGTCAGGCGTACCTATTAGCGCCAAGCGATGCCAGAGCTGCCGCTCCAAAGGTGCGAAACGTCAAGGCAGGGCGTATAAATTTGCTCTCCAGCAGGTCTGCGCAGTTCTGATGGTGGCGAGTGCACACGAGACTCTCAAATCTGGCACAGATATTACTACCACCTTGACCTTATAGTCGCCTTAGGTCTGCTTTGGGGACCAGTACGCCAAAGTTGAAAGATACAAATTTGCTAAAAGACTAACTGCGCCTTGAGCATGTCTGCCGACGCGAAGAATGGCATTATGCAAGACTGCATTGCTGTTACCATCACCATCATCGTTATGATGATGATGATGATGATGATGATGATGATGATGATGATGATTCATCACCATTCACCATCATTCATCATCATTATCATCATCATCATCATCATCATAGAGATTATGGTGATTGTAATAGCATTGCAGTCTTGCATAATGCATAATTCATCATCATCATCATCATGATTCATCATCATCAGCATCATAATGGCGATGATGGTAATGGTAATAGCAATGTAGTCTTGCATAATGCATAATTAATCACCATCATCATTAGCATCGTCATCTGCGACAGGTCCGACGGTATGCAGAAGGATGTGCAGTAAAGCACAAGATAGATCATTGCGAAAAAGAACGTGCTCCACAAAGACAGATTTATTAAAAGTGTGTGTGTGTGGGTGTGGGCATGTAGAAACGACGTTCTGATGACACACACATGAAACTCCACATGGTTTCTTTTGACTTTTTTTGGAAGGCCGCACTATTTTGACGTCAAAATAGTGCTCCGTTGAGTTAGAGCTGTTTTAGCATTACGGTTAGGTTAAGGGTTAGGGTTAAGGTTTGGGTTAGGGTTAGGGTTAGGGTAAGGGGTTAGGGATAGCTTCAAAAAATCGAAAATGTCAAAATAATGTCAAAGAAATGGAAAGTGTGTCAAAATAATGTCTTTTTTTTTTACAACAGTCATCAGAACGTCGTTTTTACAAAAATGTGTGTGTGCGTGGGTGTGTGGGTGTGGATGTGGTTGTGTGTGTGTATATATATATATATATATATATATATATATATATATATATATAGAGAGAGAGAGAGAGAGAGAGAGAGAGAGAGAGAGAGAGAGAGAGAGAGAGAGAGAGAGAGAACATTCATTCTCATAGTGGAAATGAAGTATAACATCCATTATAAGAAAGAACAAAAACGTGCTTTGTTACCAAAACTCATTCTTTGGGTTTAGAAACGCTTCAAATTTGTCAAACAACTTCTAACTGAAAAACGAAAATATTCTGGCTTTCATGACCTTTACAAGTAATATGCGCATAAAATGTTTTATTAACCTGCTGTATTATGCAAGACCGAATGAATGAATGAACACATGAATTAATGACAGTGCATAAAGCAACCTACAACTACGATAATTGATCCCCTAACACATTTTCAAGATGGGCTAATAGTAAACTGCTTGCGCACCACACTGATCGGATGACAGATTCATCTGGTCACAACACACATTCATCACATGGGCTAGTTCTTCTGACACAAGACCACAGGCTCCAGATGGCTCCCTTTTGCACCTGAAGACGTTAACAGACGCCTGGTGATGCCAGAGACGCTTTAAGTTTGAGACTGCCTATGGGACGCTATTTGAAATATCGAGGCGGCTTTATTCACCTTACCTCACGCCCTGCACAAACACACACACACACACACACACACACATACACACACACACCTAAACACACACACACAAACACACACACTCACACACCAACTACTTTATAAAATCTATGGCGAAAGAATACGGCGATACAGGGGTCATGTTGTGCAAAGATAGAGGGCAGGGGAGGGGAGTGTAATCGTGTGGTTACAGTTATTCCGCGATTGGTACACCGAATTGTTTGTCGTTGGATGATATTATAGTTGGGTAATAACATCAAGCCTACATGAGGTGACAGACCAAGTTTACAGGTTCTGAAAGCAATGGAGATAACAAAGCAAATACCATTACACTCAAAATCGCGAACTTTGAAAGACGCTAACAGATTTTGTAGCCACTGAAGAAAACAGAGCATCTAAATTATCCCACCATAAAGTCAGAATAACGGATGAACAGGTAGCATTGTTTTAGGTTGAGACTAGTCAAGAATTCATTGACATAGTGTTGCATAATCCAGCAATAATAATTATTGTCGGTATAATTTACATGTCAGTAGTTGGTAAACTTTTGTAGTAAATGTTATGTTTTTATGGTTATAATTCAATTATAAATCGTTAGATTTGCTTGTATGTTGTTTGTCCATGCTTGAGAACGACTACATGGTCTAAAATTGCTTGTATGTGAACAGACAGTAACATAAATTATTGACTTGAATTGTTTTCTAAGGGGAAGCTTCAATATTGCGAAGCGCCGTCTCTCCTTTGTTACTGCTACAGCTGATTACCGAATGGAGACAAGGTTTCGCGCAAATACGAATAAATTAAAACATTAATAAATTAAAACATGTACGCAAACAAAGCAAATAAATACAGAGGCTATACAATCAAACATTTAAAACACCTCGCACATTAGAACCAGTAAGCCTATACGTGGATCGGAAAACAATATTATTAATATACAGGAAGTATTAAAGTATGAATGACCCTTAATAAATATCGACAAGAAAAACATTTAGGAAATGCACTCATTCGCTCTTTTTTTTCTCTCCCTTTTTCGTCTTTTTCAGATAGTATCATACTTTCAGATCATTAGATGCATCCCATTTTTATATACAGTTAGAGAGAGAGAGAGAGAGAGAGAGAGAGAGAGAGGGAGTGAAGAAGGGCGCACGCACACTGTGATTGAACCAATATTCCTGCTGGAGTCCATTGTGCGTGTGTGTAAGTCATACGATGTTCTAGGAAAGTAACTTGATCCGCAAAGTAACAGGATAAATAATAATAATAATAATAATAATAATAATAATAATAATAATAATAATAATAATAATAATAATAATAATAATAATAATAATAATAATAATAATAATAACGGATTTTTATATAGCGGGTACTCCAGCCTATGACCAGACTCACCACGCTTTACATAGTCATTACATATAAATACATGCACTCGATGAAACATCACTTTTGCTACAATACACCAAAAGACGGGACAGTAAAGGTGCAGACTATTTACAACTATGTACATAAATTACAAAAAAGACAAAAATAGACTATTTACAACTATGTACACAAATGACAAAAAGACAGAAGGTAGAATAGCAAAAATCTATTCACAGCTATTTATATGCCCGGTTAGGCCCACGAAGAAAAACAGTATAAATATTTATTTACAGCCGTGTATACACTTACGGATCAGATATAGGCAAAAGATGAGAGAATGGCAGCGGGATACAAATCAATCTGAATAATGCAGTTTGAAGAGGTGGGTTTTGAGGGCCTTTTTGAATGCTTGTGTTGATTGTATGTTGCGGATATGGGAGGGAAGGGAATTCCACTGCTTAGGTGCGGAGTAAGCGAATGCACGTTGGCCGTATGTCTTAGTGCGGGTGACGGGAACCTTGAGTGTGCGAGTGTCAGCAGAAGATCTTAAAGTGCGTGAAGGGGAGTAGACAGACAGTAGATCAGCAAGGTAGGAAGGACAAGAATCTGTGAAGAAGTTGTGACAGAGAACAGAGAGTTTGTACTCTATGCGTGCTTGCACAGGAAGGCAGTGAAGGGAATGTAGTAGAGGTGTGATGTGATCGCGTTTCTTTGCTCGGAATACTAGTCTAGCTGCTGAAATGTGGAAGTACTAGCCTGCTACCAACAAGAAAAACTAAAAATGGACAACCACTAGAAACAAGTTAAAGAATAATTGAAAACTAGGTCAACACGCTTGGCTTAGAATATCGACTGTTTTGGTTTTTTTTTGCACATGACTATAGTGAATATCTACTATACCTCTGCCCAGAGCTGATGAAATCATCTAAAACGTTTTTCACGCGTTATTATGCTGTCCTCAAACACTGATCTCATGGACGATGTGAACAAATCAGTTACATGCATCTGGGAAACCAAGACTAAGCGACTTCTGTAAAAGAGGTGAGCTCCTTCAGAAAACAGTGGTTCTTGCTTTTTTAAATGGTTGTGCCTTTCATAGTCTTCATTTGCGTTCTGCGATCTCGGCACCATTCTTCGATGGACTTTTCAGTTCCATTTCCCACTAAATTGCTGTTGTGTTCTTCCACGTTCTTTTGTTAGGCTACCACTCATGCATGTAACGTCACCGTACACGTCGTTGCCCACATCCATGAACGTGAGGTTCAAAGTTATTCTGCAGGGTGGTTGAAAAGTAGCTCCCTACTGAAAACTGCTTATCCTATCCTATCCTATCCTATTCTATCCTATCCTATTCTATCCTATCCTATCTCGTAACTCTAAAGTTCGTGGGGCGAACGTTTAACCAGCGTACTCCATCTTTCTCTGTCCTCAGCAACCCTCATGGCTTCGCTTAGTGTCAAGCCAGTCCATTCTCGAATGTGGTCTACCCACCTCTTGTTCTGTCTCCCTCTTTTTCTGCCTCCTTGCACCGTGCCTTTCAGGATGGTCTCTGCAAGGCCTGACGCTCTGGTGATGTGGCCCTACCATTAGAGTTTCCGTTTCTTCACCACTGTGAGCAATTGCTTTATGCCATGTGCAAATAATACTGGATTTGCAAGAAACAAAACCTGTGGTGATCTTTACAGTAGTGGAATGTCACCGCTGATCTTAATTTCACTTGACAATGCCGCGCACAGCCTATGGTGGCTCGTTGCCTGACACTGCGGGAGCGAGCGCGGCCAATGCAAATCGCTAAACCAGCGAATGAATTATTCAACCGTGAAACAAAACGTACAATAGTTTGACAACAGTCTTCCTTTACTGTCCTGGAAAATGTTTTTTTAAATATATTTTTAAACTATTTTGCTGTCAAATAAAACAAATATATACAATTTACAATCGCTACCTGGTAAGTGAATTATTCAACTGGGAAACACATTGCATTGATCGTGATTAGTCAATAGTGTCTTTCATTGCTGTACTGTAAAAATGGTTTCCTTTCACAATATTTTGCTCTCAAATAAAATGCAAAGGTGCTTACTTACAATCGCTTCCCAGCAAATGAATATTTCAACCGTGAAAACAAGATGGTACAATTTTCAACAAAAACCCCTAACTATTTACAATAGTAAATTAATGATATCCTCCCATGGTTAGTCAACTGACTTCACAAAACTGGAATATGCTCACGTATCTGGGGACTTTAATCTATGAAACAAACGAAGAGGTGGAAAGCGGTCAGTGATTGAACCCAGGAACGATGAATTTCTACTATAGTTTCACATGCGTCTCGTGAAATCGGTTACAACAACCAATGTGGTTTTCACCAAGCTTAATATAATAGTATGCTGTACGTCCTAATCTATTACTTTGGAACATTTATATCCCACTGCCGTTGCAAAATATAAACTCCCCCCCCCCCCCCCCAATTACACGTACCAGCTGCTCAAAGAGTTCTACCAAATCAGGATCAAACTAAAGCAGCCCAAAATGCCCATTTGTTGCCAACAAACCCCCAAACTTGCACACTGTCTAGAGCCGTGGACATGTTACCCTGATGGATTTTGTATGTGTATCTACTACGTTTATTCGTCATCTCTCCACCTCTCATGGCGACGTCACCCTCGACCGTCTCTTCTACGAGTACCATGGTAGAGAGGCGACGTAAAGTTGGGCCGTCTCTGCTACCCTACATTGTCGAGAGGCGACTTAAGCTTCGGCCGTCTCTGCTAGGTAGTGTGTATCCTCCCTTCTATCGATGCGAGAGATTAAAGCAATCCAGTGCCAAAAGCCCCCAACAACATCACTAGACAAACGATAGGGTTGTATCCCAGGCATTAAAATGTTATGGCCGCTCTGGGAGATCAGTTAGCAAAGGCAAACACACTCATTGACAAAGACTTGGAAGGAAGAAACTAACAACTAAAAACTAAAACAAAACAAAAATCCTCATAACCGAAACCTGCACTTTCATCCACCCACTGAAGTAACCAACCACTCGACTTTTATATCTCAGCAGGAAAAAATAAAAAGGGTCGTGTTCACGGCCGAACTAATTTCTGGGCCACCGAGAATCGATCTTGTAACCCTCTAGAACGCCAACGGGTCTCTCTACCAAATGAACTATTCCGGGCACCGTCTCCTCTTCGCAGTAGCAGCATCTCTTCCAAGCTTTGAAATGTCAGATAGTAAATTGTCATAACGCGTAAGGACGCAGCCTCCTTTGCTTCTGCGTTATTCTGATGGCCAAATCCTGGGAGAATAGCGCGCTTATCGAAGGTTTTAGCCAAGACGGTAACTAAAAGAAATTGGACCAGGACAGCAGAGAAATGGGCCCTGTCTGCTCAAGGGTCCAAACCTTTGTTCTGAGCTTTCCCATGACGGGTTTGTAAAGTCAATGATACCCCCACTGCTGCGGAAGCTACCTGTACTGATATCACGAGACATAGCTTAGACATTATCATAAGAAATATTAGCTCATGATCTTCTCTGATGAAGTTTGTTTTAACTGAGCTTCCTCTATGAGAACGTCCGTAGAGAAACTTCTCTAAACGAATCTTCTTCATTGGTAAAGTTTGTATTCAAAACTCGACTCCGAGAGTGGAGATCACCTTCACCAAAGATTGTTTGCAAACCTCGATAAGAGTTCAGATCATCATCTCAAAGAGCTGCAGTGTTTGGGCATTATTATGAACACTAAATGCCCAATCCGTTAAAATGTTCAGCATACGCGAACCGGTAATTGAAGATGGTGTCTCAACCCCATGAAACCGGTCACTGCATAAAAATCCATCCTCATTTACGTATTGCAACAGGTAGAATCATATAAAAGTTTCTGGTATCATTAGAGGTTTCAATAATTATATCAATAGTTGCGGTACCATAGCATAACATATGACAAATCCTGCATTTTTAACAGATGATAATAAATAGTCAAATCGAAATGTCACTTCATAACAGAAGTCTAATATGACTCTGCTAACACAAAGAAGTTTTTTTTTTTTCAAATAAAAATTTATTTATGTTAATGTAGGTAGAAATGGGAGCATGTCTATGTTTGGACGGATCGATGTTCCCGCAGCTCTATATTCCCTCTGCTTCATGTTTCCAAGGATGTTTGTTTCCACAGATCTATGTTACCAAAGTCATATGTTCCCACAGCTGTATATTCTCAAAGCTCTGTGTTCCCAAAGTCATATATTCCCACAGCTCTGTTCTCATAGTTCTATGTAGAACTATTAGGATGACTGACATACTACCCAACAGGTATGATTCAGATTATTATGAAACGAACTGAGAAAAATCCAGGTATCTCAATAAGTATTGATGAACTAATGACAGAGACCAAAGCGTGTTCACATCACAATTGCATAGTTTCATCTCTAAATGATTATCCGGACGCCCTTAATATCGTTGACACTTCCCTTCAAAGCTGTCACGGAGCATGTGCATGATACGGCTTTGTTATCCTTGACGGTGAGGGAAGTTCACAGGAAGTGCACTTTACCTCTATTATCACTGCCATCCCCATTTCCATCTCTAAAATCATCTACTTCAACATTCATAATCTCTTATCATCGTCTTCAGTATCTTCGTCTGCATCATCTCCAGACAACTTCGTCATCTGTCTCTGTCGTGGGATATTATTATCTAAACAGTCTGGCTCGTCCCAGTGAACTGAATAAAGAAAACCTACCTTCCTCATCAAGAACGCGGCCTTGTTTCATCAACTTGCACGACGATCTTTCTTTAACAAAATATGATTCTGTTTATTTTATAGTTTTAAGGAAACTCTAATAAAGGAAAATCCTCTCGGTCGTGTCTAAATGGAATCTATTAAAAACCTTGTTTCATCAACTTGCATAGGTATACGCTTGTCAGTCAACAGAACAGGATTCTGCTTATCTTAGCAACCCAATAAAGACAACCCGTACCCTCTTAACACCCGCCCACCCCCGCCGGCCCTATCCCCCCTCTGAAAGAAAAGCCTAGTCAGAAATGTAAAAATGGGATGAGAGAATCGGCCTTGTTTCAGCACCTTTATACGCGCTTTTGGTCTCAATAGGCAGGCTCATCCCTTTCGGTTGCTGCTACGCAATTCCTCCTCAATGAGAGGTTGGCCGCCACGAAAGCTACCTGGTTACTCAACCGTTTTAAGTGATCTGATTAAAGGATCGACTTAAAGCCATTGAAGGGGGGGGGAGGGGAGGGAGGGGGGAGACAGAGAGAGAGAAAGAGAGACAATTTTGTAGGATTTTATTTTATCCTATTCCTATCCTAACCTATCCCGTAACTCCAGAGTCGCTGGGGTACAAAAGATGATCGTTTAACAAGCGTACTCCATCTTTCTCTGTCGCTCAGTATCAAGCCAGTTCATTCCCTTATTTTGTCCTCCCACCTCTTTTTTTGACTCTCCCTTCTTCTGCCTCCTTGCACCGTGCATTGCAGGATGGTCCTTGCAAGGCCTGCTGATTCTGTGCTGACGAATTCCATTCCATAAGCTCTGGAGGTGGTGTACGTGTGAAGCCTCTATACCAGCTGTTCAAGTTATTGTTCCTCTCCAGCCAGTCTATCAATGTCATCCGCAAAACGGAGGTTGGAGATTGCTCTACCCCCTATACCCCCTATACTGACTGTGCCTTTGTGTTCTGCAATGGCATCTGACATGATGCACTCTAGGAAGACGTTGAAGAGTTTTGAAGAGAGTAGGCATCCTTGGCGCACGCCGATTGTAGTTCTGAACCAGTTCCCGATGGCGCTGTTGTGGATGACTGCACTGATAATCTTGTTATGATGACTTCAATAATTTTAGGGCTCATGTTGTACACTATCAAGGTTGCCCACAGAGCTGCATGCCAGACTCGGTCAAATGCTTTCTTGAAGTCTACAAACACATGATATAGATGTTGTTGGTGCCGTAGGTATTTTTCGCAGATTATTCTGAGGTTGAAAATCTGTTCAGTGGTACTTCGCCCTGCCCTGTATCCTCCTTGTTCTTCAGCTATGATTTGTTCAGCTTGGGGTTTCAACCTGTTGAGTATTATTTTCAGGAGAATCTTGCTGGGATGGCTCATGGTGCGGTAATTTTCACACTCCTGAAGGTTACCCTTTTTGGGAAGAGTGATGACAAAGGACTGGATCCCTGATGTAGGCCACTACCCACTTTGCCAGATTTTGTTACAGATAATGGTGAGGGTGTGAATTATCGCTTCTCCTCCTGCTTGAAACAATTCAGCGGGTATGTTGTCCACTCCCGCTGACTTCCCCTTCTTCAGCGATTGTACTGCTGCCTCAACGTCTTCGGAGAAGCGTATTAGAGTTGCTGGAAATGTTTTATTTTGATACAAAAAAATCTATATTAGTGTTGATAATAAGAAGTTATAAAAACGAAAACGTAATTAGCGCCCAGCGTATCCAGACCTTAAGGAGACGGAAAATAAATGAATTATTGAGATAGATAAGATAGATGATTAAAACGTAGGTGGAAGTGTTAGAAATTGTTTTGGGTTTCGTGAAATTAAAACAAGAAACAGGAAATAAGAAGTAATACAAAAAATATGGTTCTTGATAATGGGAGTGGGTTATAAAGGAAATTTGTTAAGCATAAATATAAATGAAGACATTGGTAGGTTTGATTATTCAGCAATATGGAGTTATTTGTATAATACATTGTCAGGTATTAAGAGATATGAAAGTGATTACAAGTATAGATGCAATATTAGTAATATATAAATAGTAGTTTTGAGATGATAAGGTAGGTAGTGATGAGATGTATTAATGTGGGAAAGTAATCCTTAATCAAAGTTAGAGGAAAGACGTGGAGTATGGTTAATATAGTTTTGTTTCACCTTTAACATCAAGTAGCCAGTTAGGTGGTGAATGAAACTCCACAGAATGGTGTAAGGGGGACAGGAGATAGTGAGACGGTTTTGGAAAGTTCCTTGAAATTACTATAATAAGAGAAAGAACGCATGTCGATATAGTGTTTTTTTTTTAAATAAATATTCATAATTGCACAGTTGACCAATCATTATTAAGTTGGGAGGCGTAAAGCTGAGACTGATACCCATTGCATTTTGTATGTGTGTGTGTGTGTGTGTGTGTATATATATATATAGTGCACGAGTGAAAGTAGCTCGCCCACTATATATACACACACACAATGCAATGGGTATCAGTCTCCTAGACTTGTCCCCTATA
>CM072515.1:49697094-49847094 GCA_036898135.1 Oncomelania hupensis | reverse complement strand
TATTTAAGTGTGCATGTGTGTGTTTGTGTGTATGTGCATATGATAGGTGTGGATATGTGTATGTTTGCACAAACATACACATATCCACTGCTACACCTATCATATGACAAACATACACATATTCATACCTGCCATATGCACATACACACAAACACACACATGCACACTTAAATATATACGCACGCACACATATATATTACACGCATTCTCTCTCTCTGACTCACTCTTTCTCTCTCTCTTCACATCCCCTCTCTCTCTCTCCTAATCCTCTCTCTCTCTCTCGTTCTCTAACACACACGGTGTGCAATAAAAGAAGAAAAGGGAAAGAAAGCCATTGCTCTTATATAGCGCACTTACAATCTCAGAGAGCTTCTTAAGGCACTGGCCATTAATATCCAGCAATCACACAATAGTTTACTGAACTCAGGATTCGAACCCACGTCTCCCCAAGACGCACTTACACAAGTCGTGCGCTCTGACTGACCTCTGAGCTATCCCTGCCGCCAAGAAGAAGAAGAAGAAGAGACAGACATAGACAGACCGACGGACGGACTGACAGACAAACAGACAGGCCGACGGACAAACCAAAGTAAAGAAGCATTTAACACAAAGGGAGCGGCGTTATATTGAATCAGGTGATTCCGTATGTCATATACTTCTAGTTCGATACCATATTAAATTTACAACTTCGTCCCTTTTCACCTTGCCTTTTCTTTCAAACATAAAATTCTTGTTTGAAATTTTAGTCGGTCAACTTTGCGACCCAGAATGCTCCATATCCACGAGAAGTGAGAGTGACTTCTCCACCATACTTGTTCGTTTTCTAGCAAACTGTGACATTTCCCAGTCAATTTAACTCAAACCCGTTGAAAGCGTATGATGAGTGAGGCCACTGTATTAACCTAATCTTACGTAAATCCAGACAACCTCTTTTAAGGCACTTTCTGGAATCCTGACAACCTCTTTCTTCTGTCCCGCAATCTTAATCATGAAAATCGATCAGTGGAAATGTACGTATGAAGGTCGTAGGGTATATGTCTAAAAGATTATTAGTGTGTATATACGTATGTCTGTGGCATACCAAGCCTGGTTACAATGAAGCCTGGACAATCTGGAGGTGGTATTTATAAAGACGTTTATCCAGTGGACAACTCCAGGAAGCCGAAGGTAAGTTCGAAGAGTTTGCCTTCCATATATGCAGTGTTTTTTTCACAGTATCGCTACTGTCGCTCATTGTTTTAGTACTTTTTAAACGAAATACGAGAAAAATAACGGTTCTAATACGGTCTAGTTCAAAGAGCTGCTCAAGGCGCTAGACAATAAGAATCGAAATGAAGATGCCCGGAGACGAGCACTTACCGCATACTCGCACACTGTCTAACACCATAAACCTACTCCGGATGTCCTGCGCGTATATACGGTCACCTGCACTTTGGATATAATTAGCCGCAGCTAATGAAAAAAAGAGGGTAAGGTGTACACAATGTAAAGAGTCAATAAGAACTCCTACGAGAAGAGATCTCTGATACCAGCAATCGGTTTGGTCGTTGGCAGGCGAGAATACTACAGACTGATGAACAGTTCTGTTGCTCTCAAATCAAATATGACTCGGAATGACCAGATTCTTTCTGAGGCAACATTAGGAGATGTGGAACGCCCTATAACGTCTTATTTATCTTCACATGAGCAGCTATAGCATGTGGAAATGTTTTGTCCTATATAGCAGTTTTGTGACCTAGCACAAATGAACATACTTATTAACAAAGCCTAACTGTACAGACGGATTAAAGGACCTTATCTATATAACCTACGCAAAAGCAGATCCACATGACGCTATGGTTTACAAATGACACTACATACGTTATCCTTTGATTATTATTGATTTCCAACAGCGAAATTCTGTTCATGACACCCTGTTGCTTAGATAACTTAAAGAACGGGTTACCAGTAATTAGGGCACCGTGACAGATTTGTTTTAAGCAATGGGTCAATATTTAAATCAGTTATTTGGCAATGTTACCTATATATTGATCTGTAGAAAGGCGAAGTATGTCCTTTAAATCGGTTATTTACCAATTCAAGGGCTGTCCAGGGTGCTGGCCAATAAAATATCTAAACCATAGATCGATGAATAAATAAAGTAATAAAATAATGTTATCAAAGTTTATAAGGAAGGTTAAATAGTCAATGTAAACTTGTTGACTATGTCGGCCAAACCCAAAGAAGAATGCATTGTGAAATGGCGTTGATCTTACAGATTTCGTAGAAAAAATAGTTTGCACTTTGTGCACATATGTGCGTGCATCCATCGAATTTACAAGATACACGCGGCAAGATATTTTATTGCCAAGTTAATAGTGCACAAGCAATGCATTTGGAACAATGCTGCAGCACTACACACAAAAGGACCCATAAAACATAGTGAACAAATCGACAGCTAATCGCAATAAAAGGATTAGAAAATTAAAATCATAAAAGATTAATTGTAGAAAAAGCCAAATATATAGTTACCTATCTACACACACACATACACCCTCACACACACACACGCACACACACACACAGGTATTGCTAAAATTCTAACTATCAAGTGTACACACTCCCCACATTCCACCTCTTCTTACTTTTACTTTCCTATATCTACGCGCACAGACCCATGCGCGCGAGAGTATGCCTATATGTACGAAACTAGCCCTGACACAAATTTACTGGCTTTCACTACAAAACATGGCATCAACATGTGCTTGAGGCAATGTAGCACAGAACTGGGTACATTCCATAAATTTGATAAACTTGCCAAAAATGCATTTCTTCTTACTTTACTTTGGCGGAAAAATTTCTCTTCGAGATCTTTCCGGCTTCAACCATTGTCTTATTTTGTGTGTGTTGTTGTTGTTGCTGTTGTTTGTTTGTTTGTTTGTTTGTTTGTTTGTTTGTTGTTTGTTTTATTCTTTTGTTGAGTTTATGTATTAGTTTCCTATACCTAGCACATCACCAACACCGAAGTCCGACAGACCACCACACAAGCCATAGGACAACACGATGACCTGCTCACAGTGGTGAAGAAACGTACACTCCGATGATATGGCCACGTCTGCACTAGAGCATCAGGCCTTGCAAAGACCATCCTGCAAGGCACGGTGCAAGGAGGCAGCCGAAGAAGGGGACAGAAAAAGAGGTGGGAGGACAACATTCGAGAATGGACTGGCTTGACACTGTGCGAAGCCATGAGGGTTGCTGAGGACAGAGGAAGATGGGGTACGCTGGTTAAACGATCACCTGTGGTGCCCCAATGATCTTCGAGTTACTGGATAGAATTGGAAAAAATAGTATTCGTTTCCGTCTGATATTCTTTTGGTGCTTCAAATCGTATTAAATATCCAGTCACGGAATTTCAAAGAAACGTGTGGAGAGAGGTTTTGAACAGAAATCGTAAAATATCATTTATTGTAACTATAAATAAAGATTAATCATTGGACACGCACGGCGTAGCTGTGACTCAGCAGGGGCTTAAGTTGAGCAGAGAGAGGAAGGCGAGTCGCAGTCACGCAGTGTGCACATTCCACCTTTAACTTCTTACAGCAAATGAATATAACACGTCATTCTTGAGTAGGTATTATTATCTGGACTCGGGCACTATGATTTACCTTAGTACAATCTGAGTCTAATACCAGAATGACACTCCCGATTCTCGGAACTTATACTCTACTAATAATATAACACGTGATTTAACGAGAGCGTATATGTATTCCCCCCAGGTCTGTGTTCATGTACATGGTTAAGGTTTAATATAATAATAATAATAATAATTGTTTATTTATATACCACAGCATTACATATAATAAAACACGCACTCGCTGTGGTTGACAACTTCACAAATTACAAATTGTTAGCAAATAATAGATTAACATACATATCAAACATATAAATTTTTTAAACAGGTTAAATACTAATATAGCTATAAAATCTCATTATAAAAATCTCATTATAAAAAAAAATATATATATATAAAATAGCATAATATACAGAACAATGGGACAAACAACAGCTCACAAAAATCATATCAATTAAAATCAGCATAGGATCAACATACAAAATAATACATCGAACAGCTACTCCGTCACCAGCGCCAACAATCAACCGTCCAAAAGCCACATTAGTTATCACAGCACACACAAAGACACACACCCACTCCCACACACACACACACACACACACACACAGCACGCACACACAGACCTACTACCGTCTAAATGTATCCTAGACCATTTCCACCAGACTGGGATTTCCCCAGATCAATATTCCCCAAACCCCTACGTCTATTTACACCCTCCTCCCTCTCCTCCCCACCCTAAGACTACATTCCTCCAAGTCTGTACCCCCAAATCTATGTTTTTTTTAGGTCTATGTTCCGCAAAACACCAAAATATGTTACGGAGGGTAAGAGGGGAGGAAGGAGGAGGAGAGATATAAACCTGTGGGAACATGGACCGGGGTTGGGGGGAGGGAGAAAGATATAGACGTGGGAATATGGATTTGGGTTGGGGGATTATAGACCTGGGAGAACATAGACATGCTTCCAAATGACAAATAAATTAATATTCTTTGCACTTCTCCTAGATTTACCTCCTTCTGACGGGAGTATAAACCGAGGTCTAGGGGGCGCACGCACATACTTCAAAGATCATGACTCTCACGTCCTAGATGGATGAGTTCCAGCTAGCTACATAAATACGCCCCCAACTTGTACTAGGCCCATTCTCCCCCATCTCCGGTCGCCCAGGATTGTGCTTAGTCGTCTGGCTATCAGACGGTCCGCCCTAAAGCTTCATGTGGGCGCCTCGGGCGGCTTGAATTAGATCCTGCTTCGGCCAGCGCCTTGAACAGCTTTTGAGCTAGAAAAGCGCTATATAAGAACCAATAAAGAAATAAAGAAATAAAACAGGCCTAAAGGCGTTATGGCGCTGAAGGTATTTCTTCTAGGTATACCGGCAGCACCAACAACATCCATATCATGTGTTCGTAGACTTAAAAAGGCGTTTGAACGCGTCTGGCATGCAGCTCTGTGGGCAACCATGAGAGTGTACAACATCAGCCCTAAAATTATTGAAGTCATCAAAAGCCTGTATGACAAGCCTACCAGTGCAGTCCTCCACCACAGCGCCATCGAAAACTGGTTCAGAACAACAATCGGTGTGCGTCAGGGATGCCTACTCTCTCCAACACTTTTCAACATCTTCCTAGAGCGCCTCATGTCAGATGCCCTTGCAGATCACGAAGGCACAGTAAGCATAATAGGTAGAGCAATCTCCAACCTTCTTTTTGCGGATGACATTGATGGATTGGCTGGAGAGGAACAATAACTTGAACAGCTGGTACAAAGGCTTGACACCACCTCCAGGGCCTATAGAATGAAAATAAGTGCAGAGAAGACTCCAATGATGACCATCAAAAACGAATGGCATTAACACGGACATCAAAGTCCAAGGCTCAACCCTCAACACAGTGCATAGCTTCAAATATTTAAACGCCATTGTATCAGACAATGGGTCGCGACAGGAAGTCCTCTCCAGGACTGCTGCCCTGGCGAGGTTGAAGACAATTTGGAAGGACTGTACCATCAGCCTACATTCCAAGGTAAGACTGTTGCGCTCCCTTGTCATCTCAATCTTCCTATACGCTTGCGAAACATGGACTATCACAGCAGATCTACAACGAAGAATACAAAGCATGGAGATGAGGTGCTACAGAAGACTTCTGGGCATTTCCTATACCCAGCACATCACCAACGACGAAGTCCGACAGACCATCACACAAGCCATTGGACAACACGATGACATGCTCACAGCGGTTAAAAAACGGAAACTCCGATGGTATGGCCACGTCACCAGATCATCAGGTCTTGCAAAGACCATCTTGCAAGGCACAGTGCAAGGAGGTAGAAGAAGAGGGAGACCGAAAAAGAGGTGGGATGACAACATTCGAGAATGGACTGGTTTAACACTGAGCGAAACAATCAGGGTTTCTGAGGACAGGGAAAGATGGAGTACGCTGGTTAAACGATTATCTGTGGTGCCCCTACGACCTCCGAGTTACGGGATAGGATAGGATAGGATAGGGTAGGATAGCTCTTAGCTTGTACACATGTCTCCTTTCACCTATTCTTATTTACACTGTTTTTGAAATTTAATCTTTTGTATTGTTGCTTATCGCATTCGATATTATTGACATTTCCTATCCTATCATATCCTATCCCGTAACTCAAAAGTCGTTGGGGTACAACGATGATCGTTTAACCAGCGTACTCCATCTTTTTCTGTCCTCAGCAGTCCACAGGGCTTCACTTAATGTCGAGCCAGTCCATCCTCGAATAAATGTTTCGACCTCTTTTTCTGTCTCCCTTTTCTTCTGCCTCCTTGCACTGTGCCTTGCAGAATGGTTCTTGAAAGGACAGGTGCTCTGGTGATGTGGCCATACCATCGGAGTTTCCGTTTTCTCATCACTGTGAGCAAGTCATCGTTTTGTCCAATGGCTTATGTGATGGTCTGTCGGACTTCGTCATTGGTTATGCGCTGGGTATAGGAAATGCCGAGAAGTCTTCTGTAGCACCTGTAACAAGAGGACCTGTTTACCCTGCACACTTTGAGTTTTTGCTTGTTTGTTCAGTAGTAAAACTTAGAAGGTTACTGTAGTCTCTAGCAGACGACAGAAGTGATCATGCGTAACACAGTTGTAGCTTAATACAAGCAAAGTTATTGACATCATCGCAACCTACGATCGAGCTTCGAATTTTATATCCACTTAGATGGTTCAGCCAATGAGAAGTCAGTCGAGTTTGAAAAGCTGAGGAATACACAGTACTCTATGACAGAATCTCTCCTGAGAAAATTAGACAGCAGTACTTGTTGAATATTCGAATTCAATCAAGTAGCCACGGCCTGACATTGTCAAACAGACGAGCAGGCGGTATACCGTGAGCCCAACTCAGCAAACGACAACAACCACGTCGACGCGTACAGTTGGCTGCCGAGGCATCTACAGCATTGAGCGCAGATAGCCCAACTGTCGAACCACACAGTCAAAGACTCAACGACAACACAGCGTGTCATAGAAGCGACCTCAACGCAGCGCTTCAACCCCACAGTTAAGTGCAGCAAGAAACCGTGCACTAAAACTCTGTATAAACAGGACCACAGTAGTCCACTCTTCAAGACTTCTGACCATTACGGCAGAAAGTATCCAGTGCCCGATGAAGAAAAAGTAGCTGCCTAGATTATCAGCGATCGAATCATTCGCATTGACAATTGAACTTTTAAGTTAGTTTCGTACTTCGAATATCGTGTATAGAGTAGAAGAAATAAATGTGTGATTTTTACTGTTATGAAGTGGCTGGACTACATATGTTTCATAGCCATGTGAAAGCTAGTGTGACAGTTATCTTTTACCATTTTTCTATCTATCTCTGTACCCCAGCCTAAACACAGACCGAGCTAAACAAATAAATGTATTAAGGTAATTCACAGGGTGATTCACTAGCGGTCCCCATAGAATAAGACGTGAGAGTTATAGCAGTCCATTGTGCAGAGCCAAGCAACAATAAAACCCCACGTCACAGCACCTCATCTTAATGCTTTGTATTCTTCGTTTTAGGTCTGCTGTGAGGGGTCCATGTTACCAAGAGTCCAAGAATATAGGGCGATGAAGGTGACAAGGGAGCGCAGCAACCTTACCTTGGAGTGTAGACTAATGGTCCTGCCTTTCCAAATGGGCTTCAACCTTGTCAGGGTAGCAATAATTGTTTGTGCTATCCTGGAGAGGACGTCTTGTGGGGACCCACTGTCTGATACAATTGATCCAAAATATTTAAAGCTGTGCACCTTGTTGAGGGATTGGCTTTGGACTTTGATGTCCGTGTTTATGCCATTGGTGTTGTTGTCATCAATTTGGTCTTCTCTGCGCTTATTTCCATTCCAAAAGCTCTGGAGGTGGTGTCAAGCCACTGTACGAGCTGTTCAAGTTCTTGTTTCTCTCCAGCCAAAACATCAATGCCAATGGAGGTTGGAGATTGCTCTACTTCCTATGCTGATAGTACTTTCATGATCTGCAAGGGCATCCGACATGATGCGCTCTAGAAAGAGGTTGAAGAGTGTTGGAGAGAGTATGCATCTTTGACGCAGGCCGATGGTTGTTCTGAACCAGTTCCCGATGGCACTGTTGTGGAGGACTGCACCAGTAGCCTTGTCGTAATGTTGTACACTCTCGTGGTTGCCCACAATGCTGCATGCCAGACTCGGTCAAAGGTTTTCTTGAAGTCTACGAACACATGATATAGATGTTGTTGGTGCTGTAGGTATTTCTCAGAGAGAGTGAGAGAGAGAGAGGTGATGGGGGGTGGGCAGAGAGAGAGAGAAAAAAATGGAGGAAGGGAGACAGAGAGAGTAGTACCCATACAAAGAGTCATTCACATAGGTCGATTAATTGGAGAAACCAAAAACAAACTCTACAGACCCTTCTCGAGACTTGAACCGAAGAGGTCTCCTGAAAGCCAGGAAAAGAACATTTTTATTGCCACTTGGCCACTCTCCTCTGCTAATCCCTATCAATCGTATTTAACTATTGCTGCTTTCCTTCCTCGAATGCACGTGCATATTTCATTTACGTATTTCCCGTCAACGGGCCACCACTGGCACGCCGGACGGTTTCATCGATATAAAAAAAGACAAATAATAAATATCTGTATTGATTAGTCCGATCCCTGTTAGAAAAGAGTGCGGCCTCATCGAAAATCACACACTGCTATAGCTACTGCTTTATTATTTGTTTTAAGGTTTGAAGTGTAGTTGTTATTATATAAGCGCTTTGACACTCAAAGGACTCCTCAAGGCGCTGGCAGAAAGCACAGTCTAACCCACGCCGCTCAAGGCGCCAACTTGATCATTTGTGCGCATCGTCTAACGCCCAGGACAACTGAGTGATCCTGACTAAGGTGGGAGTGCTTGCTTAGTATGTTTCTGTATGTGGCGATCACGTAAGTTAGGCCATAAGCGTCATACATGATCTTGAAAGACCCTGCGTTGTTACGCATGCGTGCGCAAACTAGACCTTTGTCTATACTGTCATTCCCAAAGAAGTTCCTCAATACACATACATAAATTGTTGATCGTTTATATAGTGATTCGTTGATCGAGTGAAATATTCGTTCGTTCATTTAAGAAGGGTGCTACGTACCACGAAAATCACATTTATCTGCTCTTCCAAACACTCGTTATCTTCGACGTATAGAAATCGATTTAGCTTAGGGCCGAGTTCAATTACTGTAAATAAGGAGTACATAAGCAGTTTACAGACTATTTAAGTTAAAAATGAGATTTTTGACCGTTTAAAGAACAGTTATTATTAAGAGTTGTGTACTGTATAAACTGTATATAGGTTATACGTAGTCAAGGGGTAGATATAAGAAGTAATTATGGAATACTTAGGACACGAGGTCACGCGATGTCCTAGAGAGCGCGAGAAAATGTAAGAAATGTGCTGCCACCATTCCTCCGTGTGAGACAAATAAAGTCGTATTGTACTGACAGTATTAATATGGCGGACCGTCAAAATCGCTGGATTCATCGTCTTCAACGTTTTCGTAGACCACCGCTATTTCGTGAAAAAACCAACCCTCTAAAACTAGTAAATTTAATCAATGAAATTAGTGCTGCTTTTTCTTCCACATTGCCTAATTGTGACAGGCCGAGCGAGGCCTACGCCGCTTCTCCTTGCTGCTAGCCCTTACGCCAGAGGGTAACTTAACGTAGCTGCGGCTCACATGTAAAATACGTGGCAACTATTGATCTTCTTGCACAAACCAGCACAAATAGCCCACTACTACTATGGAATCAGCAACAGAAGGATCGCCCTGCATGGCCTCACGGGACTTCCTGATAGGAATGTTGAACTGTAGGCTACTTTTGATTTTTGTACATTTACCTACATGTCTATACTTTATCTATGGCCGGAAAGCTTTAAAGGTGATGTAGAAAAACTCGCATATATATATTTGAGAGGCCTTTTCTTAGGCGCCATGAGTGAGTGTAGTTAGTTATTTTTGTTGTTGGGATGTGTATGTGGTTGCGGGTTATTGACCAATGTACGCATGTTGTGTTTACATTTGTTTCTGTAAAGCACTTATTGATTTTGGAAAGCGCTGTATAAATTGCCTGTTGTTATTATTATTATTATTATTATTATTATTATTATTATTATTATTATTATTATTATTATTATTATTATTATTATTATTATTATATCCTACCACCATGGAGCTCCTTGAGCAGATCTTGAGCTGGAAAAGCGATATATAAAGACAATAAAATAAATTAATTAATGATGACAGTTATTTTTACAGAACTTCTTGTTTCCGGAATCCGCCGTACTTTTGAAATAATTCTGCCTGTTTGACAGAAATTCTCTTATGGCTGGAAGAGAGTACGGATGAAATACGGGCGTTATGAAAATAAGTGTAATATGAAATACGCGCGTTATGAAAATAAATGTGTTATGAAATACGGGCGGTATTAACAGAAATTTAATATGAAATGCAGCCGTTATGGAAAGAAATGTTATATGAAATACTGGCGTTATGGAAAGAAATTGAATATGAAATATGGGTAATGTAAAAATTATTGTACAAGTTATATAAACATGGGCGTAATAAAAAAAGAAATGTAATATGAAAATACGGGCATGTGCGTTAAAAAAAATAATTATATGAAATACAGATGCGGTGAACTATATAGATTGAGACGGAAGAAACTCTATTATTATGAAAGACTTAGCCCGAACTGGGCTCTTTAATTTTTATCCAGGAAATTACTTCAAAAAGTCCATGCCAATGTTGCCTGGCCTTTTAAATTTGATCGATGCAATTCCCATCGTTATCTGGATATAGGTAGTATTGAAAAATGTAATTTTCTACCATTGTAAAAACTGCAAGATGAAATTAGAGATCAGCGCTTGAATCCTACCATGTCAAAGGTCAAAGTACATGTTGTTTCGTACAAATGCAGCACTGTTTACAAAAGGTATAAGCAAGTTTTATTAGGAATATCTTTTTCACCCACCCTAATTAATGTGCGAAGAAACTTCGCATTGATATGATTGTTGTGTCATCATTTCCGGAGTAATAAAACAATATGGTAAGTTCCGCCTTATCAGTCATGCATCGTAATATAAGTTTCTTCCTCAAGATAACCTGTCATTATAACGTGTCTATTTTGTGTATGTATAAAACCGTTCATTATGTTTTTTTGTTGTTGTAAATATTGTTTCCCCTTTCCCCACTTTCCATTGTATTGGTTAAAAATCACTCAATAAATGTTGAATTTTGAATCGTTTATAGGAGCACGTAGATTTAGAAACGCATTCATGCCAAGCACTACTGTAGATCCTATTGTCATATTGTCATCGTTTCCAGGATATTAAAAAAAACTTCCTACATGTTAATAGTATTTCATTTTTTATTGTATCTCTTATAAAGTGCAGTACAAATTGCCCATTGGGTTAGGGTAGGTATCCCCATTTGGGGGCTGCTCCCCAAATGCGGACACCCAGATATCATGATGGACTGATGCGGAAACTGTCTCTACTAGTGTCTATATGCGATTTGGAACTAACTGTTTTAGTTGTAGTCTTTCAGGTACATTGCCATAATTATATTTTAGCTATCAATGTGATATATTCGTGTCCACCGCCGGTTCGGGGACCGTATAATCCGAAGTAGTTTAACTTTATGGTCGTTGCTTAACTTCTCAAAGCAGAAAGCGTTTCCTATCCTCTGCGCTGATAATATTAAAAAAAATATCGACATACAGTACATAAAAGTTCCCAAGGCAAGGTACAGTAAGTCCTCGGGTTACGCCGGTCTCGACTTACGTTGTTTCGTCGTTACGACGCTCCTCCCCATAAAAAAATATAACAAATAATATTAAGCGTCGTTCCGTCTCACGCGGTTTAGCGTCGTAAGCGAGGTAAACAAACGAGAGCTAGTTTCTTCCGAGCGGCGGAAGAATATGCTTTGTTGTGGTTATACGGCGGTGAAGAGGGCGTCGCTTCCTACGCTGGCGTCGCTTCATACGCTCAGTCACTGTACATACGCCATTTTGGTTGTTTACGCCGTCTATCTCTCTCACATGTTTTATCGTTTTTTGCCCTTAGTTATGGCTCCCAAACGTAAAGTCAGACTCTTCTGATGGTAGTGCATCAAAGAAAAGAAAGGCCATCACCATGGAAGTTAAAATGGACATTATAATATGAATACTTTTTTATGTCATTAACAGTTACAGTACAGTATATAGCACTGTACGTACAGTACAGGTAATTTTCTTTATGTTCCAACTTACGTTCCGACTAACGATGAAATCGGGTTGCGACGCGTCCAACGAACGGATCAACGTCGTAACTCGAGGACCCCTTGAATAGGAAATGGGTGTATCCGAGAAAGCTCTGCTTCATACCTCGATCGGTTCTGCTTCCTCCTATTTGACCGCGTTTTTCTGTCGAGGAAGACTTTCAGGATTAATGCCCTTATAACTCGGCCCGCGCCCTGAAGCTTTTTAATCTATCTATGCAGCCCCTCGATCTGTCAGGTCGTCAGAGATAAAATGAGGAATGAAACATCAGAAACTCTCCTCCATCCTGACAGCTCCGTTAGAGACCTTGGTGAAACTTAATCATACTTGAATAGCGCTTTTCCAGCTCAAGAACTGCTCAAAGACTGGCACGGAAAGCTGTCGTCCATTCCTTGATGTGTTTAACCCGCTTTTTTTTCTGTTCATCACTTCAGTGCTTGCTTTTCGCGTTGGTGCATACAATGTCTAACATCACTTAAATCATCTAAAATCACTTATATAGTCTAAAATCACTTAAAAATACATACAACCAACCAGTCTGAAAGGTTTCCGCGAAAATAAACACACAAAAATGATGTCCAATTAACGGACACAGCAGCAAATTGGCAACAGGGTAGAAAACATAAGCTGAAAAAAAAAAATTTAAGTCTGCCGTAAGCTACCACAGTCATTTCGCGCAAATGGCGCTGTGCTACCGTTTTCGCCCAATAAATTCCTTACAGTAATATTTTTAACAAATACATTTGCTCCTTGCGTTCTAAGAAGATGATTTTTTGTAAATAATAGCGGAAGGTCTACTAGGGCCTTTGCACATTGGGGGTGGAAAGGTGGTGGTTACATCAAAAGCTCGAAAAGAACACACAAAATGGACATTCAAAACTCAGGCGATGGTTGCCAGATCGCGGAAGTGTCATGTGTACTGTTTATCAAACAGGTTTTTGCTTTGATACACCGAAAAAAATAATACCGTCACTTTTTAAACATCTGTAGCCAAGAATGTGGCGTCAATATTATAAGCTACATACTGACTGGCACCGACCGTTTAGAAAATAGGGGATTCCCCAGTTTGAATCGGATTCTCGTTTCCTCAGAAACGGTGCTTCCTATTGGCTAACACAGGAATGAGGCACTTGAGTATACTTCATTCATTAACAAATCATTACAGTCGAAACCTGTGTCTTAAGTGCAAACACATTGTATAAATAAATGACCTTTGATATTTGTAGATTTGACATACTGGAGCCTAATAATAATAATAATAATAATAATAATAATAATAATAATAATAATAATAATAATAATAATAATAATAATAATCGCTTTTTCCCAAGGACCAATATCAGTTCAAAGCGCAGTACCTCTCAGAGCTTGGCACTCTACTGATGTTCTTCTGATGAGATGAGGCAGTGCACGAGACTATGATTGAACTCAAGCCAGACCATGTACCAGGCGCCAACTTTCTGCTTGAGCTTTAAAGTCCGGTTACGGAATGCGTGCGTGCATAGACTAGCACGTAAGCAAACAACGTAAGATAATGCTACAAGTCTATGCTAATTTTCTAGAAAATGACGTTGTACTATATAATTATAATCCATTCACAAGCAAAATTATATTATCGTTGGGGCTAAACAAGTTTGTTGCTATCGTTGTTTTCCCGATTTATACATGTGTAATATTATTCCGGTTTTTATTGAATTATATTTGTTAGAGTTTACATTTAAGAGCCTACTTGCTGTTCATGAGGTTTGACATTCGGGTCGCATTCTTTACGAAAGCATAGCAGCCGCGGAGCAGCGCTAGTGCCACATATAACAATAATGTTTCCTCCTATTTATCAGTTCTATTATTAACAAGGACTTTGGGAACACAACCACGGGAAATATATCACTGTGTGCACACAGATGCAGGAAAATAAACAGCTGTATGAACACAGACATATGGGAACATATGGTTGAGCCCATCATGATTACTAAATAATATACATACACTCTACAACACGTAGCCTACACATCACATCACAAGGCAGTAATTGTTTGTTTTTTTAGAACAGAAAGACATTAAAGTGAAACCATACAAAATTACCAATACGTATATACTGTAGTGTTATCATTGTGTTATAATATACAGCCTGAAGTTCAACATAACCCTAACGTTTACCTACAAATCACATCACAAGGCAGTAATTGTTTGGTTTTATATTTTTAGGACGGTTGTGATAAAAACGAACACCCAAACACCGTAAACTAATAATAAACTATAATTTTAGGACGGAAAAACATTAAAGTTAAACCCTACCAAATAACCTATACGTACTCTGTAGTGTTATTAAATGTGTTATAATATTTGGCCTGAAGTTCAACATAACCCCAACGTTTCTAATGTCACGCTAGTCATCAGTTCATCCGTTTGCAGATGAAACTGTAACCGAAACTCTTCAGCTATCTTTCTTTGCAATGGGCATACAAGACCAAATATATTAAAATAAAATGTATTGAATTAAACTGAATTGAATAGGATTGAACTGAATTGTCTAACTTGATATGGATTGAATTATACACATAATTTACCGCATCACCAGCTCCAAGACCTCTGCTCAAGAGGCTGGTCGAAAGCAGGATATTATTGAAGCACGCCCATCAGGGCGCATACTTGCTGCTTGAAGCAAGTCGCGTAACGCCACAGACAAACTGATCCTGCCTTTGGTGTAAGTAGGCCTAAATGATTTGATCTCTCTGTCTCTGTATGCATGTGTGTCTGTCTGTTTACCTCTCTGTATCTTTTGCTCTCTCTGTCACTCTCTGTCGTTCTCTCTCTTTGTCGCTCTCCCTCTCTCTCTCTCTCTCTCTCTCTCGCTCTCTCTCTCTCTGTCTCTCTCTCTCTCTCGCTCTCTCTCTCTCTCTGTCTGCCTGACAGGTTGTAAGACTAGACTTGTAAGCCTAAAACTTCACATCTATTAATTAAACAATCCAAGTTTTAAAAATCTCTCTTTCTCTCTCCCTGTCTGTCTCTCTCTCCCTGTCTGTCTCTCGCTCCCTCTCTGTCTGTCTGTCTCTCTCTCCCTCTCTGTCTGTCTCTCTTACTCACGCTCTGTTATATCATCGACACAACAGGAATTTATTGCACCCGCACGTTATGCGCTATTAAATTTTGATCCTCTGTACAGCTTGGACCTGTCCCTAGGGATGTGCACAAAACCCCAATAAACGGAGTGCTTAACGGTTGCTCCTCAAACGGGAGAGCGTGTCTATGTTCCCCCAAGCCTATGTTTCCTCGTGTATCCTACATGTCCCTCCAGGTCTGTATTCCTTCAGTTCTATGTTCCCTGACATAACATAATGTAACAAATCTGCCCAACATCGGACCTGGATAAAAAATGGCCTGAAAAAAAAATTGGGAAAAAACTTCAACCTGGGAGACAAAGGACTGATATCCCACCCCACCCCACCACCACCACCCGCCCCCTCCCCTCCCTATTGGACCCCTATAGTATAACCCTGCTGGTTATTTGGAACAGGAAGAGAGTCATCACAACGTTTAGTGGTTCATGCAGGCTCTGCCCAGACAAACACAGTCATTATTTTAGAACGACACCAATACCAGAATGGTTGTCATTCTCTAGTGGTCAAGTACTATATAGATCCAGACTGTCCCGATCAGCTCCTTCTCCATACACACACATTCACACATTTGAGCATACATGTACACACACATACGCACGATCTCTCTCTCTCTCTCTCTCTCTCTCTCTCTCTCTCTCTCTCTCTCTCTCACGCATACAAACATTTATGATCATATGAAAACATCACTGAAAGAACTGAAAAATGCATTCGTGATATTAAATCATGGATGGACTGCAATAAACTGCAAATAAATGAAAGCAAGACAGAAGCGATGGCCGTTGGTACATGTGTGCGAGCCAGCGTCTCATACAATAAGCACCTGACCATTGGTGGACATCCAGTGCAGTTCTAACCGAAAGTTAAGAATCTTGGAGTTGTGCTCGATGCCAATCTCACTATGTCCGATCATGTCAGTCATGTTTGCCGCTTTGCTTGCCTTGAGCTTCGGAGATTTCCAGTGGTCCGGCCATTCTTTACTGTAAAGTCGCTACTACGCTTATTTGCTCTAGAATTTTCTCCAGGGTAGATTACTGGCTGGCATCACATCAGAGCAGATGGCTCGACTCCAGAGAGTGCTCAATAACGCAGCGCCTATATCTTTGGCTTAAAACGTACTGATCACATTAAACCCACTATTTAAAAGAGCTGCACCGGTTGCCCGTTGTGTATCGCATTCAGTACAAAATTGCCGTTAAAGCTTTCCGTTTCTTCTCTTTCTGACTTCCTGACTGTATAAATACCTTTACGATCGCTGCAATCCTCTGGAGGGAAATTTCTGTCTATTCCAAGAACCAAACTGAAAACTGCTGGATCTCGCTCCTGTCAAGTTCAAGCACCCTCAATTTGGAACTCTCTTCCCCATTCCCTGCGACACTGAAGACACTCCACCATCCGGTCACTTTACAATAAAGACATCCCACGCAGGGGACGCTGAGGATATACTCTAATTTATCGAACCCCCGTTTAAAAAAACCAAAATAGAATATAAACATCATTATAAAATATCAACAAAACACATACATAGAAAATGCCTATATTGCCAAATAATAACATCATAGGAAGCCCCAGTGACTACTTGGAAGAAAGCGTCCAATATTTCCAAGCTGATCCAACAGACCTCACACACAAATGAAGAGTCTTGTCCCGGAAGAGTTTTCAAGAAAAAAGGTAGGTGATTGGTCTAGCGAAGAAGAAGATAGTATAGTAGATTGATAGAACCGAGTAGGAATGAAAAAGAACAAAGGAGAAAGACAGCGACAGTGGGAATTTAAAGCACTAAATTTCCAGAAAGTGGGGATACTATTTATACTGAAACCTCCGGCACCCCAACGGTTGTTTCGGCAGATCTTTTATGCGGATCAGGGGCTAGTCCTCTTTCAGAGAAGTTGTGGTCTTGATTTTGTGGTCCTGATTCGGCTATACTGGTCCTGATTGGGCTCGGAAGAGTCCGCTGGACCTAAAGCAATAATCATGTAATGTAATGTTATTCCCTGCGACAATGTACTTACCTTCCATGCTTCAAAACTGCACTGAAAACATACTACTTCCAATTGGTCTACACCTAAAGACGAAATTCATTTCCTTCATGTATTCTCTTCTACCCCCTCTCCTCTCCTCCCCACTGCCCATTACCTCGCTAGATCATGTAATTACTTTTTGTGCTTTGCTAAATGTTTTGACGCGTATAATACGTTAAGGTTTCGCGCTTTAAAAAAGCTATTATTATTATTATTATTATTATTATTATTATTATTATTATTATTATTATTATTATTATTATTATTATTATTATTATTATTATTATTATTATTATTATTAACATAAGTAACAATTTCAGTTAAATAAAACGAGTTTCTGGAGAATTGATGAAAGTGTTGGTCGATCCCACACTTAAGTCATTGTTAATGTTTTGACTGATGTTAGAGTATTGACTTCAGGGGGCAGAAGGGGATGAATGTGAATACAATCAGATAATAATGTTTTAGCATTAAGGATTCGTCACCAATGCCTTTCACATGTTCACAAAATTTGGTTTTAATCGAATTTAATAATATTCAGTTTGCCATAGATCAAACTTATCTGGGAATTCCATGAAGATTTGTATAGTTTGTATTGAACCGAATTTTCTGTACAATATTGTTTTCAACATTGTTTTGAAATTATTTGGAAGACAGATTTATTTTAACTGATTGAGAATGAATACTTAAAGCACCCAATTTTGCAGCACGATCAGCCCAATCATTATATACAAACCCACAATGTGATGGAATCCAGCAAAAGGTCATTTTAGTACCACTAATTATTAAACCATGAATAACATTCTTAATCTCATTCGTTCACAGTTAATATTAGATTTTAAAGCATCTGAAACAGGGAATCTATGCACTGAACTATACTAAATATCTTCAGCCATAAACTAAAAATGTTATTTAGAGCCTTTAATATAGCAATTAATTCTGCAGTAAAATTCGAATAACCGTTCCCTTATAAAAATGATATTTTCATATCTGGTATAACAAAAGCAGCTCCTATTTCTCCTGTTTCTAAAACAATCCACCAGTGTATCTATTGAATTTTCTTGAATATTTCTCACAGAAACGATTACGAATTTCGAATGCAATAAGATTTGGATTTTGACACTTTTTTTCCATTACAGTAATGTGCTGTTTCAAGTTCCCTGGTACTGATGATATTATATTTTTGTGTATATTATTTGGATAAGATCTTTAGTATCGTTACTATTGTTTTAAAATAGAGCATCTTTGGGGCCTGTACTGGAAAATCTACATCCGATTTAATTAAATGTTTCTTCTATACAGCTTGTCATTGCGCATGATGAGGAGGCCCGAATGAATAGGTGTAGTTATTGCGATGTCCAACCGTTAAGTTTGTGGTCAAACTGTTCTATCCAGACTATCCAGCTCAGGTCCTTCATTGCTATTGTCTTTGCGCAAGACGATGAGAACTCTGAATACCAGTGACAATCAGTTGGCCAAAAGAGAGGCCATATTTAGCGACAGGTTTAAGAGATGTATGCGTTGTTTTAACTGATCTTTGTTTGTTGGGGTCAGCGACCTGTCTTGACCGCAGGAAATCAGGAAATACAGTTAGGGCACTCTTTGATTGACCATTCGTTTGTGTCATCAGTGGTTGAAATCACCAAGAAGCAGAAAGCCAACGATAGTTGTCTTTTGCCGTAACAAGCATCGAAATATGTGGCACAAATTTGATTATGGTGATGATAATGATGTTGATGATAATAGCAATAGTAATTAGATAATAGATAATAGTAATAGCCATTGGACAACACGATGACCTGCTCACAGTGGTGAAGAAACGGAAACTCCGATGGTAGGGCCACGTCGCCAGATCATCAGGTCTTGCAAAGACCATCCTGCAAGGCACAGTGCAAGGAGGTAGAAGAAGAGGGAGACCAAAAAAGAGGTGGGAGGACAACATTCGAGAATGGACTGGTTTGACACTGAGCGAAACAATCAGGGTTGCTGAGGACAGGGAAATATGGAGTATGCTGGTTAAACGATCATCTGTGGTGCCCCTACGATCTCCGAGTTACGGGATAGGATAGGATAGTAATAATAATAATAATAATAATAATAATAATAATAATAATAATAATAATAATAATAATAATAATAATAATAATAATTGTCGTCATTTTCATAATGATCATGATGATGATGGTGATGTTCATCATCATCATCATCATGATGGAAGAAGAAGAAGAAGAAGAACAAGAAGAAGAAGAACAAGAAGAAGAACAAGAAGAAGAAGAATACAGCGATGTTTTCTAAAAAGAACAAATGAGTTCAAATTGCAGTATTATATTTGTATCAAAATACGGCAGCGCCAACAAAATTAACGTTATTAAAATAATTGTGTGAAAATTTCTTTAACAAATTCAAGAAAGCGCTTTTCAAAGGATATTAAATGAAATAACAAACGATGAAAGGCGCGTTGAACGCAATGGAACAATGTTGAAATAAAATGGAGTCCCGTAACTGTAGATTATAGTCACACGACACCGAAGCGTATAGGCGACTACTGGTCACATTATTCTGACACCAACGAACCAGTTGAAGGTAAGGGGAAAATAATATGGTCACACATTGGCCAATCCGGGATTCGAACCAGGTACCTTTCGGTTACTAGTAAGACGCTCTACCAACTGAGCTACCCGGCCCCTCTGGAGTCCCGTTCAGTATACGGACCTACTTATAAGATTGGGGATCTTCGCAAAGAGCGATAAACATGTAATTTATCCACAATGTGGACACTAGCTGAACCGGTGAACTGGCACTGACCAGGCGGGTGTCCATTTATCAGTGCCGGAAACTGCAGGACGTTTGACGGTGCGGGTCGATGATGACCACCATGTATAATAATGACCTGATGACCGAGGGTCACGAAAGTACAAAATACAGAGTGTCTGGGGAAAAGAGAGAGAGACAGACAGTCAGATAGAGAGACAGACAAACAGACAGGCACGCTGAGAGAGAGAGACAGAGAGAGAGAGAGAGAGAGAGAGAGAGAGAGAGAGAGAGAGAGAGAGAGAGAGAGAGAGAGAGAGAGAGAGAGACTTTTGAAAATTTGAAACTTTTGTATTAGGGATAAAGGGAGAGACAAACAGAGAGAGAGACAGAGACAAAAACAGAGAGAAAGAGAAAGTTCAAACCGTCGCACAAACGTTATTAGTAGTTGTAGTGTGTCTTGGGCAAGAAAGACCTGGCAGGGCCCAATCCTCTCCAGGCTGTTGGCCACAGTTGAAGTCCAGGAATTCAGTGTGGCTGGCCTTGGCCCCGAGCACGTGGTCGTTGAACCTGGCCGGTGATTTCTGTGTAGAAGATTTTCGCCCAGTGATGCCATGCTGACATCACTCCTTTTAGTAGCCGCTTACAACACGCCTGGAAATGTTGGGTCTATTCTACTCTGTGCTCGAACCAACAAAGTATTAGAAACATACGAGAAACACCTACAGAACCTACAACATCTATATCATGTGTTTGTAGACTTCAAAAAAGCGTTTGACCGAGTCAACCATGAGGCAAATATGAGAGTGTACAACAGCAGCCCTAATATTATTGAAGTCATCAAAGGCCTGTATGACAAGGCCACCAGTGCAGTCCTCCATAACAGCGCCATCGGGAACTAGTTTAGAACAACAACCGGTGTGCGTCAAGGATGCCTACTATCTCCAACACTCTTCAACATTTTTCTAGAGCGCCTTATGTCAGATGCCCTTGCAGATCACGAAGGCACAGTCAGCATAGGGGTTAGAGCAATCTTCAACCTCCGTTTTGCGGATGACATTGATGAATTGGCTGGAGAGGAACAAGAATTTGCACAGATGGAACAGAGGCTTGACACCACCTCCAGAGCTTATGGAATGGAAATAAGTGCAGAGTAGACCAAAATGATGACCAACAACACCAATGGCATCAACAAGGACATCAAAGTCCAAGACCAATCCTTCCACAGAGTGCATAGCTTAAAATATTTAAAAACCATTGTATCAGACAATGGGTTCCGACAGGAAGTCCACTCCAGGATCGTACAAATAATTGCTGCCCTGACAAGGTTGAAGCCCAGTTGGAAAAACAGGACCATCAGTCTACATTCCAAGGTAATGCTGCTGCGCTCCTTTGTCATCTCCATCTTCCTATACGTTTGCGAAACATGGACCCTCACCGCAGATCTACAACGAAGAATACAAAGCATGCAGATGAGTTGCTACAGAAGACTTCTGGGCATGTTCTATACCCAGTACATCACCAACAACGAAGTCCGATAGACCATTGCACAAGCCATTGGACAACATGATGACATGCTCACAGTGGCGAAAAAACGGAAACCTCCGATGACCACATCACCAGAGCATCAGACCTTGCAAAAACCATCCTTCAAGGCACGGTGCAAGGAGGCAGAAGAAGCGGTTAGACAGGAAAAGTGAGAGGACAACATTCGAGAATGGACTGGTTCGACACTGAACGAAGCCATGAGGGTTGCTGAGAACAGAGAAAGATGGAGTACGCTGATTAAACGATCGTCTGTGGTGCCCCAACGACCTTTGAGTTACGGGATAGGATAGGATAGTGGCAACAGTAGTAGTAATAGTAGCAGTAGTAGGAGTAGGTATTGTTTCGTTTCAATCGCAAAGCGCATCACGGCTGTTACACCTAAACCGGTTACTGCCGATGTAAGTTATAGCTGCGGTAAGTTGACATGTTACAGAGCTAACGTCTGTCAAATAATCATTATAAACGTGTTCTTTAAAAAAAAAAAAAAAAAAAAAAAAAAAACACTTTTACTTTAAAAAAACTAATTTTTTTTACAAAATTGAACGGCTTTGAAAATAGACTGCGCATATTTATTTTACTATCAATGTTTGCATGAACCACTGTTGAATCGATTGAGTGGTCTTCTTTTGGAAGAAATCTTCTAGTTGGTTCTTATACATTTCAAAAATGCGATGACCCGCGTTTGAAACCTTAATATAAAGGTACTGAGGGATGCGTTCTATTCACAACTTTCCGGCACCTCTCATAAAAACTCGTGGGTATCGCCATTATAAATTAAAACGAGGTTATATGAAACCAAGTTCCGGTTTGGCTTGTTCTGCTTTTATCAAAGCTTGATGCGTGACTTTTAAATATGGCAAATTGCCGAAAACGACGATTGTTAGAGCCAGAAAACGAGTGGGATAAGTATAAAAACGGTGGAGGAAGTACATGCTCAGTAAAAGAATGCAAAAAACAATCGTAGAGGCCTGTATTTGTGGCGACTTCGGAGGTGCGTCGATCATCGACAGAAAGTGAAACGGGACCTGAAAACTCTTGTAGTTTTCCATAGCTTCGCCGTCGCAACCTTCACAAAACACGAAGTAAGTGACTATGTTAGGCTAGCGTTGTGGCCAAGTGGGCTAAGGCGGGACTAACTTGCCTTGTCCACAAGCCAGAAACCAATGGCGCCTGACAGGTGTGGGTTCGAGCCAGCATCTGGGCGTTATGTTTTTCCGAATATTTTTCAAAAATTCACAAATAATGTTAGGTAGGTAGGGTTTAGGCGCGCCACTGGCGATAGAAAGGGATAATAAACTGCAGCAAAAAAAAAAATAAAAATATGTGAGGGTACGATACAGGTGGCCAGTGACACATGTTATTATTCTTGAATATTTGGAAATAACTCACTAAAACACGCGGAGAAAAAAAACGGAAGTATTTTTCATAGAGGGGATTCCCGTTGGTGCATAGGATAGCAGAAAAGTGTGAATAGAGAGGACACTATCGTATCGGAGCTCATGTGGGTCAGTTGCAAGGGGCGTTAGAAATTCTAGTGTCTTTCGCCGTTTGAGATACATCTTGACTTCGGTCAACGCCTTCAGCAGCGTTCCCAGCTGGTAAGTGCGCTATAAAAGAACAAAGAAAAATCGGGCGCACCAATCACCCTCTTTTCCACCCTCCCCCACCTACTACTATATTTTTTCCCAACCCCCAACCCCAATTATTCCACTCCGACTTCCTGTATTAAAACTGTAACGTCAGATGAGGAAATAAATCGTCACCTACTTATGAGGTCAGTATGTACACACACACACACACACACACACACACACACACACGCACGCACAACGCACGCACACACAGACACACACATTATGTATATATAAGCTTATATATATAGATAGGTCAACTAATTCAACAGGAGTTGCGGTTGTTGCTACGAAAGACTTAATAAACTATACATCAATGATTCCTTCGACCTATTATACATACGATACTAGGTCAGTAGAACTTGTATACTCGAAAGGCGGAAGGTAAGCGTGACCTTTACATTACATTACATGATTATTGTTTTAGGTCCAGCGGACTCTTCCGAGCCAAATCAGGACCGGACAACCCCTGATCCGCATAAAAGATCTGCTGAAACAACCCTAGTGGTAAAACTGAATACTCTCCACCAGCCAGTCACTTTACAATAAAGACATCCCACGCAGGGGACGGCTGAGGCTTCACCCCAACTTATCGAACCCCCGTTTACAAAAACAAAATAGAATACAAACATCATTATAAATTATCAACAAAACACATACATATAAAATGCCTACATTGCTAAATAATAACATCATAGGAAGCCCTAGTGACCACCTGGCAGAAAGCGTCCAATATTCCCAAGCTGATCCAACAGACCTCATACACAAATCAGGAGTCTTGTTCCGGAAGAGTTTTCAAGAAAAAAGGTAGGAGACTGGGCTAGCGAAGAAGACGATAGTATAGCAGATTGATAGCACACGGCAAGAATGAGAAAGAGCAAATGAGAAAGACAGCGACAGTGGGAATTTAAAGCACTAAATTTCCAGAAAGTGGGGATACTATTTATACTGAAACCCCCGCACCCCAACGGGGAAGCGTGACCTACCGAAAATGTACCCTTGTAAAATTAATAACAAGTATTGAAGTGTACACTTAGATCAAACCAGGTGATGGGCGGGTAGAGTGGAGGTTGGAGTGAGGGTAAGCATTGGGTTGGAAGTTGGGGGTGAAGGGGGGGGGGGCGGTAGCTTTCAAGTCAAGGTAGCAAAATTTCAATGAAATTAGTCCAAACTGACATTGAACTGAACAAGAACAGGACAAGTACGTGTAAATTATAGTATTACCGGGAAAGCTAGATAACGGACAAACTTTAATTTTCAAGATAATAATAATAATGGCCACGCACGTTTTGTACAGCGCCTATCTCGACGAATAAACAGCACACGCTCATGGCTTAAATGGGGACAAAATCAAGTGGTGGAACTGATAACAATAAAATTAAAATGCAGTGTAACTCTTAGTTGAATAGCATAATTCTTAAAAGAAAACAACAATAACATAATATTATAAACATTATATTAATAGTATTAATAACAGGGCTTTTGTTTCTATTGTTGTTGATGGACAAATTAGCAAGATCCGCACGAGAAACAACATCGTCATAGGAACCTGGAATGTCAGGACCCTAACTGCGGAAGGAAAATTAGAAGAACTGGCCCACGAGCTGGACCACTATCGATGGAACGTTCTAGGTATCAGCGAACTGCGCTGGAAAGGCCTAGGTGAAACAACGACTGACAAAGGCCACAAGCTCTATTTCAGCGGTAGAGATGATAGGCACGAACACGGCGTTGGATTCTTGGTCCACAAGAACATTCTAGCCACTGTCATGGGTTGCCGCCCAGTCTCCAGTAGACTCATTACCATCCGTCTGAGAGCAACCCCTTTCAACATTACCATCATCCAGGCCTATGCTCCAACATCAGACTATGAAGACAGCGAAGTGGAGGATTTTTATGAAAATATACAGGCGGCCCTTGACCAAGTGCCGAAGAAGGACATAGTCATAGTGCAAGGCGACTGGAATGCCAAGGTTGGCCAAGATGCGCACCACAACTGGGGAGACACATGCGGACCCCACTGCAACAACGAGACAAATGACAGGGGTCTGAGGCTATTGGAGTTTGCCAGATACAACAATCTGGTACTGGCAAACACGCTTGGTCTCCACAAAAAATCCAGACGATGGACATGGCACAGTCCCGGCGGGGAACATCACAACCAGATCGACTACATCATGGTCAAGAAACGCTTCAGATCAAGCATCAACATTGGCAGGACACGCACTTTTCCAGGAGCAGACATTGGAAGTGACCACGATCTCGTGATGATGTCTTTCCGGCTCCATTTGAAGAGAGTAAATACAGCAAAGTGCACTAGGCTGAAGTTCGACCTGGACAAACTGCAAGACCCGGAGGTGGCAAAAATATTTCAGGCCACAATTGGAGGGAAATTTGCACCACTGCTTATTTTTGGGGCAGGCGAAGTAGATGTCAACACCATGACCAATACCTTCAACTCAGCTGTAACAGATGCCGCCACTGAGATCCTTGGCAAGCACCGACCAAAGAAGAAGCCGTGGATCACACCTGAACTTTTGGATCTGTGTGATAAACGAAGAGAGTTAAAAAAGAAAAAGAACACCTCACAGGGAGCTGATGTCTACCGAAAAATCAACAATGACATCCGAAAAGGCATGCGCACAGCAAAGGAGAACTGGATAGAAGATCAATGCCAGGAAATAGAGAACAATCTGAACAAGAACAACAGCAAGAAGGCCTACCAGACTGTGAAGCGGCTGACAAGTGTTAAACAGCCCAAAGTCTCCACTATCCAAAGCAAGTCTGGCATTTGCCTTACAGAAGAACAAGAAGTCTTGGACAGATGGACAGAGTACTGCTCTGACCTTTACAACCATACACCAAATGGAGACCCATCAGATCTAGCATGTCCCGAGAGCAGAGAAGAAGAAGAAATCCTCCCAATTCTCCGGGAAGAAGTTGAGGCAGCAGTGCAATCGCTGAAGAAAGGGAAGTCAGCGGGAGTGGACAACATACCAGCGGAACTGCTACAAGCAGGAGGAGAAGCGATGACTGATGCTCTCACCATTATCTGTAACAAGATCTGGCAGAGTGGGGAATGGCCTACACCATGGACCCAGTCGCTTGTCATCACTCTTCCCAAAAAAGGTAACCTTCAGGAGTGTGAAAATTACCGCACCATCAGCCTCATCAGCCATCCCAGCAAGGTCCTCCTGAAAATAATACTCAACAGGTTGAAACCACAAGCTGAACAAATCATAGCTGAAGAACAAGCAGGATTCATGGCAGGGCGAAGTACCACTGAACAGATTTTCAACCTCAGAATAATCTGTGAGAAATACCTACAGCACCAACAACATCTATATCATGTGTTCATAGACTTCAAGAAGGCATTTGACCGAGTCTGGCATGCAGCTCTATGGGCAACCATGAAAGTGTACAACATCAGCCCTAAAATTATAGAAGTCATCAAAAGCTTGTATGACAAGGCTACCAGTGCAGTCCTCCATAACAGCGTCATCGGGAACTGGTTCAGAACAACAATCGGTGTGCGTCAAGGATGCCTACTCTCCCCAACACTCTTCAACATCTTCCTAGAGCGCATCATGTCAGATGCTCTTGCAGATCACGAAGGCACAGTCAGCATAGGGGGCAGAGCAATCTCCAATCTTCGTTTTGCGGATGATATTGATGGATTGGCTGGAGAGGAACAAGAACTTGAACAGCTTGTACAGAGGCTTGACACCACCTCCAGAGCTTATGGAATGGAAATAAGTGCAGAGAAGACCAAAATGATGACCAACAACACCAATGGCATCAACACGGACATCAAAGTACAAGGCCAATCCCTCAACACAGTGCACAGCTTCAAATATTTAGGAGCCATTGTGTCAGACAATGGGTCTCGACAGGAAGTCCTCTCCAGGATCGCACAAACAACTGCTGCCCTGACAAGGTTGAAGCCCATTTGGAAAGACAGAACCATCAGTCTACATTCCAAAGTAAGACTGCTGCGCTCTCTGGTCATCTCCATCTTCCTATATGCTTGCGAAGCATGGACCCTCACAGCAGATCTCCAACGAAGAATACAAAGCATGGAGATGAGGTGCTACAGAAGACTTCTGTGCATTTCCTATACCCAACACATCACCAACGTTGAAGTCCGACAGACCATCACACAAGCCATTGGACAACACGATGACCTGCTCACAGTGGTGAAGAAACGGAAACTCCGATGGTATGGCCACGTCACCAGATCATCAGGCCTTGCAAAGACCATTCTGCAAGGCACAGTGCAAGGAGGTAGAAGAAGGGGGAGACCGAAAAAGAGGTGGGAGGACAACATTCGAGAATGGACTGGTTTGACACTGAGCGAAGCCATGAGGGCTGCTGAGGACAGAGAAAGATGGAGTATGCTGGTTAAGCGATCATCTGTGGTGCCCCTACGACCTTCGGGTTATGGGACAGGATAGGATAGGATGTTGTTGATCAGTAGTGATGTGGTACTGACGTTGGTTGCTGTTGTTGGTATTGTTGTAGTTGTTGCTGTTGATATTGGTGGTGATGGTGTTGTTGCTGTTGTTGGTTTTGTTGGCGTCGGCGTGCTGCTGCTGCGGCTGTTGTTGTTATTGTTCTTGATGCGGTAGCAGTGGTGATGCTGTTGGTATTTGTGTTGCAATAGCCTTCTTTCCTAGCAACAAAAAAACGTAATACTCACTGACGGACCCCTTGGGGTCATGAGCAATCTTGCCCCTGTAGATTGTTCTAACCTATAAAGAGAAAAGTGAAAGCCCCAGTTGAAAACCTGTCTTTCCTTTATAGGCAAGACCGATTAACTGCGGCAACAGTTCGCCCCGTTGGAGTGCCGGGGGTTTCAGTATAAATAGTATCCCCACTTTCTGGAAATTTAGTGCTTTAAATTCCCACTGTCGCTGTCTTCCTCATTTGCTCTTCTTCGCTAGATCAATGACCTACCTTTTTTCTTGAAAACTCTTCCTGGACAAGACTCCTTGTTTGTGTATGAGGTCTGTTGGATCAGCTTGGGAGTGTTGGACGCTTTCTGCCGGGTGGTTACTAGGGCTTCCTATGATGTTATTATTTGGCAATGTAAAAAAAAAAAAGGTAAAGGTAGTCCCATAGCCTTGTGGCCGTAGGGGAGCGTGATGTTGGAGATCACACTTATCTTGGGCCAGCGTAATGAGGGTGATGCCCAACTCTCTCCCTCGCTGCTTTACCTTCCCCACCCTCAAGAGAGTAGGTACTCAATCACAGTTGAGTCAACTGGGGGCGTTGTTGTTTGTCGCTTCACACCTTAGCGGTCACCCATCCAAGTGCTAACCGCACCGGACGGTGCTTCACTTTCGACACAGTAGCGAGTGCTCCAACCACTGCACTATCCGACACCCCATTTGGCAATGTAGGCATTTTATATGTATGTGTTTTGTTGATAATTTATAATGATGTTTGTATTCTATTTTGTTTTTGTAACCGGGGGTTCGAGTAGTTGGGGTAAAGCCTCAGCCGTCCCCTGCGTGGGATGTCTTTATTGTAAAGTGACTGGCCGGTGGAGGGCATTCAATTTTCCCACTAGGGTTGTTTCAGCAGATCTTTTATGCGGATCGGGGGTTGTCCGGTCCTGATTTGGCTCGGAAGAGTCCGCTGGACCTAAAGCAACAATCAATCAATCAATCAACTCACTGACGGCATATTATTAGCAGTTTTGTTGTTGTTTTTGTTGTTGTTGTTGTTGTTGCTACTGTTGTTGTTCCTGTTGTTCTTCTTTTTCGTCGTCGTCGCTTTCGCCTTCTTCTTTTTCTTCGTCTTCGTCGTCAGCATCATCCCCATCATTATTATCATCATCACATACATAAATAATAAAACACACATTTAGAGACTGAAAACCCGTGAAAAATAACCAAATGCGGCAGGTCAATAGGTCAAATTGCTGTTACCTTTGTGGACGTATTGGTCACGCTTTTCTTGAGAAGAACTCAACAAAACTTCCAGTAAAACAAAATTTGCGTTACATCATCGATAGGTTACTGTAACCTCTCTCTCAATGGTCTAGAGATTTCCTGCACGTGTTTTAATGGTCCTCCTGAAAACTCTGTGTATGCCTAGTTGCTACGCAGGTCAACATAAAATATTTGTGGTTTTTGTTTTTTGTTTAAGTAGTTCTGTTATAAAACGTCATTTTATTGCGGTCATTTTATCATGGTCTTTGACGAAATTCACAGACACTAGAATGGATTAGCATAATTGTGCAAGATGCTGCGATATGACCGTTACGCTTGGAGCTTTTGGAGTTTTTGTATGTGTGTGTGTGTGTTTTCTTTTTTTTAATCCACTAAAATCCTATCTTCTATATTGGTTTTAGTGCGTTCACGACTCAGAAACATCGACGCAGAAATTATGCTTAATTGAGTCCTTGAAGAAAATTGTGTACAGCGCCAGTCATCACTAAAAGATGTGTGCTTAGGGTGGGAAAGGACGGTCTCTGAAATTAAGACGATTGATAGCGTAGTTGAAGAAAATTGGTTAGAGCGCCAGTATCCACTAGAAGGTTTGTGCTCAGGAGTGATACAAAGACTACTGTACATTAGTAGACCAAAAGCTGCTAGGAATTGACAGGGGGCGTCAGTCAAAACAGAGTTAGACTAGTAGGCTGAATATGTTAGTGTGTTAAGAGATGGGTTAAGGCAGCATGGATGGGTCGACGGGTTTTGTGTGTGTCTATTTCAATCTGTCGGTATATTTATTTGTCTGCGTGCCTGTCTGTCTGTTTGAGTGCATGTCTGTCTCTGTGTGTGGGGGTGTGTATTGCAATATGTGGCCTGATAGGTCAGTTGTTAGTGGCGAAATGTTTTCTTATGCTTCAGGTCGCGGATTTAGAACCCCTAGTGGGACGAAGATACGTAACTTTAGTACGAGGATTTTCGTTTCGTTTATTAGATTAACGTCCCTAGAAACCGAAGCTTATAAGGGACAGAGGATTTCCCGATGAGGGTTGACGAAGATTAAGACCGCAACTGGTCACAAGATGAAGAGTTGTCCTAATAGCACAAGCTGAAGGGGCCGCAGGCAAAGCGTGGGCGTGTGAAAAGGCTGGGTAGACGCTTATATGCTCAAAAGGGTTAGGTGGGCGCTTATACTGCCTAGAACTATAGGTGCTTATGAGCAAATAATATGAAAATTACAAAGTTGAAGAGGGACTTTTATGTTAATAACAGACCAGGTCTGTGCTATAAAGGCAACAGGGACAGGGCTACTGAATATAAAAGCCTACGATAAAAATAAAACCGGTTAAAAATAAAAATCCTTCAGGGCCACAAAACAAAAAACAAAAACAACATAAACAAAAATGCTAAAAGCGGCCAAAAGGCCAGGACCAACAGTCCACGGGGCTATACGGCCAAAAATATAATAAAAATTTAAAAAAAAAGACCTACAAACAGCTAACAAAATTTAAAATAATTTCCGCCACAAAAAAATTAGAAATAATAACATAGTCACAAAATAACTAAACTCGACAAGAAATAAAAGCACCACAACCCGAGTTGATGGTGCGACCGCGCGGAATGAATTCCACCTACAAACATTAATAATCAATTTACTAGATATAAAAACGGAGATCAATGTTCGCTATTTGGTATTGGGTACGCGCCTCAGGTCTTACGTATACCGGAAAAATCTCTTGACTGAGTCACAGAATGATCGGTCAAAACATTCTTGAACCCCCATGACAATACTTCCAGAACCTCTTTTTGGTCGTCCTCATCAAATGAAAACTCCTTAAATTTGGGTGCAATCCGTTTTAGAAAATCCCTCAGCTGAATCAAAAAGTCAGAGGCCATGAGACCACGTCGTATCTGTGTAGCACGCGACTCGGTGTCGGTTTCCGTGTGCTCAAGAACCCGCAGCGACTGTGACGAAGCATCACACATAAGCACAGACTTAGGGACAGAGGTCTCTGAATCAGACACGGTGCCAATATCGGACATAACTTGACTAGACGCCGACGGCCTGCGCACGGCCAAAAGGCCCACGGTATCCACAAGCCTGGCAACCGTAACGGTCAATTTTTCCACCAGGTTTTCGAGCCTAGAGATAGCAACCCAAGGGTCGCCGCCGCCTGGACCAGGCGCAGGCGGCACCTCGGTACGATAACTTCCACCGCCCACCCGATGCTGGGACGGAGAAACCGACGGAGCAGATGAAGCAGCCAGAGTCCCGGCTCTTCCCCACACTGTTTTTGCCTGCTGCTCAGGCACCGAATCCGGCAGGGAACTAGGCCCCACCGCAGGGGCGACAGGAGTGCCGACAACCCCCCACGCTGGTTTACCCGAAGCAGAGTCCACCAAGGTTAGTGAACGGGCCTTGGACAAGGCCTGGGTTCGCGGCATGTAACTCGTAGCCCTTAGGCTATTCGCAAGAATACGTTCTTTCAATGCAGGACAGTTTATATTAGCGGCGGAGTGGCAGCCCTTACAGTTAGGACACGATCGCCTAGTGGCCTTGCAATGTGCTCCAGAGTGCCCAGACCCGCCACAAGACGAGCACGTCTGAATCGAATTACAATATTTTTTCGTGTGACCGAATTTCTGACATTTGTAGCAGCGGACAACCGCTGCTACATAGGGGCGTACCGGGTAGTCCCTGCGATTGATTAGCAGTACCGTGGGAAGGGTATGTGCCTCAATAGTGACCTTGACCGAACCGGCCGGTGAGCCGTCAGCACAGCTCAGCCGACGTATGCTGCGGATAGTGCATGGGTGAACACGACCATCAGAGCCGACCACACCCTCACATTTGGCAAGAATCTCTTCTTCAGAGACTGTGGGGGGGAATGTCCTGTATGACCCCTTCAACCGTGGGTTTCGGTATCACACAGGCAACCGACAACTTCCCCAGCTCAGATAAACCGGCAAGTTTCGACTGTTGGGCACGAGTTTTACAGGCTACCAAGTAGCCCTCACCCAACTGCCTCACCCTTTCGATTGGTCCCACGACCTCAGACAACTGTTCAGCCAGCTTCCAGCCACGCGATTTGGAAATCGCCGGGCCCGGAGCATCAGAGTATTTAATTATCACCGGGAACCTACAAAGACTGTGGTTAACTACCGGCGGCAGATTTGATGGAAGCCCATCTCTATTTCTATTTCTCCGTCTACCGGAGACGGTCGTCCAGGTTTTCTCCTGATCCGCAGGAGGGGCCGATACGGACGGCACGGAGGCGGATTCGGAAGGCTCTACTCTAGTCTCCCTATTTGCTTGAGCTAGACAATCAGCCTCCGGCCGACGCGATAAGTCAGTGACCTCGATCGGTTGCTCGTCCATTCCAACAGAGGAGGCCGACGAGGACTCAGAAAGCGTTCTCCTAGAACGTTTACGATTAGGTGTAGACGGGTCCATGCCGACCTGGGCTGCAGAGGTCTGGTCAGACGCAACATGAAGTTCCAAGACTTCATCCTCGATACAAACCAAATCAATTTTAGATTTAACCACGGGGGAATCTTTCCGCGGCGCCCCAACCGGGCAGCGCTTCCAAAAAGGAGCGTTCGACTCGGACCGATCCATACGAGTACGACAACGCAAACAATGGTGCCGGGATAAAACTACATAGTTAAAAATAAAATAAGAATAAAACAGATAAAATGTTAAATCAAATATCAAAATCAAAATACTCTCAGGGAGCTACAAAAATCCTATCAATCCTATCAAAAAAGCAATAAAAGACCAAGTCCAGGACTGGGTCAAAAAGCAACAAAATGCTTAAATAGTTATAAAACTTAGGGTTAGGGGGACCTACACGGCAGAATAGTCACCAACAAGGAAGATGGCCGACGGAGCCGCAGCCTCAGTGTAAGCGCGTAACAGCAACCTGGGTGCCCCAATGGTAACGCAGTGTCGCAGAGAAGAAGTTCTCAACAGCGCGGCGCCGGACAACCACAAAACAGAGTCAACAGGGTGACAGGTCCCCACAGTGCAGAAACGATGCGTAGGCACTAGGGGTGTTCGGTTTTACCGGTTTTCCGGTTAAAATCGGTTCGGCTTTCTCACGGTTCGGTAAACCGGTTTGGCCTTAAAAAACCGGAAAACCGCGGTTTTTCTAAGGGACATCACTCGTCCCGTAAAGCACTAGCAAAATGGCAGAAACAGAGACATTCGTAGCGAACACGCGTGGGAAAGCTGACATTTGGAGATTCTTTATCCTGCGAGAGACAGAAGCAGGAAAGGTTGACCAGAATTTCAAAGAACAGAAACTTGGAACAGGCTTTTAATCTTTCAATGCTCATTGTTTTTCTAACCAATATGACATTCGCAACTTCAGATTCCACCAACGGTTTCACAAACTCAAAATTGAAAAGCAAACTCCCAAATCTACCCACAGTGGAGGAGGGAAATAGCCTCTGAGTTAAGTAGCTAGCGACATAAATTCCAAAAAAATTCAATACAGAGGTTATTTCCCTTGCTTACTATGCGCCTTTACCCGGGGTAACCAGTTGTAACTTCTAGCCGGTTAACCGGTTTTAAACCGCGGTTTTCTATTGGAAAAACCGGTTAAAAACCGGTTTGAGAAATCGTACCGGTTCCACCCTCTAGTAGGCACTCAATAGGGAAGCGAAGCGCCAACACCAATACACTTCTCAACTTCAACTCTCTCAGGACACCGAGGCTTTTATACGGGTTCTCTGGTTTCCTCCATCCCGTAAATAATGATATTAAATGCAGTCAATCTAAAATTTAACAAAATAAATACTGATTTGTATTCTAGCTTCTGTAATAGCCATCTCTTCAGGTCGCCGCGCTTTTACTTCCATTGAAGACAAAGCGCGTGATAGCATCCTGTTTTAGTAGTAGTAGTATATGTGAGTGGATTGGAGTTAGTATATGTGTATTGCAATCTGTATACTTATCTGTCTGCATGTCTGTCTGTCTGTCTGCATATCAGTTTCTCTGTGTGTGTGTGTGTGTGTGTGTGTGTGTGTGTGTGTGTGTGTGTGTGTGTGGGTGTGTGTGTGTGTGGGTGTGTATGTGTGTGTGTGTTGCAACCGGTGGTTTTATCAAACAACAAATATCGTTGACATCTTTGCATTGTCTTATGAGTCCAACGCATAATATAACATACGGTATTTGACCAGAGCTAATTTATAATAATAAATAATTATATAATACAGTAGTATATGATATAAAATTATATAATAATAATAATAATAATAATAATAATAATAATAATAATAATAATAATAATAATAATAATAATAATAATAATAATAATAATAATAATAATAATAATGGTTGAATGTCCTAAATCAGGCTCAGAACTCGGCGATCTGTAACCAGCATACACGCTCATATGTTATAACAGACACCCCTGCAAACAAAACGTTTGTTTATTTTAAATTTAAAAAAAAAACTTTCACCAAAATGTTGAAACACAGTTGTAAGAAAATAGGGTAGTCCAACAAACACAAAAAAGCATATAATTATTCATCACTCAAACATGTGGTAAAAAGGTGGGTGGAATAGTCCTTGATGCTGATGGCTTTGCCTAGGGCCCTCCTCTGAAACAATTCACACAGAGGCGTCTGCTTTTTTTTACCAATGAATCTGCTGCAGATATTGGTAATACGGTTCAAGAAATTCCTACTTTTGACTTTTGAGAGACTGAAACCAGCAAATGAATGAAAACGTAAGAACTGATTCCGCGTAGGCACGATAAAACTGTTCAAGTATGCTCTGCGAAACCAGAGGAGATCGGAGTTGATACAACATGTACAAACGCTGCCTGCATTTCTTAAATATCATTTCGGCATTAGCTGTGAAAGAAAGCTTGTGGTCAATCATGGTCCCAAGGTATTTGCATTGTTCCACTCTCTCCACAGTTTGATTTCTGAGGTGAAGTACAGCCATATCTGTCCGATTCCTTCTAAAATCCACCAAAATCTCTTTCGTTTTGCCGACATTGAGCTCCAGATGGTTGCCTTCGCATCAGGTGACGAAGTCAACCACACTCCTCTCAAAGCTCGTGGCCGAGTCGGAAGTGTCCACTATTGCGGCATCGTCTGAAAACTTGTCCTCCCACCATTCGAGAATGGTCCTATGACTATGGCTCCTGCGCACAAAAAGACGTGAGAGGAGGGGTGGAATACGAATATAAATAAGAACAAGTGTACCTAATTTTCAAACACTGAAGTGACTCCTCGGAATTTTTGTATCTCTTTAGCATCCAATTAAATACTCAATCGCCCCTCTTCGGTGTTAAATCAAGGACTATTTGACTTATTTAGCAAACCATTAAGGCTTCGATAGACCCGCTTTAGACCAAGGACTGTCTAATCCATTCAGCGTCCCATCCCTAAATATTTAAAGGGTTTGCGGCACTCTTCATCTTTCCTCGCCTCCTTGCGAGGGTCGGCGGCGATCTAAAGGCGATAGAAAAGGGGGTCGGCGGGTTATACGCGATTATCGTTCTTGTGGTAATGGGGACACTTCTCGTCGCGGCCTTCATACCCATACCGAGAGAGAGAGAGAGAGAGAGAGAGAGAGAGAGAGAGAGAAAGAGAGAGAGAGAGAGAGAGAGAGAGAGAGAGAGAGAGAGAGAGAGAGAGAGAGAGAGAGAGAATAATAAGACCGTTTAAACAAAAAAAGGAAACATAGAGCTGTTTGGGCATAGAGCTGTGGGAACGTGTAGCGATGAGAAAAGAGATCTTTTGGAAAATTTGGAAACATAGAGCCGAGTGAACTTAAAATTTGTGGGAACTCAAGACTTTGACAACTCACGACTTTGGGAACATAAGCTGTGGGAACATAGAGCTGTAGGGACACACAGCTGTGGAGCTTCTTTTTTTTTCTTCTTGAGCGAGACCAACTTCAATGAACTAAAGTAAATGTACACACTTCCGGTTATCAATGTTGAAGTTGTAACATACGAGTAGTGTGAACGTATTGGAATTTATAGAGCTATGTAAATATGCAGTCGCCTTGTGAAACAATAGTTCGATTTGTGAGAACGCATAACTATAGATGTAGGACAATCCGCTTCTCTCCAAAGCTGCCGCCGTCTGAAGCAGACTCTCCTGCAGTTAAGCTAAAAAAAAGCTAATTCCAACTATTGCCTAGTCGGGACGTTGGCGGTCTACCTTTGAGCAACAACCAGCAGCTGGTTCTAAACACCTTGAAGAGTAGACGAGTACCCACGAAAGTGGCAAGATGCTGTTCATACATGTTATTCAGTCGAACGCTTCTTAGCGCGTGTTCACGGAAAGTAACGAATACGTTGTAGACAACGTTATGCTAGATTATATTATGTAGGGCTCTAATATATTTTCAGATCTCCTCCACGTCGTGTAATGAACTTAGTGAAATATACAGGGCATAATAATATGCTGGAATAATAAATATAGTATGCAGAGGGCAAAGACTATAATGATAAAGACTTGTGTGTAGTAGCCCTAATTGACCTGCCTGCAAACCCTGCAAATTTTACCTGTTTTACAGACTGTGGCTGCGAACTTCATCCCCCCCCTTCCCTCCCACCCATAGACAACCTGTAGGAGCTAGATTGATCGACACCTTGGTAGCGGGCTCACACAGCGTAGCTGAGAATCGCCGAGTATCTCCCACTAGTGAGAGAGGCCACCAGCGTACGTAAAAACCTCGCCTAATCTCAGCTACGCTTTGTGTGTGGGCTCTCAACATCAAAGAAAAGAAGTAGACAAGAACGAATTGCTTGGTAGAACTTTCGAGAAAATTAACCACTTCTCGGTAGGTGCTATAGAGTATAGTCACGAAGTATAGTCACGAAGTTGTTGTTAATTTTTGAAGGGCTGCAGATAGGTGTCATTAAAATTCGGACAAGAACGAAAAGCTTGGTATGAATATTCACGAAAATTAACGACTGCTTCGTAGAAGATTCCCGAACGTTGGTGAGAAGTTTGAAGGATTGCAGAGAGGGTACGCTTTTTTTTTTTTAAAGTCGGTCTATGGGCTGGGTGTGCCTAAGTGTGAGTTTAGGATACTTGTGGGTCCCAATACTCAGGCATCACTACTGTAATAGAGTATATAAGCGTAATGTTGTGGTCATAAATATAAGAGTCTCCTCTCTGAAAATCCTTATTGGGAAGAGAGGGGACTATAAGCTAATAACATAACATAACATAAATATAATCAGAGGGGCCGGTGTGACATCCTCACAGTTCCTAGTATCTTAGCTGGGCTGGGAGCGAATGGAAGCATTCTGATTGGTCGACGCGTTACAAAATTCGACGCATGCGCACAGTGCTATCATAGTCTTCGTATGGGTTAGGGTTTGGGTTAGAGTTAAGAGTTTAGGGTTAGGGTTAGGGTTTGGGTTAGGGTTAGGGTTATGACGCCTAAGAACTTCGTGAAAAAGCCGGCCCGACATGACCTAGCGCATGCGCAAATGCGCTCGGATAAACTAGGGTACCCGGAACTTGAAGGATGTGACACCGGGTAGCTCAGTTGGTAAGAGCGTCTTGCTAGTAACCGAAAGGTCGCTGGTTCGAATCCCGGATTGATCAACGTGTGATCATATTATTTTCCCCTTTACCAACAACTGGCCCGCTGGTGTCAGTATAAATCGGTCCAGTAGTCACCTATATGCGAAAGTGTCGTGTGACTATAATCTACAAACAACAACAACATAAATATAATGAGTCACCTCTAAATTTCGGTTCCTTTCAGTTTCACTATTTTCAAGCTGTTCTCCTTTACGCTTGTGTTGTTAAACAGTGCTAGCCAGTTATTGGTAGGGAGAATTATTTTATAACATATTTATTTAGATCATGTTTATAATATAATTCTGTAACATTTATTTATAACACATGTGAAACATATAAGAACAAAGGGAAAGTAACAGCCGAACAAATGTTCGCCTTTATTTAAAACAAAACTCAGGGATAAATGTTACAGCATAAAATGATTCACACAAAGTTGCAATTCGTATTTCTATAACATATATTTATAACCTTTATAGCATATTTAGCCTATAACGTTATAACGTTGGGGTTCAAGTGGTTTGTTATCGCTCTAAAGAAACTGCAGGACTGTGTGTGTAGTTGGGGATAGTTTGAATAGTTCAGTTACAAGTCGAGACAAGTCAAGTGGTAGTCGTGAGATGTTTTCTTCAGCGAACTAAAAATTAATTTGATATGCTCGGTCTGTTCTAATTGATGAGCATGCGTCTGTGCTGGTACAAATGACGCGTTGGTCCTGTCTTGCCGTAGTAATCCAAATAAATAGTTACTCCCGTTCTGTCCAGAATTGGCATTGTTGAGTTGGTAGGTCATGATTTAAAAATTAATTTACTCTTATTTATTTACGTGTGTCTGTGAACGCGTCTCGATGATTATACTGACAAAAGAGTTTTAAAGTGTGAAAGAACCACGTATAATTTCTGGACTGTTCTGGCCAATAATAAGACTAGTACCTGTACATCCTTTCACAGTTACAGAACCTACTACAAATCATAAGACGTTATCTCAAACTAGAAGATTGAAAATTACATCCATTCTTGCACGTAACCTTAACCTTGCCCTGCTTGAAAATATTCTGACTTAAACAAGTGTGTTTTTTTTGTTTGTTTTTTTTTATTATTTTTTTTAAAACTAATTTAGATATACAAATTCCGATGGAGTAATTCCGGCGTCCATTCACTTTTTGTATAATTATGTATGATTACCAATTAATTTGACAATTGCAAGAAAGGTGAATGACTGTGCGAGCATAAAAAAAATTGATTAACATTCTAGAAATGCACTGATTGCCATTCGGCGTCTATCAATAGTATTTCCGAACACTTCCACAACGATAATACCAAAGCGTCATTAGTACAATAGTACCACAACAAAGGTGTATTTCGTTCAGAAATTGACCTTATCGAAGTACCGATATTCTAATGTAGTGCTTTTCTCAGTCTGGACTTGAGAATGACGACGTTGTTGCGAGAATTTTTTTTAATTATTTTATTTTCAAAGCAAAATGTGGCGTCTGGTCAACAAAGACCCGTAGACAGAGTACTCTCTCTTCCCTCTTTGTATTACGAGATGCATAGTTACGGAGTTTATACTGTTCACAAAAATCATACAGTATAAGCATAAGGATCGAGGTAACAATTGTCTAAAATAAACTGAACTTTCCATGAAATATATAGTTCGTAATGTTTCATTATACAGAAGGAGCGTCAAGGCAATCATAACATCAGACAACATCGATCTCAAAGTGACATGAACAGTTTTCTAGCAAATTCTAAACTAACTCACAACTTTCCAGTAAAATGTTGGGTTACATTTAACTCAAAAATGTTCTATTATACAAAAGAAGAATGTGACTGTGAAGGCAAATGTGAATAGACAGACCATCACACAAGCCATTGGAAAACACGATGACCTGCTCACAGTGGTGTAAAAACGGAAACTCCGATAGTATGGCCACGTCACCAGATCATCAGGTCTTGTAAAGACCATCCTGCAAGGCACAGTGCAAGGAGGCAGAAGAAGAGGGAGACCGAAAAAGAAGTGGGAGAACAACATTCGAGAATGGACTGGTTTGACACTGAGCGAAACAATCAGGGTTGCTGAGGACAGGGAAAGATGGAGTATGCTGGTTAAACGATCATCTGTGGTGCCGCTACGACCTCAGAGTTATGGGATAAGATAAGATAGGAAATAAATACAGAAGTATATGTAGCTTCAAGACATGCACAACGTTAGGCAACTTTGATCATATTGTGACGCGAACTTTTTTCTAGTAGTCCTACATTGTATGTCCATTCTACATGTCTAGTAAATCTTGGGCCAGCGTAATGAGGGCGATGCCCATCTTTCTCACTCGCTGCTTTACCTTCCCTACCCTTAAGAGAGTAGGTACTCAGTCACAGTTGAGTCAACTGGGGCCGTTGTTATTTGTCGCTTCACGTGTTGCGGTCACCCATCCTAGTGCTAACCGCACTGGACGGTGCTTAACTTGCGACACAGTAGCGAGTGCTCCAACCACTGCACTATCCGACACCCCATGTGTAGACATGCGCTATGCAAATGGATATTGGGTTTTAATATGCCACGACTTGTAATGGTTATTGAAGAAAATTGGTCTGACATTGTTCCTTAAACGAGATATTTCATCATAGCTAGGCTTCTTGTTCTTGATAGTTGTCTTTTAGGTGTAAACTATCAATAGCCACCAAGACTTCATGCGAGCAGTTAATTAACATCAATCTATGTAAGAAGAAGATAATGCTTTTTTTAAAAAATAAAATGAAAGCGAAAACAAGCCTTCTTACTTCATTTCACGACCAAAAAACTACTCAGTAGCTATTAAAAGACACGTTTGAAAGGTTGAAAGACGCAAATAATTCGCTTCAATAGAAGAGTATGGTTTGACGGTAATGCTGGAAAGCTGGGTGGAGGAGGGTGGGGTGGGAGATGGTTATGTTTGTGTGTTTGGGGGGAGTGAGGTGTGTGTGTGTGGGATAGGAATGAGGGGGAGGGTGGTTGGGTAAGGTGGTTTGAATTAGATCCTGTTTTGGCGTGTGTCTTGAGGAGCTCTTATGTTCTTGATATAATTAAACTTGCTCTTCGCTTTGCCAACTAGATGCGATATGTGGCATGATTCTACACGAAACTATACTGGTCGAAACTTAACCTTTCTTACCTCATTTTATGTAGAGAGTTAACTAAGAAAAATTAAAGCATTACTTAATTAAAAAAATTAAGCATACTTTAGCAATAACTGAACTAAGTATAGAATTATAGAAGTATAGAAAGCTTAATAGGATTTGTAGCCAGATGTGACATGAATGTAATTTATGCGTGAAGCTCTTACAACGAAACGAAACATTTTACCTACACATTACCTAGTAGTTATTATTTTGACTTTTTTTTGTTGGAAACACAACAGCCTATGATGTATAACAACAAACTCCCTTGCGGAACTCTTCTCGGAAGTAAAGCTCAAGACCCGAAATTAGGGTCACCATTGTTCTGTCTGCCCGTTCGTTGTTGTTCGTTCATGCCTATTATTCTGGTCCTGATTTGGCTCGGAAGAGTCCGCTGGACCTAAAGCAATAACCATGTAGATCTATCTCTGCTTTATAATTGTTTCAGCGAAGAAATTATAGGTCTTTAAGACTAAAATAGACTCATTCGGTAAACTAGCTGCAGAAAAGGGCTGTTTTGTGTTTATTTGTTTATCATTGCGGCCGGCCGGCGTAGGCCTAAATACCTTACTGTAGTAGACGAGCCTAAAGTGTTTACCAGTTCCACACACGCTAACGCCTCTCCCATAATAGTGCTAGAACTAGGAGAAGGCTAACTAAATCAGGTTAGGTCGTTTATCGCAGTGTACATATACTTAGAGCAGCTATCGCGCTTTATCTGCCTACACAGCTTAAAACCTGGGCTCTATCGGTATCGATGCTGGTATAGTCTTGTCCATTATCGTAGTGTACATGCATTAAGCGCAGCTGTCGAGCTTAACCGTCCGACAGCTACACTACTGAATCGCCTTTTTTTCTGTGAGTGAATCGGAACATGCATGGGCTTGTCGGTACCGTGACGTTCGATCTCATGCAAATTGGCGCGCGCGGGCCACTCGTTCGATTGGCAGACAAATTTAGGCATGATTTTCATATGCAATTTGGCGGGGAGAGCGGCGGTACGATTGGCTCCACAGCTCTGCGAGTCTGGGCATGATTAGATGTTTATAGGTAAAGAGGGGGGCGTAAGAATAGGTTTGTTCTCTAAAGATCGAGTATCTAGGTTATAGGCTGTACATGATATGAACACAAAAGGCTGAGCTGGCCGAGTATTCTGGTAGTAGTAACCTGAATATTTCGCTGTATAATAACACTTGCATATTGCATGGACATTCACGGCGGAAGAACTAACTGATCATAAGCAGAACTAAAGCTTATATTTTTTCTCACAATCTACAAGACAACGTCGAACTCCCTTGTATTCTGGTTGTATCAATAGTGTCGCAAACTCTGGTAGTCTAATGATAATCATTGTAGAATAACAGTATAAGAACAGCTATACATACGCAATATAATAGCAGTATATGAACAACTGTATACATTGTGAAACATGGACCCTCACAGCAGACCTACCACGAATAATACCAAACATAGATATGAGGTGCTACAGAAGACTTCAGGGCATTTCCTATACCCAGCACATTACCAACGACGAAGTCCGACAGACCATCACACAAGCCATTGGACAACACGATGACTTGCTCCGAAGGGTAAGACCACATCATAAGAGCATCAGGCCTTTCGAAGACCACCCTGCAAGGCACGGTGCAAGGAAGCAGAAGAATAGGGAGAAAGAAAAAGAGGTAGGAAGACAACATTCAAGAATGGACTGACTTGACACCGAGTAAAGCCATAGGGACTGCGGAGGACAGAGACAGATTGAGTACTCTGGTTAAACGATCATTTGCGGTGCCACAACGACTTTCGAGTTACGGGATAGGGCGGGATAGGACATTGCATGGACCTTGAGGGCGTAAGGACACTGTTTTATAGGCAGAACTATGACCGGGTACATTTCCTCACAGACTTTGAGTACTACGAAATAACATTGAACTCCCTTGTATTAATATTGTCGCTTGTTTCGTAGGGGAGCATGATGATGGAGATCACACTTATCTTGGGCCAGCGTAATGAGGGTGATACCCATCTCTCTCCCTCGCTGCTTTACCTTCCCCGCCCTTAAGAGAGTAGGTTCTCAGTCGCCGTTGAGTCAACTGGGGGCGTTGTTATTTGTTGCTTCACGTTTTGCTGTCACCCATCCAAGTGCTAACCGCACTGGACGGTGCTTAACTTGCGACACAGTAGCGAGTGCTGGAAGGAGAGGACAGCGAGAAAAAAGCTTTTTTCTTTCTTTCTTCCTGCCTTTTTTCCTTCCTTCCTTCCTTTTTCTTCTTTTCTTTATCCATTAATTTTATTATACCTTTCTTCTTCTTCTTCTTCTTCTTCTTCTTCTTCTTCTCTTTATTTCCTTAATTCATTCATTTCTTTCTGTCTTCTTCTCCTGAATTCTCTTCCTCCTCTTTCTCCTTCTCCTCCTCTTTCTTTCTTTCTTTCTTTCTTTCTTTCTTTCTTTCTTTCTTTCTTTCTTTCTTTCTTTCTTTCTTTCTTTCTTTCTTTCTTTCTTTCTTTCTTTCTTTCTTTCTTTCTTTCTTTCTTTCTTTCTTTCTTCTTCTTCTTCTTCTTCTTCTTCTTCTTCTTCTTCTTCTTCTTTTATCGTACTGTGTACTTTGTTGTATCCCATCCCATTGTATGGTTTCTTTTATTTCCACTGCATCAAGTCGCCTCTGATCACGATATGTCAGGTCCAACGCCTTTCTTCCATGTTCGAATGCCAGCCATACCTGATCGGAATGCGTAATAAATCACTCTTAAAAAGTAGATCTCGCCCTTAGCACCATTTCTCTATCTGCCCGGTTGAGTCATTCAGGGTACGAGTACCTACATACCAGGGGTGGATCTAGATCAAGTAGGTATAGCGTGGAGTTATATTAAGAGAAGGGGCCCCGCTGTTTCTAAGCCCGTGCAAAGCTGATTTGAGGGATATGTTATTGACAGGATCCTATAGAAGAAGAATAGTGCATGTTGTGAATTGGTTCCAGCATTTTAATCTAAAGAAGAATAAGAAGGGGAAGAAGGAAATAAAGTCCGGGTTGGGTGGGATAGGGGTGGGGTGGGGTGGAAGAGAGGGAGAGAGAGAGAGAGAGAGAGAGAGAGAGAGAGAGAGAGAGAGAGAGAGAGAGAGAGAGAGAGAGAGAGAGAGCAATATAAAAAAGAGAGGGGAGGTAATTCACTCGTTGTTATTGTCATGCGCAGACAGAAACATTGGAATGAGATCCAAAACTCTTCACAAGAAGATAGCGGAGGAGGAGAGGAAAAAAAAGTGGGGGTTGCGGTGGGTGGGGGCTTATTGTGATGAGCAAGTATACAGTCATTTTGAATAGGTTCCAGAACCTAGTCGAAGAGGATCAGAAGAAGGAGGAGCAGGAAAGGAAGAAGAAGGAGGAGGAGGAGGAGGAGAAGAAGAAGAAGAAGAAGAAGAAGAGGATGGACGGTGAGGATGAGGATGAGAAGAAGGATAAGGAGGAAAGTTTTAGAAGAACAAAAGTTAAAGGAGATGATGATGATTGTTTTAAATAAAACTGCGTTTAATTAGAGAGCTAGCACCAAACAATAACAACAAAACAACAACAACTACAATACTGGAGGCTATAGACATATCTCCATCTTAATCAGACTCAACGAGCAGCGATCTGTAACCAACATAGATAAACGCAAACATGTTACACCCTCTTATATAATAATAAACAGATCCCATACAGCACTACGCGCTGAAAACAAAATAATAGGCTACACTAACCGCTCATACATTCACAAAGAAATTTATAAACGGCCTACGTGCTGATTCTATCTCCTTCTGTATTATTAGCGGCAAGAGTGGCTCCGTCGTCTCTGGCACGACTCGTTTTAGGCGATAATAGTTCCATTCCGTGTTTTGTGTATGCTGGTTCTCCAGTAGCTCTTTGCATTTGGACTCGCGCTGTAGAAAGTCCATACACGGTGGGGCATTTGGTTAATACAATCTATGCCAGGAGGAATAAAATACACTAAGAGTAAGAGTGTACTGTAGGGCAAAGTAGTATTATTATTCACACATACAGAAACATTTCAATCTGGAATCACTTTTAACTATAACTGAAGTTGCGAGCACGGTTCTATATACGGTGCATTGTTAATGCAGTACAATGTTGTGTGTGAGGGAGAAAAGAGACAGAAGATTGGGAGTGGAGTGATGGTGCGTGTGTGTGTGTGTGTGGGTGTTTGTGTGTGTGCGTCTGTCTGTATGTCTGTATGTCTCTCTCTCACTCTCTCTTTCTCTGTGCGTGTCTGTTTCTCTCTCTCTCTCTCTCTCTCTCTCTCTCTCTCTCTCTCTCTCTCTCTCTCTCTCTCTCTCTCTCTCTCTCTCTCTCTCTCTCTCTCTCTCTCTCTCTCTCTCTCTCTCTCTGTTTGATTGTGTTGTGTTTGTGTATGCGTCCGTCGATGTTTGCAGGCGTATTTATATGTATACATTTCAACAGATCATAAGGAAGTCTCGGTGAGTTTGTTTGATTTTTAACCTTTCAATAGCTAAGATTCTAAATATAGCATGCCTTGCCATTGCATGCAATGAATAGGCTGTTTCATTGAAGTTGTTGACTTGAGCTTTTTGACCGGCAGCGTGAATGAATATAGGCCTACATTATCACGGAGATACAGCTTAGCTCTGGAGAACCCGAACTGCTATATCTCCAATGGCTTGTTTTAACTGGAAGGTGCGTTGAGGTTCACGAATATTTTTTCGGGGTTCTCCAATAAAGATCCTATGTTCTTGAACCTTTTGTTAAAAAAAAAATAAAAAGAAATTGGTTCGGGATCTGAAAAGAAAGTTTCATGAAAAGGGTTCAGGAACCTAGGTTCGGGATCTGACAACCTCGAAGATAATGTTCGTGAACATCCAACGAACATTCCAATTAAGACAGGTAATTAGTGATAGCGTTCCCGCTTTTGGTAAGCTACATCATCGTAGTCTGCAATAGGCCTAACACAGTTGGCTGTTTCCATATTCCTTACGATACTTGTCATATTTGAAACGGAAGCGCAGAGGACAGAACCTATTCGAAGACGAATATAGTGAGAAATGCAGTTGGAAATCCAGCGTATGGGGAGGTCTGTGTGCGTAACGGTTAGGTCTCGTTTGAATTTCTGGGGAATTCCATTTTCTAAGTAGGATTCTGTCTCATGTTTACGTCTTGTTCTCTTTCATTTGCAACTCGCCCTCGCAATTTAAAATTATGTACCTTATTCCCGCCGGCGCCAGAAGAATTAGGTCTATATTGTTTGAGAAAACGTATTAAATAATAATAATAATAATAATAATAATAATAATAATAATAATAATAATAATAATAATAATAATAATAATAACATTTCTTTTCTAAGCGCAACGTTCGCACGCCTATCCTGCACGCACTGTCATACAGAGCGCCATGGACAATTGCGTCGCACCGATACACAAGCGCGGCACCTCATTTTGATGTGTTGGTCAAGTTTTCTACCTTATGTAAGCTTATGCTTTTCAGGTGGAGAAGTGCTCTATAAGAACAATACGATAAATACATAACTAAAGATAAATAAATACATTTGGGGAATGTGCTTATTTTTATCGATATCCTTGTAGTTCTTTATATGCTTTTTAATTTAATTTGTTTTCTTCAAAAATTCATTCATGTCGCTTATTGCAACAGCGTGAACAAAACGCAAGCTAGTGAGGCGATTTACAGCCAATCAGGACGCCGTAAACTACTGTACAGCCAATCAGAGCTTGACATGACAAGCTGATCGACGACAACTGTGTTTTCCGTCCTTCAGCGCTCATGAGAATTTTTTTAATATTTTTTTTTTTTGTTCACGTGTATCGCATGCATTCTTATGACAGTGTTACATTCATTCGAATGCAACTACATGCGTTCTATTCGAACCACTGCCAGGCACGTGCACACACACACAAACTCGCACGCGTGAAAGCACGCACACAATGCTGTCAAAAAAGCTATGTATGAATGAAGATAGTCCACGCTGTATTTTCTTTAGAAAGGGATGGATGATTGATTACAGAGTATCAATACATGTTTGAATTTGTAATCAATGATCACTTGTTATGCGACTTGCTACTATCTCTACCTATAATTCTTAAACCCAACAACTATGGAGCTTCTCCCAACACATAATTGTGAGATTGAATCAAAATAATGCGGTCTTTTTTTGTTTTATTATTCAAACTTGCTCATGACAGAATGCAGGTTTTCAATCGCACTTCATGCTGTGTCGTCCTTTACGCTGGGTTGTATCACATTTGACGATAAAATAAAATATTAAAATGAATAAAACATAATAAAATATAATAAGATATAATAAAATCAAATAAATAAATAAATAACTGAGTTTATATATGATGCACTGGTCTGGAATAAATATATATATTTCGTGAAGACCAGATAAGCCAAGTCCAAACCAATACAGCCATTAGTAAAGCGCAAATCCATGCCATGAGTTCATGAGCTGGAGTAACTGGTATTGCTGTGAAAAGGTATAGTTGTAGAGTTTCTGCGAAATGTTTGTGCATCGCGTCCACTGAACCAAAAGAGTTGGCGCAGGATTTCTAGGATTCTGAATGATCAAGATAAGTATATTCAACCGGTTTGGAGAATGGGATGACTGTGACTATCACTGTGATTATTGGATCAATGAATATAACCGCTTTTTTTTTCCTGAATAAAATGCACAGAACAACAATCCGATTCAATTCGGTATATTTATTATTAGTTGCTATTTATTTATTGTTTATTTTTATTATATGTGTTTATAAGCAACAATAACGAACTTAATTAACATAACTAATCAAAATTACGGATTTTTCTGAAAGATAACTAACCTACAGAAATAGATTATGTTTAAGCAACTTTTCTATTTCACTGCAAGATATTATAGTCTAGTGGAAGCAATGGTCAGCAATAAGTCAGTTTTTTTTTTTAAATAACATAACATGTCCTTAATGTCATTATGCAGACTGATATTGCTGCCCACTTTATTTTCTTTGAAGAATTTGTTTAAACAAGGGCTTAACAATCAAAGCATTTGAACAGAGGCTAACAAATGTCTTTGGAAAACATAGTCTTCCGTTAATTTAGTTAGTTGTAACTTGTAAACAGTGTTTGTTAAATACCTGTGTGGGGCTTAATGCACAACTATACTATGTATATATATAAAATGACCATGTAATCGTTCTAATACCCCGCCTTTCTAGCTCAAGAGCTGCTCATGCAGTGCGCTGGCCGATACATGATCTAACTCAAACCGCCTGTTGCTGTGCTACTGCGTGTGACGTTTAGACATAAACTCATTCTGACACGCAACAAGAACCCTTTACAGCGCACACTTACAACCTTTGGGCGCATCCTCTGACGCCCAGACAACTGCAGTAAGCACAATCCTACTATTAGAGTGTAGGGGTAGGTAGTCCCATAGCCTTGTGGCCGTAGGGGAGCGTGATGTTGGAGATCACACTTATCTTGGGCCAGCGTAATGAGGGTGATGCCCAACTCTCTCCCTCGCTGCTTTACCTTCCCCACCCTCAAGAGAGTAGGTACTCAATCACAGTTGAGTCAACTGGGGGCGTTGTTGTTTGTCGCTTCACACCTTAGCGGTCACCCATCCAAGTGCTAACCGCACCGGACGGTGCTTCACTTTCGACTCAATAATAATAATAATAATAATAATAATAATAATAATAATAATAATAATAATAATAATAATAATAATAATAATAATAATAATAATATAAGCGCTTTTTTTTTCCAAATCACCAATCAGGCTGAAAGCGCGACGATCTGTACCAACATATACGCGCGCGCTCCCGTGTCACACACTCACTTGCACACTCACATACACACATCTATCAGGCAAACGTTCGGCATACAAGCAAGAGAGACCAGTATTAGGAGACGGAAAGAAACTCAAATTTTATTTTGAAATGTTTGATTAACTGTATCCAATACTATTATTGAAGGGAGGGAGGAAACCGGGGCACTCGGAGTACAGTATTTTAATTTCCCGTCTGTTCACTATTCACACTTTTCTGCTATCCTATGCACCAACGGGAATCCCCTCTATGAAAAATACTTCCGGTTTTTTTTCTCCGCGTGTTTTAGTGAGTTATTTCCAAATATTCAAGAATAATAACATGTGTCACTGGCCACCTGTATCGTACCCTCACATATTTTTATTTTTTTTGCTGCAGTTTATTATCCCTTTCTATCGCCAGTGGCGCGCCTAAACCCTACCTACCTAACATTATTTGTGAATTTTTGAAAAATATTCGGAAAAACATAACGTCCAGATGCTGGCTCGAACCCACACCATTTCAGGCGCCATTGGTTTCTGGCTTGTGGACAAGGCAAGTTAGTCCCGCCTTAGCCCACTTGGCCACAACGCTAGCCTAACATAGTCAGTTACTTCGTGTTTTGTGAAGGTTGCGACGGCGAAGCTATGGAAAACTACAAGAGTTTTCAGGTCCTGTTTCACTTTCTGTCGATGATCGACGCACCTCCGAAGTCGCCACAAATACAGGCCTCTACGATTGTTTTTTGCATTCTTTCACTGAGCATGTACTTCCTCCACCGTTTTTATACTTATCCCACTCGTTTTCTGGCTCTAACAATCGTCGTTTTCGGCAATTTGCCATATTTAAAAGTCACGCATCAAGCTTTGATAAAAGCAAAACAAGCCAAACCGGAACTTGGTTTCATATAACCTCGTTTTAATTTATAATGGCGATACCCACGAGTTTTTATGAGAGGTGCCGGAAAGTTGTGAATAGGTGATATTAGATGTTTTCAGCTCCGCATATCGCTTGGTTTAACAGCCAGTTCAATAACTCTTATCCCACAGTGGGAAGCCAAGGAACCCGAAGGAAGTCAACTACAATATTCCCCCCGTTGGGGTTCCGGGGGTTTCAGTATAAATAGTATCTCCACTTTCTGAAAATTTAGTGCTTTAAATTCCCACTGTCGCTGTCTTTCTCATTTGTTCTTTCTCATTCCTGATCTGTTCTATCAATCTGCTATACTATCTTCTTCTTCGCTAGACCAGTCACCTACCTTTTTTTCTTGAAAACTCTTCCGGGACAAGACTCATTATTTGTGGGTGAGGTCTGTTGGATAAGCTTGGGAATATTGGACGCTTTCTGCCAGGTGGTCACTAGGGCTTCCTATGATGTTATTATTTAGCAATGTAGGCATTTTATATGTATGTGTTTTGTTGATAATTTATTATGTTTGTATTCTATTTTGTTTTTGTAAACGGGGGTTCCATAAATTAGAGTATAGCCTCAGCGTCCCCTGCGTGGGATGTCTTTATTGTAAAGTGACTGGCTGGTGGAGAGCATTCAGTTTTACCACTAGGGTTGTTTAAGTATTAGTATAGGTTATCAAAAGGGGAAGAAAAAAACAACATGACACACACCAGCTTAACCGAGTAATCATCGCAAAGAGCTGCTCAAGGCGTGCAGTAAAAAAAAGGAAATTCGTAAAATGACGACGTGATTGATGGCAAGTAGACCTACTGTTTACGCTTCATGCGAACGATGTTTGAAAATCATGCAATTAATAAATTTATTTATTTATTTGTCTAGGTGTAATCTATGTATGGGATCTCTGTATACTAAACAGTTATTAGTGCAATCAATCTTTTCTTCGTTTGTATTTGACGTGCGTACAGTGGGACACACTGTGATAGGGGACCCTCCGAAACAGAAGAGAGAGGAACAGAAGAGAGAGAGGGGGGAGGAGGGTGGGATGGGGACTGGAGCGTTGGGTAGGCTGGCGCATCTTCAGCTAGAGAGAGCGAGAAAGTGTCTGTATCAAAAGGTGCAGCATCTCGCCCCTCCGACCAATCATGCACCCCTCTCGCCGCTTTGCAACGCCCCAAGAGGAGGAGTTAGAGAATGATCGGCAGCTGACCTCATTCCCATTCATATGTGATCCGTGTGTACTCTAGTACCCTCGCCGACTTTCATTGACGAAGAGAGCGCGCGTTGGCCCCTTACTTCGAGCGTTTTGATTGGCTGAAAACGTGACCCTGAGAACTGGCCTAGCCCCTAGACGGCCTAAAAATAGATTGCAGCCGGAGAGATAGCGGTCAAACTGAAAAATATTCGTCAAAAATCAGTTTTTGACCCTTTGGCCGCACTCCAAACGATTGCGCTCACAGTACCTACCAGAAAAGCGCCCCGAACATGTCTTTTTCTTGAAAATACATGCACTTTGAGGAAAAAAAATCAATTCGCACATTTCTGGGTCAACTTGCAAAAACGCCGACGCAGGAAAGCACTAGAAGAAAGTTAATCAAAAGTTTTTAACTATGACATTTTTGCTTCAACCCTACCCAGATGAAATTGTGGGTCAAAACCAAAGACCAATCGCCACGGATGTAATGTTAAAACTAGATATTTAGCAAATTATCTATTTTTCTTCACCCAGTAGGCCCCGCAGGTTGCCAAAAACGTAGAGCCCTGTCTTTGTTTACCCTCGTCCGCCGAGGCTCATGAATATTAATGAGGCCAGTGTGTTTCGGAGGGGAAGAGAAGAAAAAGTATTTTCGAAAAAGTCTGAAAGTAAATTACCCACGTGCCGCATACCGCAGATGCGTGAGGGGCTAGTCAATCGATTTTGATCAGTATCGATCTGTGCCGATGAGAGAGAGGGGTCGAAAAGTCACTTCCTTCGCAGGACTAACTGCGGCGAATGCCGACTGCGCGAGAGAGCGCATGCGCGGGGACCGACAGCTGTATTCGTATTCATTGAAACCCACGAGGCCACAGTGGTGGTGACCAGTATGAGAGAAGGTAGTGGTAGAGAGAGCTCTCGCTACTGACTCGCACACCTCTCTCTCCCACCGTCAGTGTGTGACCTGCACCCCACGAGAACGGATACCTAAACCTCTAGCAGTGACCATCGGTACCTCGCTTCAGTCTTCGCTCAGCTCTCTGTGTGGTTATAGTCTGAACCGGGACTCTGAGGATTTATTATAATTCGCTATTTGGATCTACCATCGATTCATGTACGACAGGCTCAGTCCTCTGGAGCTAGTGGACTTTCAGTCTCCACTCGCCACAGAAAGCCAGCAAGAAGAACTCGACATGGAGCAGGAGATTCAAATTGAATGTGTGGAGGAGCCAGCACTGATGTGTTTGGAGTCCGGCAAAGTGAATCGTGCCTATGACGATCCAGTTTTACTAAACGACGACCGAGTGCTAGCCAATTTGTTGAGTACAGAGGACAAGTATGTCCCCACCTCGTGCTATTTCAACTGTGTGCAAACGGACGTACAGCCATTTATGAGAAAGTTGGTTTCAGAGTGGATGGCCGAGGTAAGCATTTTTCAGCCTTACCCCTACTGTTTTCTCTTCTTTAGTTCTAAAGCAAAAACTCCTGCAATGGACACGAAAATTGCACCAAACGATGAAGAAATGGCTCGAGAGTAAAATTTATATCTAAACCTCACGAAATTTGTAACCAGTCGATTTTTCTCGATTTTTAAAGGACCAAATGTCGGGCGCATTCCCAGTGCACTTTCAATATGGCGAGAGGAAGGCGGACTTTTTGTCTGCCCAAGTCGCTCGCTGCAAACTCGAATTTTTCTTACCGACATTGCAACAGTGATGACAAAATTGGTATCGACAGAAGGTGCATTTATTTTTGTACACCTTAATGCAACTTAGGGTGCAAGGGCAACATTTTTTTCGTGAATTATACCCGATTTTCGCAGCAGTTTTGTAGATTTGGGCACGATGCCAGCTCGGGGGTGTCCTTGATAGAGGGTTTACTTTGGGCCACGACTGTGGGAATGGAATGTTTGCGAAATTCGCCCCTAACCCCAAACTTTCTCAAACAACTCCGTCTTTCTTCGATAAAGCCTGTTCCCCAGACATTTCACCGTCGATTTGGACCCTTTTCACGCACTTTTGATATTTTTAATGAATTTTTCTAATCAACGACAAAATTGCTTTCGACTGCTACACCAGCTTGCCGCAGTCGTTGCAGATTGCAAGGGCTGAACCAAACGGAGCGGATGTTTTATTATATTACTTTTGCAATTGGTAGAGAAACTTTGTAGATTTCTATATTATTTATTTTCATTCAATAATCGCAAGACAAGCGGCTTTTTAGGGAGCAGGTGTCGGTAAAGGGTCTATTTCTGAATGGTCAGCAATTTTCATGAAACTTGATGTTTTAGAATTTTCGACCTACGTCAGAATGTTCGGTGCAATTTTCGTCATTTAAGTCTGTAATTTCCTGTTGGTTATTCCCCCCCCCCCCCCCCCTTGTACTTCTGAAATTTGGTTTTATTAGATTTAGTTTTCCCCGTTAATGCCCCGGCGGCAGGGATAGCTCAGTGGTCAGAGCGCACGACTTGTGTGAGTGCGCCTTGGGCGAGGTGGGTTCGAATCCTGACTTCAGCAAACTATTGTGTGATTGCTGGATATTACGTGCCAGCGCCTTGAGAAGCTCGCTGAGCTTGTAAGTGCGCTATATAAGAGAAATCTATTTCTTTAATGTATCGTTTCGAAGTTTAGGTTTGTTTCTAGGAAGTTGGCCGTAATCATTCGCTTTAGTTGTTTTTTTTGGTCGTAGATAAAGATGGAGTGATAGTTTTAATTTGTTTTAATACTATTTAGGGGAGGGGGGGGGGGGCGGGAACAGGATTGGTGGGGGCTGGGGAAGGGGAAAGTGGCGTTGAAGGTGGGTGGGGGAGGAGTCTTCTTACAAGGAAGATGTGATACAGACAGTGACTTTGAATGGATACATCTACTCTACATAATATACGTCTGTATAAGTTTTCGCTCCAAAAACTTTGCAAAAGGCTGCATTGCAAATACTTTTCGGTAGGTTGGCGGGAGGGGAGGGGCAGAAACGATCGAAAAGAAGGAAGAATGAAAGGAGAAATATAGGAGAAAGAAAAATGGTTAGGGAGAAGAGAAGATGAAAAATTCAGAATTTTAAGAAGAAAAGAGATAGGTGGAGGGGGTGGAGTGGGAGTGGGTTCTACTGGCCTAGTAGGACTCTGTGAGCGGGTTAATGGAACGAAGAAAGGGAACAGAAAGCTGAAAGAGGTGAAAGAAGAAGAAGAAAAAAAGGAGCGGGTTTACTTACTTAGTACTAAGTAGTGTGTGTATGGGCTGAGGGATGGAGGGAAGCATTACTGATGGGGTGGGAAAGTAGTTTGCAAGTTTGGCGCAATTTTGCAGTAGACTGGAGTTTGTACACGGGTGGGCGATTTATCGTTCCGTCGGCTATTCCCCCGTCTTATGCTTATAGCCTATATTATTACCTTTGGCTTTGGGTCTTCCTAGGGTTTATCGGCTTTATTATTAGGATTATCGGAGATTAGCAATAATGAGTGTGGTGGGGTAAGGCCTTTTTCGTAATTTTGTTCTTTTTGAAATCTATTTGTTCCTTGTTTCTTGATCTCTTTTGCTTCCCCCGCCCCCTTCCCCCCCCCTGCCCTGTGTGGGCTGTACTGTAGCATAAAGAATTTTACAGTATTAGTGAGAGTATAATCAAACTAGAACCCAAACTTGTAGACATAGTTTCCAGCGGGAATAAACAAAAAGAAAAGAAAAGAATTTTTGCCAACTTGCACTGTTTAATAACGGATGGGATTATTATTATTATATTATTCAATCATGTAGTCTTCTTCTTAGAACGAAGTTGATTCCCGTTTTTCTGCATTCGAATTGCTTCTTTCTTTGACCTCATTATTACATAGATGCCCGGCCATTTTCTACTTTGGAATGTCTGCTTATTTATGCCTTCTTTCCTTCTGGTTTTTTGCAGGTCTGTGTGGAACAGAGGACGGAGGAAGAAGTGTTTCCATTGGCTATGAACTACTTGGACCGATTTTTGTGTGTTCAAAATATCCACAGAACTCGGCTACAGTGTTTAGGTGCAGCCTGTATGCTGCTCGCCTCAAAACTCAAGGAAAACTTGCACATTTCTGCTGAACAGTTGGTGTCGTACACGGACAATTCAATTACAAACTCTGAACTTAGGGTACATAAACCAGCTTTTTTAATTAATTAATTTTTTTACCTAGGTCTTTTTCGTGTTTTTTTTTTCTTTCTGTCTTTTTCTCTTTTTTCTCTATTATTTTAATGTAATACATTTGTTCCTGTTCAATAGATTTACCTGGTTTGTGTGTGTGTGTTTTTAAAATGAAGACCCTCCCCCTCACTCCCCATTCTCACCCACCCCACCACACACACACACCACTTCCCCATTCATAGCCTTTGTACACTCTTTTATTTGTATTTACTATTCCTGTCCTATTTGTTCATCGTCTAACCGTTCTGAGAGGTTGAACGTTTTTCAGGTTGTAAGATTTGTTTCTAACTGATTGGATTTCATATTAACGTAATTAATTAATTACTGTAGGATTTTATATTAATTACTAGCGCTAAGGTTCATAGGATTTAATGCTACCTGTAGGGTATTGCTGGTTTTAATTTTATGTACTTTTTGCGTGCCTGGATTATTCTTGTATCGTCGCCGGCCACGTCGCAGTTTCATCTAGATCTAAAAGCCACTCAGCTGCTGAATAGGATTTATCTACAAGCGACGTAGCTGTGTGTTTGTCAGTTTCAGTGTGTATGTTTTTTTTCAGTGCGTACAGTACGTTGTGTTCGTATGGTTCGTGAATGTTGGCTTATTCCTATTTTGTGTAACGTTTTTGTTGTCTTGTTATTCTGCATCTAGTCTTTCTTTCCAGTTCTTTTTTTTTTGTTCCCCCTCCTCCCTCTCCTTTTAATTTTGTTGTGAAACTCCTTGGTCGCTTCATCCACTTTTCTGTAAAATCGGTCATTATTTCACTTATTTTGATCCCTTTTTTTTGGGTCGTTCCAAATCGGAAACTTTATTTGCTGACGTTTTTAACACTTCTTGATCATCTTTCCGCCGCCATTTTGCGTTCTTTGGAATAAAAAAAAATACGAGTGACGCATTTAGTGGCTAAGAACCAAAAATTCGCGATATTATTCGGATCTTTCAGTTTTCCTCTTGCTGTAATGGCGAAATTTGTATATCAAGGCAGCTACATTCGCGCATAATAGCGTGTTGAAAGTTGGGTGGTGGTTTTGAGTTGGAGGTAATTCCGTTGTGGGTGGTTATTCCGTTGCTTAGGTTCTAAAGATCTGCCGCTAAGGAATGCAGCTATTAAATCCATTAGATCTATTAAATATATTTACAGCTCTTTTTCTATTCTTTTAAGGACGATCAATATTTTTTGCTATTATTTAGGAGAAAAAAGGGTACAACCTTATTATCATCTAGTTATAGAAAAAGATCGTTGAAATTTTATGGAATTCCGTCCGTATACAATAGCGATCTCCCGTTTTAAAATAATAAGATTGTATTTAAATGGATAGTAGGTATAGCTTTTTTTTTCTTTTTCAAAAGTTAATTTCGTGTTTAGGGATTGTAAATATCGAAGGTAAATGAGAGCCAAAAAACGACAGTCGATGGCAGTGCGATCGGAATGTAGCCAAGCTGAATTTGTATCGTGCAGACGGTACCTCTGCGCTGCCGGGGATCCAGACCAATCCTGTCTGCTCTCTCTCTCTCTCTCTCTCTCTCTCTCTCTCTCTCTCTCTCTCTCTCTGTCGGCTTAAGCGCTCTTTGGTCGTTGTAGACATTTTAGCGGTATGCTTCGTACGCATTTCTGCGTTGAAGCGAGTATAATATGTCGCTGAATAATACTTGAACCACGTTTGCAGTTTGTTAGAGGGGTGACTTCGAACATTTTTTGTTGCTGGCTCTTTTTTAAGATTTGAAGACATTTTGCTGGGGGAAAACCCAGCGGACCCCACAAAAGAGGGTCGGGGTAGGCCTCTAAGTGTGGTCGCCCCCTGATAACTCTGAATGATATCATGCTCCTTTCGTATCCTTGGGACCTTGATGTTTGATAAGTGAAGAGGGGGAGTGGGGAGGGGATATCTGTGGTATCAGAATAATCTTTGACTCGCCACCCCCATACACTCAGATCTCACCCCCAAAAGGTTTTGCGTCGTCAACATATTTTTTTCTTCCTTATTGCGAAATTCTTTCAATTAGTTTTCCGTTTCTTATTCTTATTTTGTTTTCTTGATTTTTCTTTCTTCCTTTCATTCCCACCTTCCCCCACCCCTCCCTTCTTTTTTTTTTTTTTTTTTTTTTTTTTTTAAATAATTTGCATTTATTTATTTGTGAGTGTGTCTTTTTTTTTTTGGTACTTGTCATTCTTTTTGGTCCATTCGTTCTCTCTTTCTTTCCTTCTTCTTCTTCTTCTTCTTCTTCTTCTTCTTCTTCTTCTTCTTCTCCTTCTTCTCCTTCTTCTTCTTCTTCTTCTTCTTCTTCTCCTTCTTCCCAGTTCTTCGAGATTTTACCGATGGGGGACAAAAGACTTAGAGTTAGGATCGAATGTAGATGACGACAATAATAATATTGATGATGATATTGATGATGATGGTGGTTTACCGCAAAAATCCTCGCTGCTTTAAACTGGGCGCTGTGGCAGTGTTGGCGTCGGTGCGTGCGTGCTTGCGGTCTGGTTAATACGTAAAGTCTTGTAGAGTGCGTGCAAGATTCGTATTATGCGTATTCTCTTTCGGGGCTGCTCAATATCTGGAGAGCTTCATTAAGCAGAGTGGCCTGACTTGATTCCAGACCTCTCCCATATATGCATATACTGTTCGCTAGGAGTAGAAGACAGAAAAGATCGATTTTGTTTTTACCAAGTAAGAAGAGCGCTGAAAAGTAATTATAATTGCAGCGATTATTACTAGGAATGCAACATTTCTATTGATGATGTGAAGTATATTATTTTGAGAGATAATCGTTTGTGATATACAATACTATTGTGATATACAATACTATTTACGCTACAGTACATTTTGTGATAATTATCACAGATGTTTTTCCACTCAGGATTTAGCTGGAATAATTATTTCTGTTTTAATACATCTTCTCTTCATCCAAATGTCCAATGGTTATGATTTGTTTGGGAATATTTATTTATATAAGAACATGACCAAATCAGTTTGCGGTATTGATTTGACTATTCTCGTTATCGCTAGTCCGTAATTAGAACTTGTTATATAATATTAGGTGGCACGGAGTCTGTATAGTGTTGTCCAGCCGTGTATTACAGGAGTCTCGTTTTCAGTACTGCTAGTAGGTAGTGTGCATATTGATTATTATTCAATAGCTTACTCAGTTGTCTGGGGCGTTAATTAGTGAGCAGCAAGTTGGCGACTCGAGTTAGATCCTGTTGTTTTTGACAAGCTCTTTTAAATTTTTCCCGGGTAGAGCGCAATGTATACGAGTCCATTTATTGACTAAGCGGGTACAGCGCAAGGTTAAATATTGGACTATTTGCTATTCTGACTCGCTAAGTAATTGGTGTTCGCTAGATCAAAAACCGGAATGCTTCTGCCTCTGGCCGTAGTATTGATTCTAAGATCGTGCTTGCGTCAACGGTCGACGGGGTCTGTCCATAGCTAAGCACCTTTGACTAGGTTTTTCTATGGCTACTATATTATACTCCAGTCGTTTTACAATTCTGTACAGATATGTTGGTTTTTTTTTTTTCTCTTCCCTTTTTTCGGTACAATGTTTGATTGAATTACGAATAAACTATGCCCAGTTCTTCTTCTTCAGTGCGTCGCTCTTCCTGCGCCTGGTCCAAAAATCGATGGAGATTTCTCTTTTAAATCGATCTTTTTTCCTGTAGACGTAGAGCTAAATTACTTTATTGATGCGAAGGATAAAAAATGAGGTTAAAGAAAGAAAACATTAGGCAATTGTGCCAGTTACTAGTTAGTTCTAAACAGTATAGAGCCTGTAGCGCCTTGCGGTAACAAGAAATTATTACTAGTAATGCGAAGCCCCTTGGCTGTGCTCCACTTTAGTACGTATTTAGTATGTGTATCGTGTGTTACTGCTAGTGTCAGTGTTTAGTCTAGGCCGGTAGGAAAGCATTCTTTGGCCGGTCACTGAGGACCGAGTCTGTATAGCGTGCACATGTGTCCGTGAGATTTGGAAGTACTGGCCAGTCACCCTTCCCGTCTCCTCACCCCTCCCATCCATCCCCCACACACTCCCCTCTCCTTCACGCGGCACCCTCTCTATCTGTCCTGCCACCATTTCCCCTTCCTTACCCCCCCCCCTCCCTTTCCCCCTCTCACCCACTTTGCAATGCAGATACGCTATTAAGTAGACAGCAAATGCAGTGACTGACTGACATAATGATGCTGAATGGCTGTGGACTTTATGATCGCCAGCTGTTGTGTGTGTGGGTGGTTTAAATTTTTTTTTTTTTAAAGTATAGTATAGAAACTTGACTAGAGAGACAGAGAAGTATAGAAACTTGACTAGAGAGACACTGACAGAGAAGTATAGAAACTTGACTAGAGAGACAAAGAAGTATAGAAACTTGACTAGAGAGACAGAGCCTGACGGACTGAATAGTCGTATTGAGTACGAGTACCGTAATTAGCTGTAGACCCAAGTCTACTACTGAACATTCTTCCCTATTAACGGCAAGAGCTACTACTGTAATTAGCTTACGCAAGCCACTGTAGAGGCAAGTCTGGTTTACGGTAAACTTAAACCTAGTCAGGCTAGAGCAATTAGTTTACATTAAAATAGACGTAATTATATTTTACCTAGTTATACTAAACAAGTCTTTGGAAGAGATCTTCACAGCAGAATTAATTCTGGTTGGAATCAGCAGGACTTGACATGCAGCACACGTAACTCTGGTTGCAAGTGGACGCAACTTCGTACGTCCCCCCCCCCCCCCCCCTCTCTCCGCCAAACGCCATTGCGGATATTTTTTTTCTTCAGTATGGATTACAGATAAATTTCCTCGCAGTTATTACCATATTAACATTCCTGTTTTAAGTGTGATTTTATTGGGCGTTAAATGATCGTTTTCGGTAACATTAATGTTAGTCTTAGGTAATACTAGAAAAATGCATACCGCAATGTGTGTAATATTAGCCAAATAAAAGAAATTTAATATAACCAAAGGGCATTCCACAATTGAGATATGTTGTATTTTCTTTTTATATACCGAGCTGTATTTATTTGCTCAGTGTAAATTTCGTTCATTTCCTGTGCCGATTTTTAAAAACCGTTTTGAAATGAAAAGGGGATGAAAATACCAGATTGTTAATGTTAGTGTTGTGAAATGAAAAGAGATAAGGTGAACTAAGATTTGGAAAGTTAGACTGAGAGCTAAAGTTAGAGGTTTTGGATTGGTATTGTTCAGGTTCTATGGAAATAAGATATGTAAACTGGAGATTATGTGTTCTATGAAAAGTGATTTCAATCCAGTATTTTCGGCTGTATCGTTTGTGGATTTGTAGTGTTGTAGTATTATGTATGTACCTTTGAAATTGAACAAGGGGTGCTTTCTGTCAACTTCAAAAGATGTTGCCCTGGTTTGCCAATTTGAAGTCTCGTAAATTCCACGGACCAAACTCGCACGAGAAGTGGTATTTATTGTGTTGTGTTATGTCATTAGCGGTCAGACATCGACCGTACCGCTCTGGGTCAGCCATTTCATGTTGATTCTGAATGCAGTAAATCCAAGTGTTCTTGAAATCTTCTTTGAATGCGGTCGCCTCAGACTTGGCTCTTGCTACAATAACAAACTGTAACCTTTCTACTTACAATACCGAACTGTGTAGAAAGCAGTTTTTCTACAGTAATTGCCCGAGGGTATCCGAGTATCGAAGACCGCGGAGGCATACGCACCCCCCCCCCCCCCCCCCAACCTCCCTTTAGGCACGCATAAGCAGTCAGCTGTGTTACACCTACGCATACAATGATCTTGTCGCTTTACTAGAAGCACTTAATGGTTAAACTTAGTATTCATTTCCTTTATTCTTTTTCTATTATAATACAGATGCAGAGAGAGAAGTTTCGGCCGTCGAAAGCTTGGGCTAATAGATCTTCCATGACAGTCAAGTTTTATAGCCTGGGTCGGAAGGGACTAAAAAGGCTGAGCCTTTTATTTGTAATGCTACTGTAGCTAAACGGGTATTCAGAGAATATTGATCTATCTTATGTGTACTGTAGTCTTTTTAAATACGAGATTGTTTAGTTATTACATAATATTGTTGATGTTTAGCTGGTTCGGTCCCAAGGTCCTACCTAAGTAAAAAGCAAGTAAAACGGTACATTGAAAAGGTTGAGATGTGGCATTACCGGCTTGATGAAAGTGGATAGATGTTGACAGCTAAAAAGGTATACCGGCGAGTAAAAAGATGTTAGGTCAGAACGCTCCAGTCTTTATTGTAGGGGTCGGATCTTGTGTTTCTTCCGAAGGTTCCACTTTGGGTACAAAGAATTTTAGGCTAGCAAACTGAAATTTGACTGTAACACCAACAGTCTAAAAGACACTATAGGCCGGAGTCCGAGGCTAAGGTTTAACGGAACAGAGCAAGGAGAACAGAGCGCACTCTCTTGCCCTTTTACACTGACCATCCCGATAGTTTTGTTGATCACATAATCCTTCCTGACCCTTCTGACCTGACACGGCGAAGTAACTCGACCTGTGAAGGGACAGACACGCATGACCGGACACACTATAGTTTTCTCTACTTTGATTTACCGAGGTTGGGCAGCTTTAGTCTTGACTGACGGAGACGGCCACGTTAGCCCGACGGACCAAAAATGGCCATTAATTTTAGTCTGGACTTCAGTCAAGTTCGGATGGTCAGTTAGGCCTATAGGTGGTCATGGTTATATTCTTTGTGAAGTTTTGTATGTTGCGAAGTCGGCTGACCGCTTAAGTGTAAATCAGTTAGGTCTACATCTCCTTTGCTTGTTTGTTTTTTCTTAGTAATATTCTATAATTTTTATGTTATTTCTTCCTTCCGACGGAATATCCACAGTAACCCGAAGAAGAACAACTCTTGTTTTCTTCTCCGCCATCTTGTTTTGATGAATGGTCAGTTTTGTTGGCCAGGAAGTGGGAGGGCTTTCGAGGTATTTTCCTTTCCTGCTCGGGACGAAGTCGGGTTACGAAAAGGCGACATTGTGCGGGTAATACCTTAAAGTCCCCTGCTCCTGATTATCTGACCCCCGGGCTGATAAAAGGGACCAATTATGACGAAAAGTAAATAACCCGCCACGGGGGCGTAGGCGATTGGGTCGGAGAGCTCCCAGATCTCAATGCATAACGGGACCGGTTTTCTAGGTCACAGATTCCTCATCGGGACCTCGCGAAGTGTTTCTCATAACACTGTATTTTTATAATATGGCATAGTTTTGTACTTGCACATATTGATGAATATGGCATAATTTCGGTCAGTTTGAGGCAAAGCTTCCTTTTCTTTTTTTTTCTTTTTTAAATAGGGCACATTTTCTGGATTAGCGAGGCGTGGTAAGGCAGGTCATGGATAATTGTGTTCTTTCTGTATAGTCTGTGACCTGACAGTTTTTAAGAAAAGACTGGGCGGTGTTATACTGTAACGGAAGTACTTTTGCGAGTGTACTTATCTCATCAGTTATTACAATGAGCGATTTGTTTCTGTACGGCTGGAAAAGTCATGGCTTGAAGGGAATACAACTAAGAAGAAAGAACCAACATTTAAATCTACATTATTTGTTGAATAATGCCTACCAAAGGATCTTCCGAGAGCCTATTATGACCTCATGTGCATGTAAAATGAAAACAAATAGCTAATACTCGTGAACAGTCTTAGAACGGTGATCACTTCGTCACAGTAGTTGTTCCTAGCCAAAGGACATTTTCATAGTACTGGAATGTTCAGTCCGAGTTTACCTCCCTACCTCACTTCCTCCCTCGTCTCCACCTCTCTCTCTCTCTCTCTCTCTCTAACTCTCTAACTCTCTCTCGCTCCCTCCCTCCTTCCTTAACGGTTCATTCTTTCTTCGTTCATTTAGATTACACGGTTCATTCTTTCTATTTTTCTCTGGGTATGTACAATTCTAGCATCGGTCCCCCCAGAAATCAATACTGTCCTGCAGCTTTGCAATCTAGCACGTGCAACTGGCTACACAGGTTTTTCATCATCAGCGGCCCAGGGCCGAATATTACCAGTCACAGGCGGAATATCTGCGGAATTATATTGTTGTTGTGTTTTTTTTTTGTTCTGATGATGAAATTTGCAATGCAATGGAAGATGGATTTTAAAAAAAAAAAAAGGTTATTTAGAACAAATATTCATGTGGATCTTTGTTTTGAGTTAACAGAACAAGTTTCTCTTCTTTGCGTTCTTTTCTAATTTTGTCGGTTTTTCTGTGTTGCGCGGGTTTGACATTTCGTAGTTTTGCTGTTGTTATTTGCGATTCTGATCTAGACTTCGAGTTTTGGATATTAAGGCTTGCGAATCTCAAATTGTAATCTAGATTTTATTTGTTCTATACCTGTAGCTCTTGTTTCTTCTTTCGGCCGCGGTTGTATGCGGTCGGACTGTGCTGTCTCTTTAAGCTTTGCTAGTTAGTAGTAGTGGGGAAAGCAGGAAAGGAAGAGCCAGTACAGTACACGTACCAAATCATGCTCAGTGCGGCCCTGTGTCGAAATGTACCGTTTGGGACTGACTCTGTAGTAAAGGTGGTGCCTTGTAGTAGTAATACAACGCCTACTTAGTAGTAGCACTGCTATGCAAGCAAAGACCCACAGACGAACTAAGCTGACAAGCATACCTTTAGCCGATGCGTGATTTCTACTGCTAGACTACAGGATGGGAGAGAAGACTTGGGGGGGAGGGGGGAGGGGGATAAGGGGTGGTTGGGTCGGGGATGGGTGGAGAGAGTGCGCTTGAGAAATTGATTTTGGGATTTTTTTTTTGGTTCCCCTTTTTAATTTTAATATTTGATCATGCGCCTGTTCTTGCTAGTCTTATTACTACAACTCTGCATAAACCTTATTGAACACGACTGAGCTGCAAGTAAACGTGAAATGCCCTGCGGCTGAGCAAAAACCCACCGAAGACGGGTTTCGCGGTAGTGCAGCGGTATGCCTAACACAAAGTAAGTATTGACCCCCTCCCCTCTCCTCTTCCCCCAGATATACGGACTATTTAGGAACGTGGCAAAAATAGCAGCTCTAATGTTGTATATGGAGTTTCAGAGATCTGTCAGAGCTGAGCTTGGAGTGAACATGCTGTCTCGAATATTCGAGTGTTGTAAATTCTTTCGAATTCCACTGTACAAGTGTAACGATCAATACTCTTGAAGGATATTTCGCGCGTTAGTGCACTGTATCATTTAATTTTCACTCTTTACCAAGAATGTTTGCCTGCGACTTTGCAAAATTTGAGTGACGCATAGGAATTAATGATGCATGCACAGATGAATAATTGTAAACACACAGATAAATTCCTTGCGATAAAGACTTAATTGATTAATCCTCCAAAGAAAGTGCACATTATTGTTGACGGCGCTTAAATAAAAATTAATATATTAGTATTATGCTGCACCTTCCGTACTTGCTCCTCAAGGCGCATACCGAAAACGGGCTTTAGAATGTTTCAACGTTCAGAATGCTGCAACCTTTCATACTGGAGTGAAATCTGCGTCTGGAAAGATAGTAGGTGGGATGGAAATAGTCTCTCGATGGAGAAGAATGTTGATGTGAATAGAAAGAAAGCTCTGCATAGAATGGATTGTTTACGTAGATTATCCTGTGTCGGACTGTAGGGTTACACTAAAGGTATAAGGATGGGACCACAGTGACCGTTTGTTTGTGTAAGAAAGGTCGCTGGTCAGTCAGTCCAGCCGTGGTCTGAGAGGATTAGCCGGACTTTGTGGACAGTCCCTGACCTTGATAATACTAACCTTGTTGTGGTGGGCAGATTTTCTGGGACTGCTGAGGCTGTAAAGTGTAAAACTCGCGCGTGCTTTACCTCCGTCTTTAGCACTACTTCACAGCGGATATGGAGTTTAACTCGGCAGTCTCTGATACTTCTGATGACTGGCGATATCTGTCTCCGTGTTCCCGTCTTCTCCATTGTTCATTGTATTCTTGTTTTATTATTATTTTGTTTGGTCTTGAGCCGGAACGGACTTTACTGTGAGAGTTTCTGAGAAGTTTTATTGTGATAAATTGTCGCTTTTCCTTTTGATTTTGTTTGGGGGGAGTAGAAGAGGGGTGGGGGGGGGGGGTTTTCATTCAAAATGGTCGCTCTAGCTCTTATGGCATTTTTGGACAAGTTTATAGTGGGGAAAATACACGTTTTTACTTGGTTTGTGTTATTCCTTCCCTTTTCCCCCGCCCCCATCTCTCTCTCTCATCTACCAACCCATCCACTCCCCTCTTACTGTCACCAAAGAACCCTTTCAACACTTTCAGTTACAATTACACACAGACTTTTAGCTCTAATTCATCTTGTCTTCAAAAAGAAGCCCCTTAACCCTAGTTTAAAAAGAAATAACGTGAGGTCTCAGACTTTTAGTCCCCATTCTCTTGAACCCACATAGGTGGTCGGTGCGGAACACGCAGCTTTGGCGTGAACACTAACAATGCGCCACCCCAATAGCCTCAATACTGGACATCACTCATCCAACAAAACCCCCAAGAAATACTTGCAAGGCGCCATTGGTGATTAGAAGAAGAAGAAGTTGTAACAGTAGAACCTCCTCGAAGGTCTTGGTCCAGGATGACCACGCCTCATCCACCTAAGAAAAAGAAAATTGGAAGGAGAAGATAAAAAAAGGAGGCGAATCTTCTTCCTGAAGGGAAGATGAGCTACGCACGCACCTTTATTCAGTTTAACAACTGTCTTCTTTTGTTCATCCCTGGACACCCAAACTTGACGCGCCTGTGCGCACAGATTGTGCGCCTTAGCTCGCATATTACGTACAAATGACTCTCACTACATGTTGAAGAGCATGTACTTTAAATGACATGAATTAAACCTACCGCCAGTTTTAAACGAATAGTACAGCTAATGATGGCTGCTAGCCTCGTCCTACACAACAAAGAATTTGTCTAAATGAGTGCTCTAGAGAGAGGACCTGACCGCGTGCCTAAATGATGGGGTGGGGGGGGGGGGGGGGGGGGGGGGGGGGGGGGGGGGGGCATCTATACGCGTACCTAAATGACGCTAGAGGTTCGGGTATTATTGTTCTTAGTAATAAAATTCTCCTAATAACAACTAACCATCCATAAGTCTATATATCATTTACGAAACCCGTTACCAGTTATAATAATTATAGCGTTATTTTTCTCATCACCGTCATCTTTTTTTTCCTGAGCTCTGGATATTTGTCAGCCTGTAATAGTATTCTATATTAAGTGCCTTTTTGTTGCTACTTATTATATATTGTATTGTTGAAAAATTAAAACAATTATTTTAAAAATTTTAAAAAGCCAAAAACGGTAGAGCTTATTAATAATATTTTTTTTAAAATCAGTTTATAGTCCCCTCTCTTCCCGTTAAGGATTTTCAGAGGAGACTTAGTTTTTTTTTAATTAAAATAATAATTTGTATCCACGGTTATTAATCTTCTTCTTTTCTTCCCATCTCTTTTTTGTATTTATCCATCCTTCCTTTCAATGTTTTCTTGATTATTAGATTTAACAATATTGATAGATGTATCGCCTACTGAACTGATGTCTTCATTTCTTCGCGTGCTTACAAGCCGTGGAAATCTTCCGTGCTCCACCGAAGGCATTAATCTATTTCATGCGTGTAACTCTTCTTCTTCTTCTTCTTCTTTCTGACGTATGTTCTCCTTCTTTCTCTTCTTCTTCTTCTTCTTCTTCTTCTTCTTCTTCTTCTTCTTCTTCTTCTTCTTCTTCTTCTTCTTCTTCTTCTTCTTCTTCTTCTTTCTGACGTATTTTCAGATCACCGAGTCTTCTGTGCTACATCATTCGTTTGCTTTGTTGATTATTACTATTAGCATAATAATGCTCGATGTATTTATTAATTATTGGTTTATTTCTACATTGATATTACTTTTATTGTCCGTTGATCTATCGGACTATTTGATCAATGTATTGACTATTAACCTAATATCTTCCTTTTTTTCCTCCAGGATATGGAATCGACTGTGTTACAAGTGCTGAAGTGGGACCTCTCCGCCATCACGCCAAACGACTTCGTTGCACATATCGTTCATCGACTACCCATCGACCATTCTGTCGCGTCCACCATCCGAAAACACTCCAACACCTTCATCGCCCTGTGCGCAGCCGGTGAGTTTTTGAGTTTCATTATTGTATATGTGTACCGCGCAACGCATGCCTGCTAGCGATTCCTTCGGTATTGCTATTGATTGATGGGTCAGGTGCTAGCGGATCTTCCGTTGTCGATTGAATTGAAGTGCTTTTTCATTGCTGCTGCACGAAAAAGCCTGTTCTTGTTGAGAAGTCGTTGATGGCGATGGTGCTGTCGTTGCTGTATGGTGACGGCGATTTTTAAAATTATTTTTCCTCTTCGGGGCATCGGCGGTGGCGGAAAACTTTATCATAACTTTTCTGCTCACAGAGAGTTCTGTTATTTTTTGCTGTGTCACAAATATCATCGTCATGTATGTAACTATCCTATTGAGTATTATTTTAATACAAAAAAGCATTCCTTTGGATGAAGTCCGCACAAGAAAATGTTTATGAATTATACTAATCAAAAATGAATGAATTGCATTCACATCAAATCTGAAGAACAATACAAAAAAAGATAAAAGTCGTTGAAACGCTCCATTTCCGCTGAAGAAAAAGGAAAAAAAACGTCAAAAGATCGCTCCATTTCCGCAGAATTCTAGTCAATAAAAATATTAACGAGCAGAGGCTTAAAAGGGGAGGAGGAGAATCGCGGGGGCTTTTTATGGCTTCTCAAAGGAGTGGGTGGGTGTTTTAAGTCTGTCACTGTCCATAGTTTTATTATTTGCTGATGCGCATAAAAGTGGCTTTCGTGTTCTTTTGGGCGTGTGTGTATTTTCCCTCTCTTCTTCGTTTTGTATCTTCTTTACTTCTTTTCCTTCCTCTTTAAACCCCCACCTCTCACCTATCCCCTCCATCCTCCCCCTTCTTCTTCACTCTCCACCCTCCTTTCCAGGTGTGTAGCTTCTAAGTGTGCATAAGTGTCACGTGTGTATGTGTGCGCACGCGCGCGTACGCCTGTGAATATATATATATATGCACCACTGTGTCAAAGCGTTCTCGTCCTAGTCTTTTCATCGAGCACAATTCAGGAGTTTAGTTTAAGTTACCAGACTGGTCTTACTTCTTGCATAATCACAATACGGTCTTAGCGATGGAAAATTTTGCGGCGTCAGCACATCGATCGGCAAGCTTATTTAGTATGTAACTGGTAGCGCCTGAGTATCTGGAGATTGCATGTAGGCGCCCCTTAAGTAATCTTAGTAAAAGTTGCCGGTTATCTCATGGGTAGAGCGTTTGCCTGGCAAACCGATGTACCCAGGTTCGATCGAATTCCGCGCTGGGCAAGATAAGAAGTTGCCATTTTCACTGTCCATCTTAGCAGTGTGATTGCTCTGATGGTTCAGTGTTGATTTGGGACTAAACCTCCTCCTCCCTTTTTTTTATGGATAAGACTACTCTACTGCACGGGCACTGCTGAACCTTCAGTTAAAACTATAATTAAAGAAGAGGGCCCTCCCCCAAGCGTAACACCAAATAATAACAAACCTAGAAAAGAAAAAAAATAATTGGATGTCGCCTACCAATAAACACATTGAAAATGTTTTAATCGTATGAAATCGCGTTTAAAATGCTTGTATCAAAAGCACGGAAAGCGCATATAAATACATTAATATTTTTATATATTGGAGAGAAAGCAACCGGCGATAATGTCTTTATGGTAGGGAAAACAAACTTGTTTACACGAGAGTATGGAGTGCTGGGCAATAAATAATGAACTTCACGCATCGGTAAATTTTATTTTTAACAAAATCATATTGTCGTTTGGGCGGTTGCTGTGACATTGCAAGAACCAAGGTTCCTTTTCAGGAGAGATTTCTCATTTATGATATTATTGCCCGATTTGAAGAAAGCTGCAGGTTTCCTTAGCCTCCCTGGGCTAGGAACCTTATTTCATAATGTCTGATGTTATTTAAAAAAAATAATAATAAAAGGACAATGTTTCAAGAAAATGTACTGAATCAGCCAGTTGCTATTAATCCTGTGATGCTCCGTGCTCGTACCACGAAGCAATGATTTGTTTGATTATTATCATCTTCACTTAGCGACGTCGCGGTCGGATGTGACCTAGTCGCGGTTCTTGGGCTTTTGATCCGGATTCGTGGCATACTTTATCAACCTTGACGATTTCTGCAGTAGCATATGACAACATGGGAGATCTATAATTATTTCAAGCGCCATTTAGCAGCGGTTTTACATAACAGTAGTAGTTATTTGTAAAGGTTTTACGGTGATTTTTGCATGCTTTACTGTACTGTAGGTGTAGAGGTTTACAACGCGCGCGCGTGCTCACACACACGCACGTACACACACACACAAGCATCCGACCAGCCAGACTGGTTTTGTTGCTCAACCCGGCGACAAACATTATGCAGTAGGAAATGAGAGAAAATGAGGAGGAGGAGAAGAAGAAGGTTCTTAGTAACTTGGCATATAAAGTCAAGTCCCCCCCTCCCCCCACCCCTCCCCCATGTAAACTTTCTCATGCACATTTGGCGGGCTTCGGGCGCGGGTTTGTTAATGCAAGCTACAAGTAATGCAAACAAAATACGTTAGTGCAATTGCTTTGATAATTATTATGTCCCTTTGGATGAGTGACAGGCATACCCTTTTTATTTTGCACAACTTGCTCGCCCACCCCACACTCCCCACTCTTTCCCTCTCCCCACTTTTATTTGGGTGGGGGCACCTTATCCATAAAGCTCTGCATCAGTATGTGTGGTGAGGGAGAGAGAGAGGAGGGGGGGAGGGGGGAGTATTTGTGTATGAAATACGGGCGAAGAAAGTGTGCAAGTCGATGTGTGAGAAAGATAATGGAGTGGAGTATGGGTGGTAAGGATATAGAAGGGGTATTTATAGAGGGGGAGGGGTATCATGGATTGAAAGTATATCAGTCGTCAAGGCGCTGTCTCGGCCGGATAATTGTTTCAAACTGTGTTTACGCTCGCTCACAGCTGTTGGGCAGTTGCAACGTCCCGTTAGAAATTCACGTAGACCACGACTACGTGTGTAAGAGAGATGATAACGATAATAAGCAACAGAATAATAAGAACGGTTCCCAGACCCATCTGCTATTCAGAAATACTAAAAATAAAAACTGCGATAGCCCGTAGCTCGATGTTTTGGCCTATGGACAGGCAACACATATTGTCGTACAGGCGAAGAGAACGAGCAAGAACGGTTCCTAAGAATAAGAAATCTCCGGTTCTCAGACCCATCTGTCGATGAATACTAAAAATAAACTCCAAGGCCTGTGGGTAGACTGCAGCTATTATTGCCGTGTATTTCTAGGGAGGGCTAAACCGACATCAAACGTGGGAAACTTGTCACAAATCTCATAACATCCCCTTCTGCAACGGACGTCGGAGTGACCTCGGAGATAAGAAAGGTTAATTCGACGAGAAACACACAGACTGGTCTCTATATTCATTAGTGGGTACATTTTCAGCTTTAGTGCACCCATACTTTTATAGGTTTCATTATCCGACATTATATATCTTTGCCCTTATCCTTCCATGTGCATGACACATAATTATTGTATATGACATTTCTTCCTTTATTGCATTCACCTATCACCACCACTACTACCCATCCACTTCTCCAAGCTCCTGACCAACCTACTGCCACCACCAACCCGCTCAACTCTATAACCCACACACATGTCGTCCAACAAACCTACAACTTGCTCTAACGTATGCAGTGCTTTGATAATATAATAAGAGTGGTATTTAAAATGCATATGCGCGGATAATAGTCGTTTATCTACACTCTCCGCATCTTTTTCGTATACCTCCTCCGTCCCAACCAAACATTTCTCTCGCTTTCTGTGCCGAAGTGCGGAGGGTCAGTCGGGCCGAAGACAGACAAATAAATGCGTCTAGACAGCTATCAGTAATAGTGCAGCGACATCTTTAACACCTTAGAATGCCTCCTCCTTGGTCCTTCGGGGGGAGCAAGGGGAGCGAGAACTCCACCAAACCCTATGGTGAGAACAGGAGGGCTGATTTCTATAAGAACAGATGATACTGGTGAAGATTTGAAGGAAAAGTTTTAGAATATAAATCTGCCCAATAAAATTTGAGAACTAGTCTCGAAGTGTAGTGTAGGGAGAGTGGGAAGACAGGGTGAAAGAGGCAATACTTTCATGAATCCAGAGATTAACAATTTCACTACTGCATCGAAATTTCGAGAAGATTAATCTACCCAGTAAAAGCTTGTAACGGCAACACATTTTACTATTAAGGGTACTACAATTTAGCCGATAAATCAATCCAGTGAATGTAAGGAAGGTACCCGGTATCATCCATGATAAATGGACTAGAACATTCTACGAGTATTCTAAGTTACATGATTATTGCTTTAGGTCCAGCGGACTCTTTCGAGCCAAATCAGGACCAAGTATTCTAAGTATTTGGACTCTTGTCTCAATATATTTATACTCGGATAGACGGATTCCAACATTTGTCAAGCATGTGAGCGTGAGCACAGGAAGTTTAACCCGACTGTACAGTGAATAATTCTGTGCAAACTGTTTTCTTTTTCGCTAGATCCTTTCCGCCTACAGGACATTCTACCTCGATCGCACCAACGCATAAAATTACGAAGCCGTGTTTCCAAATCACTTTCTAACTTGCCCCCGATTTGCGCAGCATGTAATAAGGTTTTTTAACCCCCCGCCCCCCTCTGCCCCCAATCCCATTCCTCACTGCTTTTTTGTTTTGTTTTGCGCAGTATGTGAAGAGTGACTAACTTTTCACTCTTGAATGATGGTATACATCTGTGCATGTATGCATTCCAATCCCACGCACGGATTTTCAAGATCCTGACACTTTTTATTTCTTTCTGCCTTTTGGTGTATTTAAAAACCTAACGTTCTAGCGTTCTCTGTTGGATACTATTTGTTGCCCTTAGACCGTTTTTCTCCGAGGCCTCTGTGAGAAATTCTCAGCTAAAACCAACCAAACAAACCTTACGAAGAAATGGGGTGGTGGGTGGGGAGGTTCTTTATATTAGATGCTTTAAGTCCTATCCATTCATCCCTGTCCATTCATCGGATATAGACTAGCCGACATTCTGTGCTGTGTAGTGGGTACACGTCAGTATCGCATGACTGTTATAAGGAGCAAGCAGACTGACCTCTCTCTCTTTTCCCTCTTCTCATCCTGCCCCCCAAACCCTACCCATAACCCCTCCTACCGTCCCCCTCGCTAGCTCTCTACACCTATAAATAATTCCCTGACCTAGATTCCGGCATCGGATAAACTGTAAACCGTTCTGCGTCCTTTGCTGTCCCCGTGATCTTTGCAGTTCAGATGAGCAGATCGCTTTTCAGTCGCACTGTCCAGACTGTGTGGGTCTAGCCGAAAATTTCTCATAAGTCGCTTTTTCGATCAGCTGGTTGCTTTTCAGATCACAATATCATTGAACTTGTGCAGTTCCAAAGATTTCAAGACATGGTTATTATGGGAGTTATAATTATTACAGCGAGTTCCCACTACAGCCAAATGTGAACGAGAGCCACACTGAGCTAGCCATACTTATTTCATAGTGGCGTTGAAAATGACAATATATAAGACCACAATAATTCATGTGTTAAATTGTTGATTTATTTATTTTGAAACTGTTATTACTACTAAATAGCACAATGTCACACCACACCGAAAAGAGTGTCCGAGAAACCGAAGCAACAGTGAAGTAGGTACATAACAAACACTATCAACCACAGCTATCTTGCGAAGTTTGTTTAAACAGCTAGGAGGATCGTTGAAGCTGTATTGTAAACATACCACACTGGAATCAATTGGCAGTGTACATGAACCTCAGGTAGTGCTAGAGCCTAATATTACGAAGGTATAACTTTGTGGTGTATGTTGACCTAGGGAAACGACATTTGAAAGTGTAAATAGTTGATTGTAGTATGTAGTGGAAGAGTGTGGAATCCCTCTTGTAGGGTTCGCTTCCGTGCACTTATGAAACGTTAAATAATGAATTATTAAGATAAAATTACTCTGTACCGTACAAGGGAATCTCTTTATTTGTGGGTAGATTTAGCTACCATTCGCTGTTTCACTACTGTTTACTATTGCTGTAATGTCCAGTTTGTCTACAAGTGGCTTTGTAGTGTGTAGCTAGCAACACAGTTTCTACACTGAGGGAGTACTCTTGTTTGGAATTCACTACCGCATTTTTTTAACACACCACGTACACACCATCAACACACCACGTGTGATGAGTCTAACTGTGGATAGAGGTTGCTGTTATGACCCTTGTGTTGTCACGTTCCTGAGTGAGGTAAGGGCGAGGAGATACATCGTTCTTTTGAGAGAGACGGACACAAACAGAAGCCTTGTAAATCGTGTAGGATAAGGTCGTAGGATGCAAGTGTGAGAAGAGGTGGGGAGTTAAACTTGTTGGAGATAAGGGTAGCTGGAAATTGTTAAAATTAAGCTGTATGGTTGAGCTGGTTTGTTACAGAGTTGAGGCTAACCGTTACTAAGCTAACTGTCAAATCGTTAGCTAGGTAGAATCTAAATAACACGTTGGAGCTTAGAAACGAGCTCATGTGATAATGATCGTTTGTGGACGTTTGTATAATTGTGTGTAAATCATATTGTGTTTGGTCGGCCCTTAGACACAAAACAGCGAGAGATCAAACACCAACAACCGTGATCAAAAGTCAAAGCCGAAAAAGCAGTCAACCGATTTCTCAATATTAAAACGTTAGACCCTTATTGTGCAATTTTATCAATTACACGTTGAAAGGTGGTAGGTTGCAAAGTAAGTTGGATGTGATTCGGTAATAGTTGTGTAACGAGTAGTTTTCTTCGAAATAAATGTACGGACTTTAAATTTTTATGCACTCGTGGCCATGTCACAAAAAGTCGTCTGCTCTTTATTTATATGTGAGATTTTTCAAGAGCTTGTTCACCCGCTCACGAAAGTGAAAAGAAAGAAAAAAGCTAAGAAATCCTCGCAAATTATCTTCCTAAATCTCCCAGGCTTTAGGCAGATTACCCTTTCTTGCGCTACTTCATCATCATCCCTAATTACGCGTGGGAAAGTGAAAGTACAGCAGTCACCAAGAAGTAGTAGTTACATCATTAGCATTAACACATCGTTACCGACAACAAGCAATGAAACTGACCGCAAAACTGAAACATGGCGACGCGAGCTGTTAGCAAAGTACCTTCCGAATTGAGTGAAAACTAAAAACTAGGTCACTTGCACCAAATTAACACAGTTTAACAATAATCCTGATTCCAAAATCAGAAAAGTGAATCCACACAATGGTGCACATCTGCAAAGTAGAAAATTATAATGAATTTATATTTGCACAGACGCAGTCAAGGGTCACAAGAGAGAAAACGATATACTGCGCAAGTCTACTACTGTAAACGCGACAAAGATGTCTGTTTTACAGTCGAGACCTGGCCCCCACGAAAATAACAGGGTCGTGCTAAGTGCACCCACCTCGAGGCAGACTTCACTCCCCGCTTCACATTCTTTCATAGTAGGTCGTCTGCTTAATGCTCAAGAAGCCAAGTCGAGTCGCTTCCCTTGAACTCTAACGCCGTCTGCTCTTTATTTTTGCATAGAAAGGGAGAGATTATTTTGCATACAATTTGTGTGTGTATGTGTGGGAAAAGCTGCATTATTTTAGAAAAAAAATATGCAGATAATCGTCTTTGCCCACAATCTACCTTTGATTTTTTCCCTATATTTTTGAAATGTAACTTTTTTAAAAATTTAAATTGTTTATTATTTTATTTATTTATTTATTTATTTTTGCCATTTTGTGTAAAAAGCAATTTTTGTTATGAAATTCATTGCTTTTAAACAATATTTTGTGATTTTATGTGTGCAGACTGCAAGTTTATGCTGTATCCACCCTCCATGATTGCTGCTGGTTGCATTGGAGCCACAATCAGGGGAATGGGCCCTTTGAAAAGCAGATGGAGCTCTCCACTGAATGTTACTGAAGTCCTGCACAACTTAACCAATGTTGAACTGGTAAGTTCATCTTTTTTTTTTTAGTACTAATTAGATTGAATTGGATGAATATTAAGGTTAATAATTTAAGTAATTAGTACATCTATCCTGATTCCTAGAGTCATACTTTTTTCTATTTGGCTTTTAACCAAGGAACTGGTAAATGAAATCTGTTATATTGCATTTGATTTCAGGAGTGTTTGCGAGCTTGCCAAGAATCGATCGAACAAGTGATCGCTACCAGCCTCAGGGACATCATCCAGCAGGCCCAGCCTGGCCGAGATCGTCACCCAAAGGCCCTGCAGCCCGTCGTGGAGCAGTCGACGACTCCCACAGACGTCCGTGACGTCAACCTCAGGACCATCGATGAAGAAAACGCCATGTACGACCCAGCAGATTACGAGTGTTCAGTTGCCTGAAATTCAGTATTCGGCGTCGCGGCAACATGACGGGCTATAATCTAGCAGTCTACTTGAAGACCTGATTCTGCTTTTCCAGTTCAGAGCGATGGGCTTTCCAATTCGAAGTAAAACTTGCTCCAGAGACAGATGTCTAATGCGCTTTCCCGTTCGGAGTGTGTTAAGACTTATTCACTTTCCACTTTGGAGTAGTCTTGGACTGATTATCTTTCCAGTTGAGAACGTTGAGAGAAATTAACCAAGAGAAGATACGAACAGTCTAAACTAAATCGGGGATCATCTCTCTTAACCATCAAAGGGAACTATAAACTATGAGTATGACTTGGGCGAGGTGGGGGTATTGTTGAATTCTTAGCTCATTGTAACGGTTTTAAACTTTTCAGGGAAGACATATATATATATATATATATGCCTTCTTTGTTGCCCTCATAATGTCCATCAATATATTGCATAGATATGTGATTTGATGTCATCACTACCTGCGTCAATGATGGCATCATAGTTGGACTATGTCATTAAATTGTAATGCATGGGAATGATGCATGTTCATGACTGTTTGTTATTTTAGTGAAATGTACGTTACAACTTCTGTAAGAAATGTTTTTATATATAGACTGTTTATAGTTTAACTTGCTTCAAAAAACAACCTTGTAACAAAAAATATAAAAGTACATAAGTTGGGTTTTTTGGGGGTTAAAAATGCATGTTTTGTGAAAAAAAAACACACAAAATGTGCGTTATTTTATGTCTTAACAAAAGTAAAGTTTTAAAAAAAAGTGAAAAAAAAAAGTTTACAAAAATTAAGTTACTAACTTGCTCTTTTTGGTACTAGCGTGCCGTTAAAAGAACATGGGATGTGTGTTCATGTATACTAGAAAATACAAGTTTTGCATGTGGGTGCATGATTGAGAATTTAAAATTGATCCGACTTTCATGAAAAAGAAAAAGAAAACAAAAAAGTTAAAAATGAATGCTTTTGGCATGTTGTTGAAAATGTTTGTTTTTTTACAATTTTGCATGCGCCATTTTTAAACATGTACAGTATCAAGAATTTCAAAGGAGGTGGAGATATTGGGACCCAGAATGTGAAATTCAGGTGCCTATGAGCATGTATTCGTGTTTAAAGAAAATGTTGGATTAGTATGATCTGTGTTTGAAAAATGTTGGGACTGGTATGGAAAATGCTGGATTATGATTATAGGCTGGTATTGTGGTGGACATTTCAACCAGTTTGTCAGTCTGGTGTGTGAGGAATAATACGGATGGAGGAAAGAAGAGAGAGAGAAAGAGAGAAGGACAAAATACCTTTGTGTGACATGTATAGTTGGAGAGGGGACTTGTTGAAAAACTGAGAAAAAAATGAAAGTGTGGAGACTGACGTGCATGCTCTTTGCGTGCAAGTGAACGTTTCGCACGTGCGAATCGTGCAGTAAAATACATCTTGTGATACAACAAACTACTCTTGGAGAAAAGAGAGGCGTGACGGAATAAACTCTTTGAAAAAAAAACGAGACTGTGATTTGGGGCTTTTCTATTGAAAAGCCCACTACTGTATGTGTTCAAGTGAGAAAATTGGAGGGTGGGGTCCGAATATTATGGATACTTTTGCTATTTGTTGCAACACAGGCATTGTATGGCGGTGGCCTTTGAGAATCAAGTTCACTTTCAGGATCAAGTTTGTTACGGAATCAAGTTTAAATTGCATCCACTGTAAAATCAAATATAAATTAACATGGCTACAGAATCGAGTTTTGCTTGGTACAGCAGAATCGACTTTAAATTGTCCTGGTTGCAGATGCAAGTTTAAATTATCCTGGCTACAGAATGTTTAAGTTGGAATGGCTTAATTGTTGGTCTATTTATTATCAACATTACAAGAAATTTGGTGGTGGAAGATCTATTACGTGAAATGACAGCAGAAGCGAGCTTAAATTGTAATGGCTTAATTTGGTTATTTTGCGACGAATATTACGAAAGAAACAAATGTCATAGTGTTTTGTATTAATCATGAGTTTTTGTTAGTTTCAAAATTCTTTATTTAGTATATTTCAAAAAAGTATTTTTGAAAGCATCTATATGTTGCATTTAATTGCATATTTTAGGTCATATGATTTAAATTCATTGATAGAACAAATTGTGTTGTTTACTTAGTATTTTCAGTTCAATGTGTTATTTAAAGTTATATATTTTTATATATATCACACATATATAAAATATTTTGGCTGCCTTAACAAGAAACGTACGCTCAACGCTATTTTACTGCCAGTTTAAATTGCATTGTTTTATGAAATTATTCAAATCAGATCAACTGTATATGCATGGTACACATTGAACAAAACTCGGTTTCATAGAACTATTCATTCTTCAGTCATGCATTGGCCAAACCAAGTTTTGTAAGATCATTTTCACTCGTGATTATTTCATGGACATTTTTTCCCCCATCTGAATTCAGAGCATAGAGCTGTTTGATGTGCTATATCAAATTGATTTTCTATAAACATTAAATCTGAATGTCATGATTCAGCAATAAACTGCACTCAGATCGTTTCTCCGCAGTCATTGCCAGCTCGTTTATTAAGCATACTAATAATCTAACATTTAGATTGAACCATTATGTGGATAATTTCATTAGAAAATGCAGGTAAATTGTGTACAAACTTGATGTTAGCCACTCCGTTGCTTAACACATTTGCCTGAACTTCATGGGGCTGTCGCCATTTTGAGTTGAACTTGACCCATGTTAATGCTATGTATATGTTGGGTCGATCGTGTGTAGGTTTGCCACCACGATTGACCTTGATTGACCTTGAATGGTTTCACCACCATTTTTGATTCTTACCTCAGTTCGTGCACATACCTCTTTTATAACATCATGCCCTCCATGTAAAAAAATGTCTGGCTTATGATTCAGCCCACAGAATTCATTCATCCTGGAAGCCCTTTCCATCTCACCTTCTTTTTCCTTCTCTCCCAAACCTTCTACCTCTATGTATGTTCGGTTTTGTAAAGGACCAACCATCACCATCTTCCCCTCCCCTCCACTCCACCCCATCGATCCCATTGATAATATCATAAGGAAGCCTAATTTATTCATTTTACATAGTTTCATCAGGATTTTAAATTCCTTGTGTTTTTAGCTTTTAGTGTTCGCAATGCAGACTGCGTAAAATACAAATCGTGCCTCTGTACCCACAAAAGTGGTACGCTTGTTCGTAGCCCGCTACAATAGCACAGAAGACGACGTGCCTGCATCCCTATAAATACCTTGTACAGAATTAAAATGCATGGCTTCGGTATTTTTTGAATTTGATTTGCCTTTTGCAAGGCTTTATTTGTATACACATATAACATTATTTTGTTTATTTATTTTGGTGTTTCTGCTTCTACTTTTCGCTATCCTTTTTTCGGAGTGTCTGCAGGTTTTGAAGCTAGCGTAATATTAGAGCACCATCTTTTGAAACTGATGTAAATGTGGCACACTGGGGGGACAGAGACAAAAGGCCAGATTGAATCGTGAGGAAATAAGTGAAGCTAAAAAAAAATGTCACCTTGAGGCTGTCAGCCAAATGAGAAATGCGGATATAATGTACACATGATATTGATAATATTCTCACAATCAACTTCGACCAGTGTCTTCTGCCTTTACAAAGTGCGTAGTATAGAAAAATAGTTAACTGACGTTTTGCTGGTTTGTCGGCACAAAAAGATGAGTGTCCCTTTGGAGCGGTTTAACTACCTTTTTTATTTAATTTTTTTTTCAATATTTATTAGTTAAACACGCACAACTCGCTTCATTACTGCATTGCAATTACATTTTGTGTTCGCGAGCTCTCGTTCAAGAAGGCTGTCACGTGAGGCTTCTTGCGAGATGACTCCTGTTAGTATTTATTACATTTAGACTTGTTTGAAAGTTTTTAATAACAATACCATATATTATTATGAAGTTTTCAAAAGTAATACTTATTTAATATGATTTTGATTTAAAAAAAATTTTGTTTTTTTTCTTGTATTTACCAAACGTCGGAGTGTCTCTGGGTGAAATAGTGAGTAGAAGATGTTGTATTTTTATAGTCATCAAATGTGTTAATTAATGAATGTTAACAATTGGAGTGACAGTGAGAGCGAGTTCCTCGCCTCATTTTGAAATGTGTACCTCACCCCTCATTTCCTCCTATCTCCTCATTATTTCATACTCCCCCCCTTCCCATCCCCCATCCACTCCACCCCCAAAGTTTCTACTACCCATTCTCATCCTCCTAGTTTCTCTTGTATCACCCTACCCAAGACGTTTTGCTTTTAACCCCACCCCTTGACCAACTAAATGACATTTCCAGTTGAAAATTACATAAAGGCAAACTATTTGTTACTCTCCAATTTTTTATGTTATTATTGGGACTTCATCCGGCGACAAAGTTGCTTAAATTGTTGTTTGCAATTTTCAAATTTTGTTGTCTAGATGAAAGAAAAGGGAAAAAAAAAATTTCCCCAGGCCTTTATATGTGGTGCATTTGAGATTTGAAATTGGTTTTTTGCTGTTGAACATTTTTAAGTTCCAAGGGGGGGAAGAAAATGAAATTTTTAGTTTTTTGATACAGAATTGTTCAAAATGTTCAAATTGAAGGGAACAAAAACATTTTTTTATACTTTGCATGATCGAGACGAGGTAGAGGGTCAATGATGCTTTGGGTTGTCATATGGATTGGTGTGGCTATGTTACGAATGGTGATTGTAATTTTTTTTATCATGTTGATAACGATGATGATGACTTTTGAATAAACGTTGCACATATATAATAACTGCTTGTTTTGTTTGTCACATATTTGCTCCTACAAGTGAGCTTTTTTTCTGTATGACTCGAAACCAAGATAGAAAATGCCAAGAAATGCAAAAAACAGCCTTTTTTCGGGACTAAAAAGTGTTTGGATCCTTGGATTCTTCAATGGAATCATCTTGATTCTTGACGTGAATCTTTAAACACTTTTTTTTAATAACTTGTACAGCTCATGTATCTTGTGAAATCATTCACTTACCAAAACTTGAACTAAACTCAAACCTCAAATCTTACCTCAAATTTCCTTCGTCCTATCGACAGCGTCGCTTTTGATGATGATAGAGACATGTATTTTAGCAAGATCTTTCGCACGACGTTTTCTTGCATGTACAAGAAACACTTAACAGGTGTTAAACACTTGCAGGAGTTAGGAAACGGTTGCCGGTCTGTACGAAACAACTTGACAGGTGTGCTGTAGTGCCCAGAAGAACGTAAACATTGAGTGTGAGGTTATAGAGTTAATCTGTACTGTACATTACTTTACCTCAGAACTGACCTAAAACAAAGTGTCTCAAGTTTGATGCGCTAAATAATAGAGAGTCTTTCAAAGAAAAGGTCAATCTAAGTTATGAATGTCCCACAACAAGAGCAGGGACCTCCAATAAGGTGGCACTCGCCCTGAATAGCAAAGCATATCGTTTTCGTTAGCATTATAATATATTGTGTAGCTTACATTGACAATAGTCTTGAAAATGCTGCCAAGGCCTAAACTATTACTATGAAATGTTAACACTAATCTGTATGTATGTACTCTTTAGTATCGGACGAATGTGTCTTGAACTAAACTGTTTAATCCAAAATCTGAGTAGTCTGTATAGTGCTTTAGCCTCGGATTTGCAAGTCTTGAACTAAGCTGTTTAGTCCAAGACTAACCTATAGTCCAAGATTATTAAAGTCCCTGGCTCTGTAGCATCCAAGGCCTTGGCCCCCGGAAGAGGAGGAACTGTGATAAGTTGAAACCTGGGTATTGTTTACGAAGACATGGCATGAATCGTGGCATTTAACTGCATTGTATTGGCATGAGTGGTATTGGATAAGGGTGGTTAAATACATGAGAAGCAGGTCATCATTTTTTTTTTATTGGTACAGAAAATGAACCATGTAAGAGTGCACCTATGAACTAAAAGTGATAGTGGTACGCCCTGAAAGTGAACCCCAGTGGGGATGCCGGGTGTTTCTGTATAAATAGTATCCCCACTTTGTGGAAATTTAGTGCTTTAATTTCCCACCGTTGCTATCTTTCTCGTTCATACTCTGTTTTATCAATCTACTAATTCGCTAGACCAGTCGCCTACTTTATTTCTTGAAAACTCTCCCAAAACTCCTCATTTGTGTACGGGGTCTGTTGGGTCGCCTTGGGGATATACTGGAAGCTTTCTGCCAAATATTACGTTTTGTTTTTGTAAACGGGGGTTCGATAAATTAGAGTCCAGCCTTGGCATCCCCTGCATGCATGGACCGCTTTTATTGTAAAGTGACCGGCTGGTGGAGTGCCTCCAGTATTACCATTAGGATTGGTTCAGAAGATCTTTTATACGGACCGGTGGTGTGTCATCTTTCAACCAAGTTGTGATCCTGATTCCACTCTTTGCAGTCCGCTGGACCCTATAACCAATGACTAACTAACTGAAAGTGAGGTGATTTTGGTTTGCCCAAAAATTTATTTTGTGATGAACGCAACATTTAAAATTCAACCATTTACTGCTCATTATCACCGAATAATGTTGTAGAACTCGGAAATTGTGTTAGATTTTAGTGTTTCGATCTTTTAATTAGGTAAAATTACCTTCTGATGTGATCAATATTCATATCGGTTCAGAATCTGAAATTAGTTGTCTTTTTTAATAAGGAAATTGAAATTATTACTTATGAAAGAATCTGAAATTATTAGTTATGAAATCAGAAATTGTCAACTATGAATTAATATGTGTACAGTGTAATTGAAAATTACATTACGGCATGCTGTAAATGATCTAGATTATTTGGGGTGGTAAGGTTTCTATGGTTTTCATGAACATAATCGATGCAAATTTGCTTGTCTCGATGGAATTGATTGGCTCGAAAGACTGATTACTTATGCACAAGGGTTAAGAGACTCTTTCGATGTTAATCCATGGAGAGATGTGATTGAAGTCTTATCATTAACAAATTGTCTCCTCTCTTGGTTTAATTGTTGGTATTGAATAATTGGTTTTGCACATAATGCAAGAAAAAGAATTGTTCCCACCTCCCAAAAACTGTGGCCCGTTTTATGCATTCTTGTTTTGTGATGTAAATAACATCCAGTGAATATGAAATAAAATTCAGCGAAACTTATCAATGATGTCTGCTGCTGTTTGGATATGTTAACTTGTTTCCATCTTGTCCTTGCCATTTTATACTCTTACCTGTATACTGTTATCTCGTCCTGCTTTTATGCGTCTGGTGCTCTCTCTCTCTCTCTCTCTCTCTCTCTCTCTCTCTCTCTCTCTCTCTCTCTCTCTCTCTCTCTCTCTCTCTCCTTACTACACACACAAACACACACACAACACACGCGCGAACCGAAATGTTAAAAAAGCAACATGCAGCCAATAACTTTTACAGCAAAATTCACATCCGAAGAATGTAGACGTGTTTGAAACAGAACGATACTACATAGGTTCAGGTATGATTCAGTATTCGATCCTTTCAACGTAGACTTTACCCTCCTCCCCACCCCCCACCCCCATCCCCTTGGTGGGGTGCCGGGGTTTTCTGTATAAATAGTATCCACACTTTCTGGAAATGTAGTGCTTTAAATTACCACTGTGTCTGTTATTGTCATTTGTTCTTTATCGTTTATAATCCGTTCTATTAATCTTCTAACCCCCGTTGGGGTGCCGGGGGTTTCAGTATAAATAGTATCCCCACTTTCTGGAAATTTAGTGCTTTAAATTCCCACTGTCGCTGTCTTTCTCATTTGCTCTTTCTCATTCCTGCTCTGTTCTATCAATCTGCTATACTATCGTCTTCTTCGCTAGACCAGTCTCCTACCTTTTTTCTTGAAAACTCTTCCGGGACAAGACTTGTTTGTGTATGAGGTCTGTTGGATCAGCTTGGGAATATTGGACACTTTCTGCCAGATGGTCACTAGGGCTTCCTATGATGTTATTATTTAGCAATGTAGGCATTTTATATGTATGTGTTTTGTTGATAATGTATAATGATGTTTGTATTCTATTTTGTTTTTGTAAACGGGGGTTCGATAAGTTGGGGTGACGCCTCAGCCGTCCCCTGCGTGGGATGTCTTTATTGTAAAGTGACTGGCTGGTGGAGAGCTTTCGGTTTTACCACTAGGGTTGTTTCAGCAGATCTTTTATGCGGATCGGGGGTTGTCCGGTCCTGATTTGGCTCGGAAGAGTCTACTGGACCTAAAGCAATAATAATGTAATGTAATTAATCTTCTATCTTCTTCGTTAGACCTACCTGCCTTTTTTCTTACAAACTCTCCCAAAACTCCTGATTTGTTTATAGGGTCTGTTGGGTCAGCATGGGTATATTGGACGCTTTTACTGCCAAATGGTCAATAGGGCTTTCTATGGCATTATTATTTAGCAAGTAGGCATTTTCTAGGTATGTGTTTTGTTAATATTTTATAATGATGTTTATATTCTATTTTGTTTTTGTAAACGGGGGTTGCCTCAGCGTGCCCTGCGTGGGATGCCTTTATTGTAAAATGACCGGCTGGTGGAGTGCCTTCAGTGTTACCACTAGGGTTCGTTTCGTTTGCTAGATTATAGTCCCCGGACACTTTGCGCATATAGGGGACAGTATATACAATGACTAACTAGCTAATAACTAACTAACGTAGACACATACATTCTTGCATACATAAAACACATTACGTACTTACACATACACACACACACACTCACACACCCACACCCACACACACACACACGCGCGCGCGCGCTTTTGAAATATGAATTATGTCACTTTTAAAAATCACTTAATTTTTTTTTACATTTAATTTAATCCCTTTTATATAGCCCTTCTCCAGCTGAAGAGCCGCTCAAGGCGCTGGCCGATACAGGATCTAACACAAGTCACCCTAGGCGCCCATTAGCAGCCTTTGGGTGCATAGTCTGACGACCAGACGACTGAGCACAATCCTTGGGGACCGGGGAAGGGGAGAAGGGACCTAGTGCGTGCTGGGTGTTTTGTGTAGATGGCACTCACCAGTCTAGGACATGAGCGTCAGGATCTTGAAAGACCATGCGATGGAATGCGTGCATGCACAGACTAGACCTCGGTTTATACTACTTTCCTACTTTATATATGTCTCTGTCTCTCTAGCGGTGGCTCTCTCTGTCTCTCTGTCTCTCTCTCTCTCTCTCTCTCTCTCTCTCTCTCTCTCTCTGTCTGTCTTTCTCTTTGGCTCTCTCTCTCCCTCCCTCTCTCTCTCTCTCTCTGTTTCTCTCTCTCTCTGTTTCTCTCTCTCTCTCTCTCTCTCTCTCTCTCTCTCTCTCTCTCTCTCTCTCTCTCTCTCTCTCTCTCTCTCTCTCATTAAGGTCTGAGTGTATTAAAGTATGTGTTTGTTTGTGTCTATCTCTCTGCCTGAGTATCTCTGTATAAATGTTATCTATACGTCTCTACTCTATCAACGTTCTCTGTCAACGTTCTACCAACACATACGAGGTTGCTTCATAACGAAGCAATGTAACGAAGTGTGCTACACACACAATAATTTATACATTTTCTAGTTTTCATGACGTGTGACTTAACGGTACACAGATAGATAAATGCTAAATTTCTCTTTTTCTTGGACTGTAGCCAAGTGGACTCCTTATAATACACATATAAGTGAAGCTCTCGAATTATTTGAAAAATGTACAAATATGTTTCTTTTCTTTTTTTTCCCTCCGGGCAAGAGGTGTTGTACTGGTATTTAAAGCGGAATTTTTTTTATCTCAAAGGGCCGATGTATCCAAAAATTTTTTTGTTGCTTTGTTTGTTTAGTTGTGTGTGAGTGAGTGTGCGTGTACGTGTGTGTGTGCGAGTGTGTGCGTGTGTGTGTGTGCGTGTTTGAGAGAGAGAGCACGCGAGAAAACTCTGTACCCATTAAAGTCCAGCACTTTTTTCTTCTTTTTTTTTTTAAATCGGTAGAAATGGACACCATTTACATCGTACCGCGAATATGTTCATTCTATACTACAACCTGTCCAGGGCGGTGTTTTTGTTGTTTCTTTGTTCGTTTGGTACAAATGACCGCGAGGGACACCATAAATGTACATCTTACCGTAAATATGCTCGTTCTGTACATACTGCAACATGTCCAGGGAGATTGCGTTTAAAATTATTTTTTTTTCGGTAAAAATGACCCCAAGAGGAACACCATTTAGCAAAGCTTTAATGGAGTGGAGCAGTCAGCTGTACATACCCATCTTCACGGTCGAGCACGCACACTACATATCAGAAAAGGGGATTTTTATCATTGGGTGAATCATCTCCAACGTTGCGTCAAGTTAACACCTTTCCCACGCTTGCGACCGACCAACCTATGTGGAACACTTCCTAAGTTTCTCTTTTTCCTCCTTATCAGCACCGAACATGTTATATTGCAGCGTGTATAACTATTGATTAACTAATTAATTAATTAATTATGGTTTTGGATGCAGTCAATTTAAAATGTCAACAATAAAAATTTCTTCTTGATAAGTTGAACCGCACTCGTCTCCGATGTAAAGACGACGATACCGGTGACGACGGCGATGATAACAATGATCATGACAAATTTTTAACGAGGGTAACATCTAGCTGTCATTAAAACTCCAGAAGCTTCGATGGGTGTCTCTGGACTTTTTTGATGATATCGACTTGTATGTGTGTGTGTGATCATCGTCTGTAGCATTGTGTAAATCCTAGCCTAGGAGTAGAAGATTACGCCTGCTTTGTCAACATTACATTACATTACATGGTTATTGCTTTAGGTCCAGCGGACTCTTCCGAGCCAAATCGGGGCCAAAAAAATCAACACCACAACTTTGCTGAAAGAGGACTCACCCCTCCCTATCCGCATAAAAGATCTGCCGAAACAACCTTAGTGGTAACACTGAAGGCACTCCACCAGCCGGTCATTTTTCAATAAAGACATCCCACGCAGGAGAGGCTGAAGCTATACTCTAATTTATCGAACCCCCGTTTACAAAAACAAAACAGAATACAAACATCCTAATAAAATATCAACAAAACACATACATAGCAAATGCCTACATTGCTAACTAATAAAATCATAGGAAGCCCCAGTGACCACCTGGCAGAGAGCGTCCAATATTCCCAAGCTGATCCAAAAGACCTCACATACAAATGAGGAGTTTTGTTCCCGAAGTAGTCTCCTCTCTGAAAATCCTTACCGGGAAGAGAGGGGACTATAAACTGATTAATAAAAAAAAAAAAAGTTCCCGAAGAGTTTTCAAGACTGGTCAACCAAAGAAGAAGACAGTATAATAGATTGATAGAACAGACTAGGAATGAGACAGAACAAAGGAGAAAGACAGCGACAGTGGGAATTTAAAGCACAAAATTTCCAGAAAGTGGGATACTATTTATACTGAACCCCCCGGCACCCTCACAGAGGGGGGGGGGGGCGAGAGGGGTAGGGGGGAGGGGGGGCTTCGTCAACGACAGTATGACCTACAACGAGGTGGTTGAGAAGTAAATCCTTATTACAAATTGCTAACAACGTTTTTGTATGAAAGAGTACTGCATCTGCACGAATTGAAAATAAGGCAGTGTGATCCTTACACTGGCAGAATTTATTTTAGTGGATCTTTGATTTTGTCTAGGCTCAGTGTGGCGCGCTGCACTCTATCAACCATCATCGATCTTATCATTGTGGATCCGTCTTAAATCCCTTCCCTCCTCTTCCTCCTTCTTCCTCCTCTTTCTCTTCCTCTTCCTTGTTGTTGTTGTTGAGTTGTTGTTGTTGTTGTTGTTGTTGTTGGTTCTTCTCTTCAATTCAATCTTTCATTAAAAATTACTTTCTTCTTTTCAATTCAATCTTTCATTTTGAAAAAAATTCTTCCTTGTTGGCTCTCTCTCGCGCACTCTTAGGGTGGTGTAACAAGAGCCCCTGTTTACCCCGCACAATTTGAGCTTTTGCTTGTTTAGTCATTGTAGACTTAGAAGGTCACTGTTAGTCTGAAGCAGACGACAGAAGGGATCATGCGTAACACAGTTGTAGCTTGACGCAAGCACAGTTAGTGACATCATCGCAGCCTAGGATAGAGCTTCGATTTTACATCCACTCAGCTTTTTCAGCCAATGAGAACACAGCTAGCTTAGGTAGAACCAGTTCTGGCTGATTCAAGCCGAGAGGTAGAAGGGTCAGTATACATTCAAACTGCCTAGAGTACACAGCTACGTTCAAGCAGAAATCTCTCCACTGATAGACCAGGGAAGCAGGGCTTGTTGAATATTCGAATTCAATCAAGTTAGCCACGGCCTGACATTGTCAAAAAGGTAAATGAACATACTTTTGTTTCATCATGATGTACTTATATTATTGTTGAATTATGTTTGTGAAATTTGCTATGCTTAGAATGGAATTGTAGTCCAATGTTGCGTGACCACGTGTCGAACACGGCCAGGTTTGACGCCATGTTGAATTCCATATGGACCCACTGTTGTTTAACCTATATGTATGCTTGCAGGCCAGTGGCTGTACCAGAGAATGTGTATAATATTAATTATTTCTCTGTGTGTATAGTTAGCCAAGATTTATATTTATATATGTACAGGAAATTAGAGTGGAGATTCCAGTGGACCACGGACTTAGAAGAATGTTCGTCGCTTATATATAGAGATGTGGAGCTAATCACTGAAGGCTACTTCGGCCTTCAGTGAGACGCTCTGCACACACCTACGCCTCATATGTTACAGACGAGCAGGCTTTGTATCGTGAGCCCAACTAGGCGAACAACAAAGACAAGTCGTCGCTGAACGTTGGCTGCCGAGGCATCGAAAGCACTGCGTGAAGATAGCCCACCCGTCTGGCCACAGGGAGAAGATTCCACGACAACACAGCTTGTCACGGAATCAACTACAACGCAGCGCTTAAACCACACAGTTAAGTGCTGCTCGAAACAGTGCACTAAAACTGTAACAAAGGACCACAGTAGTCCACTCTTCAAGAACTCTGACCAAAGTGCCCTATGATGAGAAAGTAGCTGCCTAGACCTATCAGCGAGCGAACCATTCGCATTGACATTTGAACTTTTAAGTTAGTTTTGTACATCGAAGATCGTGTATAGAGTAGAGGAAATAAATGTAATATTTTTACTGTTATCAAATGGCTGGACTACATATGTTTCATAGCCGTGTGAAAGCTAGTGTGACAGTGATCTTTTACCATTTTTCTATCTAACTCTGTACCCCAGCCTAAACACAGACCGAGCTAAACAAATAAATGTATTAAGTTAAGTCACCGGGAGTTAACTAGCGATCTCCATAGACTGAAGACACTGGGTAATAGCATTCCATTGTGCAGAGCCCAGCAACAAAAAAAAACCCACGTCACAGGTGGAGAGAGAAGGAGAGATCGAGAAAAAAAAAGAAAGAAAGAAAGAAAGAAAGGAAGAAAAAAAAAAAAGAGAGAGAGAGAGAGAGAGAGAGAGAGAGAGAGAGAGAGAGAGAGAGAGAGAGAGAGAGAGAGAGAGAGAACACTCCGATAGAAACTTGTATTTTGGGCGTCAAACCAAAGAGCGTTTTAATAACAATTTTGTTCCATTTAAAAGGTTGTTGTAAAAAATATTTAAATATAAGCCTACATTTTGAACCACCCAATCCTCCCCCAAAGACGAAGAGTTGAACAAGTGTTTATTGTTAATATTAAAGCAGAGTAAGCAGTTCTTAACAGCAGCTTCTGCGACACACTAGAGGCAGTTTAATAGCAAAAAAAAACATTAAGGGTGGCACCCAATTCTGTCCTCCAGAAAACAAGATCTCCTTATTTTGACAAATTCGACACAACCTGAAACGATAGTAATCCACAATGGGCTGGGGCATCTGGTCTAAATACAACAAGTAAGCGCCACTCTACCAGACTCTCAGCACTTTTATCATTTCTCCAGGCACGCCGATCTCAATGGCCCCATTGGCGCCACCCCTCTTGAAACTGTGGGAAGTGTCATCGCGACGACAGTCTAACGCAGACTTCAATCGTTGGCTAAACGACTGAGACGTTAATGGGAAAGCCTGAGCCCCGATTCCATAGTATACAAGTGTCACTGCTCTTCTGGTCGTGATGCCTAGTCGCGGCCTGGTGACGACGCAAGGCCGCCACCGGCGTCTGCTGCTGCCACTGCCGAAGAGCCACCAGTGCCAGATATTGGCAGTCGCTGTCCCAGCGGAACTGAAACGCTATCCGATTGTCCCTGTACTGGTCGTCATATTGTAGCACAGAGGCCCAAGTGTATCTCGTACCCATCTCTCTCACTTTAGCGGTAGAAGCGAGATAATCTTGTACGCCCTTTTTGGACGTCTGGCCACGCTGGAGTAGGGTCGCCATAATGCCACTGTTGGCCGTTACCTATTGGGCGGATGTCATGCTCTCCAAGTTGGATCTGCGCCGTGGCAAGAGAACGGAAATGCCCTCCGCAATCCCGTTGCTCTTCTCTTTCATTCGGTTCACAGGAACACAAAATCCACAATTTTTAAATAGTTCCCTCATGAATACCTGTCGTGGGCAAGGAAGACAGTGGGCTCAAGGTCGGAGCGAGGCGTGGCGCTGGTGTTTGGGAGATGCCGTTGCGGCCAAACTGCTGACGCAGCAGTTGGTCTAAGGGCAGAGCAGTAGCGCTGGTGCTGGTGTTGACGCCGGCGGCCTGCAAATACACCGTCGTCGCTGCTGGTGTTGGCACCGGGGGCAAGGTTGCCGTTACCTGTAGCGGTCAGGGGACCCTTGGTTATTTCCTGCAGCAGACGAATGTGCGCCAGCGTAGCCACTAGGTGCCTTCGCTTTAATGGTAATGATTTTACATCTTCCTCTGTGGCATTAACCAACGACAGCCAGCGTCTTTGCAACGCCTTTAAGGCAGCGTCTTTGATCATTCCTTCAAATTAAAATTATCCATTGTGAAAACCTTCAAAAAGGTTTAACCAAAAAAGGTAACTTTGCTCTTGCTGCTTTTTCCTGCCAGCTTAGCGCATTCAAACTCAAAGAGACATTTAATTTTTTTTTATGGTGAACTCGGCTCTTAACAGACAAACGGGCAGTTAGGTAGTCAGATACACGGGCACATGGACAGACAAAGAGATGCAGACAGGCTGAACAGAGAGGCATTAGTGAATAAGTTAGTGCATGACCTTTTCCTACCAGAAGCGTAACATTGACAATCAGAGGCTTTGTCAGAAATAACATTAGCTGTGTTTGGATGCGCAGATTTGTAAGAGATCTGATAACGTCGACGCCGTTTTGAATAACATGACGATAGTAGAACGGGGACATGTTAATTACCTGTCAGGGTGCTTGAGGGTTTTTTCCTTGTACTCCGGATTCCCCTTACCCTTCAATAATGGCATTAGAAGCAGTCAATTTACAAATTATAAAAATCGATTTCCTAGGTGTATGTGTGTAACATATTAGCGTGTATGTTGGTACAGATCGCCGCGTTTTGAACCTTCTTTGAGGCAGACTCACAGTGATTGTGGTAGTCTGTTCCACAGGTGTGGTGCTGTGCTGCACGTTCAAATGATCTAGTGCCTGTAGACGCTAGCAACTTGAAGGAAGTGACTGAGAATATGATCGAAGTGAACAAGATGTATACCTTTTGGTCGTTTTTTTGTGCCGTGTTCGCTTTGAACCATGTTTTTTCAGTGCATGATTGCTGTTGGGAATGTGGGTGCTTGTCCAAGTATTAATAACTAACTGAGGACTAGTTGTTTGCCCAGGATTGCACGATTCACTTTGATCTCATTGTATACACGCGCATATCGGTGGAGGACTTCGCCATTGTTGATTTTGCTTCGCGATTGCTGCTAGCTGTACTTCGCATTGTTTGGACTCCTCTTGCATTCGCTTTAAGAAATCTAGCGACCCTTTGTTGTTGTTGAGTGTTGCCGTTATCGTTCTCGTTCTTATTGTTGCTTAATTCGTCAGTTCATAACAACGACAAGAAATTCCGATTGTTTGCTTGTTTTGAGGTGATGGTGGTGATCCCCCAGCTTTAGCTTGTTGTTTTGTTGTCGGTGGTGCTGTTGTTGGGGACTTTAGTTGGTTGTTTGGTTGTTTTATTAACATCTTCTTCACCGAGGTATGATTACACACATCATAGTGGGAGGGGGGAGAGAGAGAAAGAGAGCGAGAGGTAGGGAGGGAGGGATAGATAGAGAGGCATTGTTCCTGTCCACTTTCTGTATCAAGACGAATAACACACTGCAGAAAAAGTCGGACTAAAGGAATGAAGACGAATCGTGCAATGCAGCCAAAGTGACCGTTACACTGTTGATCTCACGGCGTAGGACGGACGTTGATCTTGGAAGTTAGCGGCACAATCCGTGTAAAGAGAGACTGATGAAGAAGGGATAAAAAGAACAGCCGCATTGTTAGAGCGAAGGTCGTTTGTCAAAATGTTTGCTTCAGCGTCTCAGCTGTACCGTTAACTATCCTCTTAGCTTAAACCAGGCATGCATTATCACAGAAGATCCTGTTTCTTGTTTGGAGGTAACTTTAGAAACTTCAGTTTCAGATTCCTCTATTTAACAGAGAATTCCCGTTGTTCTGTTATAGTTGATTTCTTATCCCAGCGAGGCTTAAAATTATTACTAAAGCTTCTGTTTGGTAGTAACATTATAGTGCATGTCCAACTTGTGCTAATCTGTTCAAAACAAATTGATACAAACAACACCAACGACTATTCAGTCGCAGATTCCCTAGTTTTAACAGACCTACATATCGGCATTTCAGTTTTGGATCGTTTATCAAAATGTTCACTTTAGTTTCTTGGTCGTAGCCTCTTAACAGAAACACTCGTTTAAATTTGTCTTGTTTGGTGGTAACTTTAAACTCCTGTTCAGTTTCAGATTTCCCAGTTTTAACAGGCCTACTAATCGTCATCTCATTTTTTTTATTGTTAGCCGTCAAAATGTTTACTTTAGTTGCTTTGTTATAACCGTTGGTTACGTAGCCCGTTAACAAAAACACGTCCGTTTCTATTGGTCTTGTTTGGTGGTAACTTTAAAACCCTTATTCAGTTTAAGATTGTTCAGTTTTAACAGATCTGATAATCGTCATTTTATTTCCGATCGTTTGTCACCATGTTCACTTTAGTTTCTAAGCTTCATGGTTGGCTTGTCCCATGAAACTAAAGCTCAAGTTCCATTTTTTGTTCAAACTTAGTATATTCACTTTCTGCTCCTCTGTGGTTCGGTGGTAGAGCGTTGGCCTGGCACACTGAGGAACCAGGTTCGAGTACCGTGGTGGGCAAGAGAAACAGGGGCTATTTTTCTCTGTCCGTCTTAGCAGTATGATTGCTCTGGTGGTTCAGTGTTGCCTTAGTTCTCTGCCCCTTTCCCCTGAAAGGGTTATCCCCCTTTGGCCATATTACGCCAATGTTGTTTCTTCTAATTCTGTTTCTGTTTGCTTATTAAAGTGGTTTATCTCGTTACAACAGTTAAAGCATTTTGAATATTATATACTTAGGACTTACACGAATTCAACTTTCGGTAATGTTTTTCGTGTGTCGTTGCTCTCCGTCATGTACGTACAGTGTTTCGGACATTTCTTTGTTTGTATTAGTGATATCACTGGCTGTGACTGACAGCGATGAGTACTTGTTCCTGTTCATCAAACAAGTCCTTCGGCGAAGTGGTTATCTGCGTTGAAAATCCCGCTAGTTTCTGCTTCACTAATCTGCCACCGCTAATCCTATCTACTATACGATTGCAGTTTGGAGCTTGGCTACTTTATCGTCTGATGTAATCTATGAAACAGTGATAAGATTGATGATGGTTATGATCGTGGTGCACTATGAGAGAGAGAGAGAGAGAGAGAGAGAGAGGGAGGGAGGAAGACGAAGATGGTTACTTACTATTGATGATTGATTGATGAACATAATAGTCCATGTATTTAGCTTCGATAATGTATTAACAGACGCTTGCTGGTTTAGCAAACTTACGCTAAATAAGCAAGAACCTGTACATTTTTAAAAAAATCAAATTTCTGTGAAAGTTAGGGTTGTATTTATTGTATTGCACGACTAAATATTTAGAGGGTTTTGAACATACAAAATAAAGGCGCTGTGGGTTTTAAAGCCGTAAGAACAAAATGCAAGGGTTTTTGTCAAAATTAATAATAATAAAAATAATAATAATAATAATGGACATTTATATAGCGCTATTAATTGTCATTTTATAGACAGAAGGAAACAAACATGAAACAACTTACAATATTGCATTAGAAATTATACAATGAGAAAAACCCACATGCAAAATCAGACAATACATAAGGTTTACCTTCTGCAAACAAGTCATCACAATCACAACAAAATCCACAAGCATAGCCAAAAGCAGAACAAATATATGCATTCTATAGAATGAAGGATATAGTCAGGATAGTAGAGCTTGAGGAGGTAAGAGTTTAGAGCTTGCTTGAATGAACCGTCCAGACTTGTCTTCGGTGTTCCTCAGGGGTCAGTTCTAAGGCCTGTTCTTTTTACCCTTTACACATCTCCTGTCTCACGTCATCCAAAACCACGACACTTTCCACCATTTCTACGCAGATTATACACAGCTAAAAAAACAGTCACACTCCTCAAAACCTTCCATCCATTCTGACCAAAACTTCTGAATGCTTTGAAGACATTTCTAACTGGATGACAGTCAACAAGCTCCAACTCAATGCAAACAAAACTGAAGTCATGCTCACAGGTACCAAACACAACCTGTCTTCTTCCTCTGTAGACAATTTCACTCTTGGCCAGACCACTCTTCCTATGTCATCTTCTGTCAAAAACCTTGGTGTCGTTTTTGACAACACCCTCTCCATGTCAGAATTCATACGCAAAACCTGTCAAACATGCAACTTTCATCTCCGTAGAATAGGCCTTGTCCGCAAACATCTGACCACTGACGCTACTGTCAAACTCATTTCCTCTCTTGTTTTGTCACGCTTAGACTACTGTAACTCTCTCCTGGCTGGACTTCCTTCTTCTTCTATTTATCTGCTCCAATGTGTTCAGAACTCAGCTGCACGTCTGGTTCTCAAAAGGAAAAAATCTGATCATATCACTCCCCTTTTACATTCACTCCACTGGCTTCCAGTGTCCCACAGAATTACCTACAAAATCGCTATTTTTTGTTAGCAGTGCCTCCATGACTTAGCCCCTTCTAACCTCACCCAGAACATTCAATTTTATAAGCCTTCTAGAAATCTTCGTTCTTCCTCTGACACCCTCATGCTCCACATACCCCGCTACAAACTCTCCTCTGCTGGCCGTCGATCTTTCTTAGTACTTGGCCCTTTAACTTGGAACTCTCTTCCCCTCTCTCTTCGCAGCTCTCCAAACATAGCTACTTTTAAATTCAACTTGAAAACTCATCTCTTCCTTAAATGTTTCTGATCTTGCCTTCCATCATCATCGTCCACCCACCCCATCACGCATTCTTAGCTCTCCCCTTCTCCCTCCCTCCCTTGTCTCTTATTCGTTAGCAAGTGTCTGATTTTATTTTGTGTGAAGCCGTGAATGAATGCGTGAGTGCTGCGCTTTGAACTGATATTGTTCATTGGGAAAAAGCGCTATATAAATATCCTTATTATTATTATTATTATTATTATTATTATTATTATTATTATTATTATTATTATTATTATGAAGGTGTGATCTGCTTGTATCTGATGTTGGCTGGAAGAGTGTTCCATTGTCTGGGTGCACAATAGGTGAATGCCCGTTCTCCGTACATTTTGGTGTTAGAAATAATTAATATTATACACATTCTCCGGTACAGCCACTGGTCTGCAAGAATACATATAGGCTAAACAAGAGAGGGTCCGTAGGGACTACGTCATGGCGTCGAACCGGTCGTGTTCGCCACGTGGTCACCCAAAGTTTGACTAACAATCCCAATTCTAAACATGGCAAATTTCACAAACATAATTCTATGATGTCATTTTGTCCTTGAGGGTTTGGAATGCTGTCTCGCATTCGGCTGTCCAAACGACTTTGTCCGGGGCGGTTTTCCTGGTTCCATTGGTTAGTGGCACGGCGATGCTGTTGTAGTTGGGGATGAACTTCTGGTAGAAGCCGCAGAGCCCCAGAAACGACTGCACTTCCTTTTTGGTCTCGGGCCTTGGAGCGTCGAGCAGACGTTTCACGGTCTTTTCTACTGGCCGCAGGCTTCCTTGACTGATGGTGTTTCCCAGAAATTCTAATTCCGTGAATCCAATCTGACACTTGGTGGGTCTTGCCGTCAATCCGGTGTCTCTGAGGCGGACGAGAAGTCGTTGTAGGAGAGTGACATGTTCCTCCTACGTAGGTGTTGCTATGAGGATGTCGTCCATAAACGAGTGTAGGTGCTCGCTGCTCAGGGGTGCCAGGAGTTTCCGCATCATCGCGCTAAAGATGCTGGGTGCGTTGTGTAGTCCGAAGGGAAGTACACTGAACTCGAAGTGTCCTTCCATGGTGCTAAATGCTAGGTACTTTCGGACCTGCGGTTGTACTGGTATCTGATAGTACCCTTTGCTGAGGTCGATGCGTGAGAAGTACTTCGCTGTATGTAGCTTGGCAAATAGATCGGTCGTGTCAGGGAGTGGTTCTGGCTGGAACTGCGCTACGGCATTCAGAAGTCTGAAGTCGATGCACAGTCGATGCTCTCCGTTGGGCTTTCGCAACAATACAGTGCCTGCGCTGTAGGGTGAAATAGACGCTGAGATGATTCCTTCTAGACCTTGGTTTTTACTTATTCAACCAGTGCATGCGTTCTCTTCGTGTAGTGAAGGCCGGTTTGTGACGTGACTGTCACTAACGAGAGAATGATGTCACCCTCCTTCCTTGTGTGACTTCGCCAAACGGAAGATACTCTAGTATGGTTTGTAATGGGAAACTCCGAGAAAAGCCAAGGGAAACGGAGAGTAAGGGAAGGAGGCGTGGGTGGGTGGAGGGAAGCAGTAGGAAGGAGATTGTCGCCCTGTATCCTCATTTTCTCTGCATTTGTCATTATTTTCTTCCTTTTATCGTCGTCATCCTCATATTTATATGATCGTTTTCTGTTCTTAATTTTCATCATGATCATCATCATCATCAGGTGGTCATGATCGTAATCATCAAGATTATCATCATCATCACCACCACCACCACCATAATCATCGTCATCATCATCCTTGATCGTTTTCTGTTCTTCCACATCATCATCATCATCATCATCATCATCATCATCATCATCATCATCATCATCATCATCATCATCATCATCATCATCATCTTCTTCTTCTTCTTCTTCTTCTTCTTCTTCTTCTTCTTCTTCTTTTTCTTCATCTTCTTCTTCATATTATTATTATTATTATTATTATTATTATTATTATTATTATTATTATTATTATTATTATTATTATTATTATTATTATTATTAATGAATTTATTTATTTATTTATTTATTTACTTTATAGACTTTCGCATCTCTGCAATGAAGAGGTATGCTGACGCAGACAAGAAAAGAATAAGGAGTATGTAATTGTTTGTAGTATTTTTAATTCCAGACTTTATATATAAAGACTGTTAACATCCTAATACTGCAACCGTGCGTGTGTTTGTGTGTGTGTGTGCGTGTGTGTCTGTGTAAACATCGAGTGGACGATATTAAGGACATATATAGGAACGACAAAGAAAGCAAATGACGTGTCCTGGATAAAAGATTGTCAGCTTAACCTCCTGACGGGGTGAACCCGCTGTACAGCATTCTTTGAAAGCCTACCTTTCTAGTAATTATTACAAGCGCCTTTAGCGTGATAAAGTAGGGTGGGTGTTTGTTTAGAGATATAATAATAATAATAATAATAATAATAATAATAATAATAATAATAATAATAATAATAATAATAATAATAATGAAAAATATATTAATAATAATAAAATAACAATACTATTATTACTGCTGCTGCTGCTTCTGCTGCTACTTTTACTCCTCCTCCTCCTCCTCCTCCTCCTCCTCCTCCTCCTCCTACTACTACTACTACTACTACTACTACTACTACTACTACTACTACTACTACTACTACTACTACTACTATTACTAGTGCTACTACTACTAATAATTCATAAAGCTCCTACTCCTCTGATCACGGCGCACATTATCATAGACTCATTTACTGTGTAGCTTTCGCGGATTTCCCTCCCTCATTCCCCACCCTATCCCCTTTTCAAATTTTATTAGGCCACTACGCTAATTAGACTGCAATAATGGGATAAATGATAATTATTGTTAGCTGAAGGAAAAAAAAGCATTGTAAAACTGAGATATTGTTTTATAATGAATAAATGAATAATTAATTGGAGAGCGTGCATTATTTTGTCTTATCGAGTTCCACATTTCCCCTCCCTCCCTTCCACCCTCCCCCCTCCCCACCATACCCCTATTGAGATAATATTATTAGCCTACAATAATGCAAGAACTGTTTATTATTTTAGCATTTGAAAATTGAAATATTACAGACTACAGAAATTATTTAGCCACAATGGCAACATACATTACCTAAGGAAATTGCTCCGGTACTGCTAAACACTCCCTGAATGAATGACTGGGGTGGGTGTATGTTACGTTTAAACGCGCACGATAGTTCGTGTGTGACGCGCACGATAGAGGCGATTGTTTTGTTTTGCTAAGCATGTTTATCAGTTTATAGTCCCCTCTCTTCCCGTAAGGATTTTCAGAGAGGAGACTCTGATTATGCAATAACAGAGCGTATTTATCCTTGATTTGATTTTGCGTTGCTATTAGAAGAAGCTTTGTATAACGTTGGTAATTTTAGTTGGTCGATATTATTTGAGAATTTTCTAGAGTTGGTTGTTTACTATCGATCGAAGCGTGTGGATAATTCTAGTGGTAACTAGAGACGCTTCCAGCCTAAATATGGTTGTATGACGTGAGACAGTGATGACGAAAATAATTCTGATTGGTTATAATTGTGTCTTGCCCGAACGTTCTTTATTTCTCTGGAGTAGAGAGAGACTATATAAGTGCCGCACTGTTTCAAAATATGGGGAGGGGCCGGGTAGCTCAGTTGGTAGAGCGTTTTACTAGTAACCGAAAGGTACCTGGTTCGAATCCCGGATTGGCCAATGTGTGACCATATTATTTTCCCCTTACCATCAACTTATTCGCTGGTGTCAGAATAATGTGACCAGTAGTCGCCTATCCGCTTCGGTGTCGTGTGACTATAATCTACAGTAACGTTTTAAAATATAGGTGGGGCCGGGTAGCTCAGTTGGTACAGCGTCTTACTAGTAACCGAAAGGTACCTGGTTCAAATCCCGGATTGGCCAATGTGTGACCATATTATTTTCCCCTTACCATCAACTGGTTCGCTGGTGTCAGAATAATGTGACCAGTAGTCGCCTATACGCTCCGGTGTCGTGTGACTATAATCTACAATTACCCTTACGAAATATGGTTGTGTTGAAAGTAAAAATTACGAAGTTCCCCCTACCCCTTCCCCTAATTAAGACAATTGGGTTAGAAGCATGCGGGACTGTTTTGATTATTTTAACATATTAAAGTTAAGAAGCGAATTTGAAGTTAATTACGCGGACAAATTACTTGGTGAATGAATATTCTTATGTCTTATGTATGTTGTGTTAAATCCAAAAATCGACTCTTTTAAAATAAACTTCATTTTGGGTTTTAGGTTTTGCCTGGCAAAATAAAATATTTGGAATTTTCATTATAGGAATTTTTTTGGTTATGCTCGTTGATTGTAAATGGCGTTCTTGTTTGTGTGTTCCCAAAACGAAAAACCTTACGAGCAATTGTTTTAACGGGTTCTGTCTCTTACCGGCTTTTGGTACATGCTATTTTTAGCTCCAAACTGTTGGCTGCCGCTTGCTATTAATAGGCACAAAAACTAGGGAATTTATTCATTAAAAAAACCACAATTATATTTTCGAAAGAATTATCCTTTGTTTAAGCTTATTTCTTTCTGCAAGGGCAACACTCGCTGTCAATGTTAAAAAGATCTGTGGAGGCGGCGCGGTCAAAGTAGGTTCTTTTAAAATAATAGCGAACAGAAACTATTATAAGATATTATCGGTCTCCCCTGCTCTATCATACTAAAGTCTTTTAGTCTGTTCATTGTACAGACGTTTTGGTTGGCAGGACTCGCACTATCTCTGTGCAACACATCTACTTAATCGGTCTTTTCCGAGTCTATAAATAGAGTATATATATATATATATATATATATATATATATATATATATATATATATATATATATATATATATATATATATATATATATATATATATATATATATATATATATAAAAGTCTCATTAAATACGTAAGTTAGGTAACAGTGAATCCGAGGTCCGTACCTCAAAGAGTGAGTCATGTTAAACCCCGTCACGGTGAAGGGAAAAAATATGGGAGGGGGGAGGGGGAGGGGGTTCAGGATACAGAAAGACGACGCACGATTTTAGCCCAATTTATATTTTCAAGCTTCAGTCTGTTTTTTTCCCATGGCAGACTGCCCAAATACCAGACATTTTATGCAAAATACACACATTCACACTTACACCGCGATGAAGATAAAACGCTTTTGGATGATAATATAGACTTTCTTCCTTGACTTACAGCATGTTCTACCACTTGTGTCTTGTTTACAGCGTCATAGTTTGTTGTGGTTGGTATTTTTCTTACATTTAGATTTCTTCAATTCAATCTATTCCAATGTCCACTGGTACGGCGCACAACTCCACGTCGCCGACATATGCTCGGGGCGCATAGGGGTGAAAAATGCGCCTGTTATTGTCGTTTCAGTTCTTTAATATTATTTTTGTTTTAAAAATACATATTATATGATGATCCCATCTGTAATACAAGAACAACAAGACCAACAAAATATATATGTATATACATCTGGAATAGGAAAGTTAAAAAAAAAGAAAATTCGGTAGATAGTGGGGCCTCGGACGGCTTGAGTTAGATCCTGTGTCGGACAGCGCCTTGAGCAGCTCTTGAGCTGGAAACGCGCTACGTAAGAACGATAAGAGGTTATAAAATAGGCTATAAATTATTATGTTCTCTATCCAAGCTGGATCATTTAGAAGTTCTTTCGTCACACTTCTATTTCTGTCACGAAGTAAATTGATAAATCTGTGTATGTTTGTATACATCACGTGTTTATACATGTATAGCAAGTACACACGCGACGGTTGTTGACATAGGCACGTGGCGTACGTATGCGCGATGGGTCGGTACTATATTTTCTAGTTCAGGAATATCTCGGTGATGAGACACGGGTATATTCACAACTTTCCGGCACCTCTCATAAAAACTCGTGGGTATCGCCATTATAAATTAAAACGAGGTTACTATGAAACCAAGTTCCGGTTTGGCTTGTTTTGCTTTTATCAAAGCTTGATGCGTGACTTTTAACTATGGCAAATTGCCGAAAACGACGATTGTTAGAGCCAGGAAACGAGTGGGATAAGTATAAAAACGGTGGAGGAAGTACATGCTCAGTGAAAGAATGCAAAAAACAATCGTAGAGGCCTGTATTTGTGGCGACTTCGGAGGTGTGGCGACTTCGGAGGTGCGTCGATCATCGACAGAAAGTGAAACAGGACCTGAAAACTCTTGTAGTTTTCCATAGCTTCGCCGTCGCAACCTTCACAAAACACGAAGTAACTGACTATGTTATGAGAGCGTTGTGGCCAAGTGGGCTAAGGCGGGACTAACTTGCCTTGTCCACAAGCCAGAAACCAATGGCGCCTGACAGGTGTGGGTTCGAGCCAGCATCTGGGCGTTATGTTTTTCCGAATATTTTTCAAAAATTCACAAATAATGTTTGGTAGGTAGGGTTTAGGCGCGCCACTGGCGATAGAAAGGGATAATAAACTGCAGCAAAAAAAATAAAAATATGTGAGGGTACGATACAGGTGGCCAGTGACACATGTTATTATTCTTGAATATTTGGAAATAACTCACTAAAACACGCGGAGAAAAAAAAACGGAAGTATTTTTCATAGAGGGGATTCCCGTTGGTGCATAGGATAGCAGAAAAGCAAGTACACAAGCAGAATAGCAAGTACACAAGCGACGGTTGTTGACATAGGCACGTGGCGTACGTATGCGCGATGGGTCGGTACTATATTTTCTAGTTCAGGAATATATCGGTGATGAGACACGGGTATATAACGACTGTTTGAAGAACAGTCTCCTCTCTGAAAATCCTTATCGGGAAGAGAGAGGACTATAAACTGATACAAAAAAAAAAAAAAAAAACAACAACAGAAGGTTTTAATGTTTATGTGGCTTTGAATGTTTATGATTTGACCGAATTCATGTTTTAAAGAGACTCTGTTTTTACAATGTGGTCCTGAATGTTAACTTGCAATTTTATTCACGTCCCGTATATGCGTAAAGTGTCCGGGGACTTTAATCTAGTAAACGTAACATAATGTAACAAAAGGTTGGTAGCTCAGTTAATAGAGCGGCTTACTAGTAACCGAAAGGTACCTGGTTCGAATCCCGGATTGGCCAACGTGTGACCCTTAACATCAACTGGTTCGCTGGTGTCAGAATAATGTGACTATAGTAGTCAGTCGCCTATACGCTCCTGTGTCGTGCGACTATAATCTACAAGTACCTTTTTTAGAAGGTTGCTCTCGTATGCATCTGAGAGTGTCTGTTATTGGATGAAATTGGACTAGAATAGAGTTATTAGTAACATGAAAGAGATAGATATATATTTGTAGTTCTAGATCTTTTAGTTTATTTAACACATGCTTTATTGTATATACACAGCTTTAAAGACAAATCTCCACATAACGTCTTAAAGCAGTGCGTGTAAGTAAGGTGGATTGTTTGTATTGGAGTTAATAACCGTGGTTATCTCATTGCCTAAAAAGATGTTTTATTCTTAACTGGAGCTTTACTAGGGAAATATGTACATAATATTACTCAATGTACGTTATAAATTAGAGAGAAAGGTGGAGTGGTGGGGGGAGGGGTGGGTAATTGGCCACTACTATTTAGCACGCACGAAATAGTTTGGTGAAGTCATAGATTCGAACCCACGTCGCCCAAGAAGTACAAACACAAGGCTTGCGCCCTGAACCACGGAGCTATCCCTGCCGTCTAGTAATACCAATACGTTTTGAAAAGTCCGAGTGTTTAAAAAATGAAGTGTATTTATAGGAGGCACGGTGGCCTAATGGCAGAGCTTTGGCTTGCGGATCTTAAGGTCCCGGGTTCGAGCCCAGGCCGGGGCATTGTGTTGTGTCCTTGGGAAAGACACTTTACTCCCGTTTCCTACTCCTTCGGATGAGAGTATAAACCTAGGTCTAGTCTGTGTCGCATACATTCCATCATAACGGACTTTAAAGATCCTGACGCTCATGTCCTAGACGGGTGAGTGCCGGTAACAAGAACACACCCAGCATGCACCTAGGTCCTTCTCCCCCATCCCTGGCTGCCCAGGATTGTGCTCAGTTGTACGGGCGTCAGACCATGCGCCCAAAGGCTGCGGGTGGGCGTCTCGGGCGGCTTGAGTTAGATCCTGTATCGGCCAGCGTCTTGAGCAGCTCTTGAGCTGGTAAAGCGCTATATAAGAACGATTAAATAAAATAAAATAAATTTGCCCGAAAGATATTTTATTTAAAATTTTAAAGGGGAATTTTGCAGAGGTCAAATTAATTGTGTTAATTGTTATTGAAGGTGAACTTCGCGGGTTAATCTTTACCTGTTAATTTGCATAAAATGTTAATACATGTATGAAGTCTAGCCGCGCTTTCTTTCTCTCCCCTCATCCCCCCCACTCTTTCACTCCCTGTCCCCCCATAACCTCCACCTACCCCCTCTCTCCCTACCTCCCTCTCTTTTCCTTCCCCTTTATTAGTTTTAAAACTGGAATCTGTGAGGTTGTTGAACTTGACCTCAACGAGTTATACGAATTCGTATACTTTATTTATTTATTTATTTTTAAATAATTTCCAATTTTTTTTCATTAGCTCCCCAATTACGTGAGCAAAGGGAAGACAAAACATCGAGAATTTAGTGATTGGGTAATCTCTCTCTCTCTCTCTCTCTCTCTCTCTCTCTCTCTCTCTCTCTCTCTCTCTCTCTCTCTCTCTCTCTCTCTCTCTCTCTCTCTCTCTCTCTCTCTCTCTCTTTCTTTCTTTCTCTGTGGCAAAGTCTGCTGGTTGTTTCAGTGTAAAGATTTCCTTCGCTTCCCCCCCCCCCCCCCTCCATCCCCGGTCGCCTAGGATTGAGCTCAGTCGTCTGAGCGTCATACTGTGCGCCCGAGGCAGCAAATGGGCAGCTTGAGTTAGATCCTGTTAGATCCTGTATCGCCAGCGCCTTGAGCAGCTGGTGAGCTGAAAATGCGCTATATAAGATTGATAATATAAATAAATATAGTGTAGCTCAAAAGCCTAGTTGCAAAACACCGAAAACAGACATTCTATGTCGCCTGCTACGTGACGTCATGTGATAGGACATCCGGGGTTTCTACCCGTGCAGCGGGCGAAGAATAAAAATATTTTTTGCTATTTGCAAAACCTCTCTAATGAGATCTATCTGGCGATAGCTAGTAAACTGTAGCATGCTCGGGGACGTAAGGTGTGTAGTTCCTGTGACGAGTTTTATTTCGATTGGGTTTTAATTGCGTCAGTCTGGAATGTTCTAAGCTTTTCTACATTGTTGAGAGACTATTTAAGTAATGCACTGTCTGCTTGCAAAAAAGTGTTTTTCGGGAAGCGAAGTGGTTGCAGTTGTTGATATTTGCTGAATAAAGTTGAAGAACTCTTTACAACGCCTCCTGCCTTGTTTGCTAAGTGAACGGGCTTCGCGGATAACCTATTCCAGTTACACAATATTCAAGCATCGATGCTGAATCGACTATTGATTCGTATAACATAAAGCTATTGGAGTTCAGCATTTTTACAGGCATTGTTTGTCATAAAAATATGTACAGCAGGATTTAAATTATGATTGTCACTGACATTGTAGGCCTATATAAGGATGACATTTTTCTATAAATGTGACAGGTCTCCTTCGTTTTTGTTTTATTTAATTAAAAATCGTTCAACTGCTAACTAGTTAATTAGTTCATTGTTGTTGTTTTGTATTTAGAATAAAATTAAATAGAATTTAATGGCGCTGAATAACAGTTATGTTCTGGCGATGGTTTCCCGGATTTTGATTCTTCTGCAGTGTACAAAATTAGACCAACGTGAATGGGGAACTGAAGATTTTTGGGCATTTCCTATACCCAGCACATCACCAACAACGAAATCCGACAGACCATCACACAAGCCATTGGACAACACGATAACATGCTCACAGTGGTGAAGAAACGGAAACTCCGATGGTATGGCCCCATCACCAGAGCATCAGGCCTTGCAAAGACCATCCTACAAGGCACGGTGCAATGAGGCGGAAGAAGAGGGAGACCGACAAAGAGGTGGGAGGACAACATTCGAGAATGGACTGGCTTGACACTGAGAGAAGCCATGAGGGTTGCTGAGGACTGAGAAAGACGGAGTGCGTTGGTTTTAACAATCATCTGTGGTGCCCCTACGACCTTCGAGTTACGGGATATGATAGGAATGGGGAACGAAATAATGGGTGGAGAGAAGGATAGAGAGAGCGAAATCGTATTAAGATAACCCACAAACGAAGAAATAAACTAATAAAAAAACAAACAAAATCTGTCAAGCTTCAAATGATAGGAGAAGAAGAAGAAGAAGAAAAAGAAGAAGAAGAAGAAGAAGAAGAAGAAGAAGAAGAAGAAGAAGAAGAAGAAGAAGAAGAAGAAGAAGAAGAAGAAAGAGGAGGAGGAGGAGGAGAAGAAGAAGAAGAAGAAAGAAAAAAACAAGAGGAAGAAGAAAAAACAGAAGAAGAAGAAGAAGAAGAAGAAGAAGAAGAAGAAGAAGAAGAAGAAGAAGAAGAAGAAGAAGAACAACAACAACAACAACAACAACAACAACACAACAACAACAACAACAACTACAGCAGCAACAACATCAAGATAGAGAGAGCGAAATCGTATTAAGGATATCGGATAGCGAAATCGGATATTTTTAAGCAGAAGAAGAACAAGAACAAGCACGAAAGAAAGAAAGCGCGTTTTTTAATAGATGGAAAAGCGCACAAAATAAACTCATCTAGGATTAGGCACAGACATTTTCTTTACCCACATGCATCCTATGGCGTGTCTTCCTTTTTTGTTTCTTTCTCTTTGGCCTCATCAGCTGTTTGAAGGGGTCTGTGTGCATGGGGAGGATGATAAAGCCGCTAGCGTGCTGTTTGTGACCGATAAAGATGACCGCTTCTGGCAATGTGGCAGAGTGTATCAAAGTGTTTATTATTTTAATGTTTTGGTTCTGGTACAAAGAGCTGCTCAAGGCACTGACCGACAAAGGATATGACAGCCCAAGGCGACCACTGAGCGCCATTCTGGGAGACTGGGGATAGGGCAGAAAAGACCTAGTGTTTGCTGGGTGTGTTTTTGTAGCTGGCCCTTCACCGTCATGAGCGTCAAGATCTTTAAAGCCCACCCAAAGAGTCCGTAGCAGTCGAGGTAATACACATTGCTGCGATCGGTACAAAGTATCGCCAAAACTCCCGCTAGCAGCAGGTAAAAGTATTCCCTCCATCCCTTCAAAGTATTACTTTGGGCTCGCTGCTAGCCGCGGATGCGAAGCGCACTACTGTTTAAAAGTGACGGAAAGAGCGGAATATTGCTACAAGGGTTCGGGTAAGGGTTAGTTGTAGATATATCCCTAGCCCTTGCCCTAACCCTTTTCTCTACAAAAATGCTTTTACCGTCCCAAAAACCCATTTGCCTTCTTGGATCCTTAAATTGTATGAAACCAAGTGAGGACACTATCCGGCGTCAATAAACGGTTCGAAAAAATTCTCAGACGGTTCGTAAAAGACAGTTGACCTAGAAACAAATACAGCGTGACCTAATTCGTCGCCTAGAGGAGACAAAACTTACTTTTCCGTTTGTAGTCTTTCACCGACAGTGTAACTGAGCAGGCTGCTAACCTCGCTTACCTCCCTTCAAGGGACAAGGGACATACTTTGGCCTGCTGCGCAGCGTGTGCCTGGAGTATACTTTCTTTCGATCGCAGCTATGTGCAATGGGTGAGCAGTCACAGTGGTACATTGTTGTCGTGAAGGAGAACCTGGGTTCGATTCTCGACGGAGACGAGAGTGTCTTTTCGAATTCGTAAGAGACGACTTTTCTGGTAATTACTTTTTATAAGGCGGTTCACTTCAACAGTGTCGCCGCAGCGAGAAGAATCCATCATCATCATCATCATCATCATCATCATCATCATCATCATCATCATCATCATCATCATCATCATCATCATCATCATCATCGTCGTCGTCATCGTCATCGTCATCATCATCATCATAAACATCGTGATCGTGATCGTCATCATCATCCTCATCATCCTCATAATCATCATCATCATCATCATCATCATCATTATTATCATCATCAATCGAAATCGAACAAAAATGGAAGCTTATTTAACACAAAATAGTCAGGAAAAAACATGCCGGAACTTAAGTTAACTTATTTACACAGTATAGGACGAGATATGCAACTTTATACTGTTTTGCCGTGGTGCATACGGCCCTGGACGAAGCCGATGATGTCATGCGTCCTACTTTGTGTGCCGAGTTCCCATGCCGCAGACGCCATAGATCTTCCTATCTTCTTTCATCTTGTACTGTCCTTCTCTCTTAACTAATACTGCTCTTACGGCTTAGGTACAGGACCTACATATGTACTGGAACCTCGACTCACTTTCTACCGCTTTAGCTCTAGCCGCTTTAAAAGAACTAATGTTTCAGTTGTGAACAAATAACGTCGACACATGCAAGCTGTAATTAGCAATGCTAAACACAAACAACAACAACAACAACAACAACAACAACAACAACAACAACAACAACAACAGACCTAACCAGAAGCAAGAGAATGAACTTCGAAACAGAAAACTTTGAGTTCAAGTCTCTATTCAGTGATGTAGCTTCGTGGCTGTTTTTAAGCTTATGATGATGACAACAACAATAGACCTAACCAGAAGCAAGATAAGAGAATGAACCTCGAAGCAGAAAACGTGGAGTTCGGGGTCCTCTAAGCCAAGGCTCCTCCAGTGATGTAGCTCCGAGGATGAAGTCAAAGTTTTAAGCTGGCGATGACTGTTGGTGGTGGTTGTTCGCGATGACGTTGTCTGGGCGATGAAGTGAGAAAGGGATTTAAGACACCGACCTCACACTGCGTTTTGTATCTAAAACAGCTGCTTCATCTTCTTCGTCTTCGTCGCTGTCGTCATCGTCGTCAGCAGCAACAGCGGCATCTTCGAACTCCTCCTCCTCTTCTTCCTCCTCCTCCTCCTCATCATTGTATTATTAATATGATGTTTGAATCCAGGGACTCAAACCGCACTCAGCATGTGTTAGTATCGTGGGTATTATCGGTAAATAAAACCTTTGGCATAATCATCGCCGGTTATTTAAAGATTTTATTTATTTATTCATTGCTGTATAGCGCCTTTCTCGCTCAGGCGATGCTAAAGGCGCATGATCTAACTCAGGCCGCCCTGGGCGCTGACTTCCTGCCTTAAGTCGCATCCTCTGACGCCCAGACGACCTTTCATGTGGGTTAAATGCATACTCTGGTTAAACCGAAATGCTTTTCCGGTAGCATGGGCAGAGCCGAATACGATGTTGTGGAGGATACAGGACGATCTGGATTAAACTTTAAACGTAGGCGTGTGAAATAGCCTCCAGGCCTAGGTGAGTAAAGTATTGATCATTATCTACGCATGAACAGTTTGTACTGCTGCATGCGGTATCTGCGAGAAATCTGCCAAACTTGCAACCGATCACCGCTGGATAGATGGGATCTAGTAAATGTAAAGAAGATATTAAATTGTGGAACAATTAAGGATTTGGGACAGGTTATGTACCGCAATCTCAAATCTTGACCTGTCAGTCTGATTGTCTGTTTGTATCTGTTCGTCTCTCTCTCTTTTCTCTCTCTCTCTCTCTGTCTCTGTCTCTGTCTCTGTCTCTCTCTCTCTCTCTCTCTCTCTCTCTCTCTCTCTCTCTCTCTCTCTCTCTCTCTCTCTCTCTCTCTCTCTCTCTCACTCTTCATCGCGGATTCCATGACGCGAAATCGGAAAATGGTGTTGTTGTGTATATAGCTAAAGACAAGATCGTATTACCGATTGTCTCCCTTACCCCTCCAATCTTCCTTTATAACAATAATGTTGTCTTTAATGCTATCGCTATGTTGTTGTTATCTGCCTTTCTGGTGTTGATGATTTTGCTGTGTTGATGTATCCTTATTGTGTTGAAGTTGCTTGCTCATGCTGTGTTGTGTTATTTATCTCTTGTTGTGTTATTTATCTTTTGATGTGTTGATGTATTCCTACTGTGTTGAGGTTACTTGCTCCTGCTGTGTTGTTCATTCATTTGTTTCTGCTGTATTGAGTTAACAGCTTCTGCTTTGTTGATGTTATCTGCTTTTGCTGTATTCAAGTTAAGTGTATTTGCTGTGCTGATGGCTACTTTTCTTACTATGTTGGTGTTATATAACCTTACTGTGTTGAGATTACTTCCTCTTGCTGTGTTGTGTTGATTGCATCTGCTTTTGTTTTGTCCATATTATCTGCTTTTGCTGTGTTGATGTTATCTGCGTTTGCTGTGTTGACGTTATTTGTTTTTCATTTGTCGATTTTTTCTACCTTTGCTATGTTGTTTGCATCTGCTTTTGCTATGTGGATTGCATCTGCTTTTGCTATGTTGATGTCATCCGCTTTTGCTGTGTTGATGTCATTTGCTTTTGCTATGTTGATTTCATCTGCTTTTGCTGTGCTACTCCTGTGTTGATCCAAATAGCCCCTTCTGATGTAATGTCGGTTCAGATTGAATTAACTATTTTGTGTTAATCTAAATATTCTCCCACTTTGTTATTTGATGTTTTATTTGATCTAAATAAATTATTCTTTATTGTTACAATGCTGATAGACTTTAAATGATCTTTTTAAAAATATAAACTACGTGTCAATTTTTTTTAAAAATGTAATTAATTTATTTTTATTTTTATGTTTACTTACACACTCTTAAAACTTGTGTCCTGATCCAAATTATTGATAATTTCGCACACTTTTGCTGTGCTATTTGACTATTGTTTGCCTTATCCTGCTGCTTTTTATGTGTTGATCTAAACTTGATTCTTTGAAAACTGTATTGTATTTTTATTTTGATCCAACTTTATCGTTGCTCTCCTGTCCAGTTGTTTGCTTGAAATTGGCATTGTTTCCGTTTGTGTCGAACTAAACTCGCCCTTGCTGCTGTGCACTAGACTTCAGCTTGTATTTGCTTTATATATATATATATATATATATATATATATATATATATATATATATATATATATATATATATATATATATATATATATATATATGTATATATATATATTGTTAATGTCTATACCTATATACTATACATGGCACGAGCGTTCCCCACACATGTCGCAATACTCATACCGTCGTTGTTTTTGCATATTTCATTCTTTTGATTTTTCTTTCTTGTTGACTACGATTTTGTAAACATTTTTTAATACATTTTAAGTTTATTAGTTTTTGTTTATTGTCCCTTTTTCATTTGTTATTTTGCTTAGCGATGTTATTTCCGACCCCCACTCCCCCTCAGAGAGAGATTTTGTGGAGAGACACAAATATTTACACTACCAAGACAAAGTTTTACCTATTATCCCTGGCCAACTTCCTCTTCTCAATACTCTCGAGTACAATAACTTAAATGACTTGCGACTTATGTACCTACAGAGCCAGGGATGGATACTTTTACTCTCAAGCGGTCAGCTGTAATAGTAAGATATTCCACAATAAGTTTGATGTCGCAGCTTTCCTCATTTTCTTGTTCAATTTTAACCAAAGCGGTTTATCGTTATCCCTCTTTGTTTTTTTCCTCTCCAACAGTACTCTATTCTCTAACATCATGCTCAGTTCTGAACCAAATAGGACATGGAGTAATCCCTTGCCACCAACTACTCAAACACCAAGCTCACACTCTTTAAACTATTTGCTTGCTTTAGCTCTGCTACTTTTGCTGGTCTGCGGAGATATAGAACTCAATCCAGGGCCTAACCCATATCATGAACTTAAAATTATTCATTTGAACTGTAGAAGTTTTCCACGACATAAAAGTTTAATTGAAGCTGAAAGTCACAAGTTTGACATCATTACTTGTTCTGAAACGTTGTTTAATCCTTCCCACACAAGTAATGAAACTGACCTCCAGAATTTCCATCCCCCAGTTAGATTAGACAGAGTCAACCAGGGTTGGGGTGGTGTTGCTATCTATGTTAAATGTCATCTCGTTTGTAAACCTAGACCAGATCTCCATGTACCCAACTTAGAAACAATATGGATAGAAACCCAGCTTAACAACGAACCATTACTAATAGGATCCTTTTACCGTCAACCTAGTCTGTCTGTTGAATACTGGAATTTAGTTCAAGAAAGCCTTCGGAAAGTCAACAACACGGGCTGCAAATTCATAATACTAGGTGACTTCAATGACGACTTCAATTCTCCCTCTAAACACTTGTTAGATACCCTCGATATGTTTAGTTTAAATCAGCTTACAAACTCAGACACAAGGATAACTGAAACTACTAGCACCTGTATTGACTTAGTAATGACACAGAGCACCAATTTAGTTAAAAACGTAGAAGTACTTCCTGAAATTTGCAGTGATCACTGTGTACCGTGCGTTACAGTTACCAACAGTATCAACACAAAATGTTCATATACAAGAACTATATATAATTATGATAAACTAGACTCTGACCAATTCTGTAATATGCTCTCAGAAATAAATTGGCACGAAAAGATCACAACAGGGAACATACACAAATGCGCCGAAGATTTCGCTGCGTCTTTCTTTGATATAGCCTGTAAATGTATGCCTGTGAAAGTGGTCACTATACGTAGCAGAGATGCTGCCTGGTTAACTAATGAAATCCGCCACGCCCTTAAAAGAAGATATACATTATTTAAACATGCCAAACAAACCAATAAAACCAACGATTGGAAAGCATATCGACAATTTAGAAACCAGGTGACGCATCACGCCTGTCTAGCCCTGAGTAAAATTTGACCTCTCTGCCAACATGTGCAAGCTATTTTTAGCGAAGCTTGCAGGCTCGCGCGGCTAATCCAGATGCAGACGCCAAAGGCACGCTTTCTGCAAGCATGCAAAGTACACAGCTATGAGGAAACGTATGGCTCATTATCCTATTTTTGTGTACTAAAAGTGATCGTTTTATGTGAAATATCGTTTGTATTGTGATAATGGTTTGCATTTAGTTACTTCCATATCTGTGTTTTGTGGTAGCATAATCTATAACCACGAAATCGATTTGGTTTGTGTTATATTTAAGTCGATTTGACGGCACTAGCTGTCCGATCCTGCACTGTAAGCTTACTAGCAGTGGACCGGTTTTACGTTTTCGAGTGTGTATACGTGTACATTGTAATTACACATTTGAATCCTTCTTACAAAGTTCACCATTTGAAGCACACTTAGTAAAAAGTTTGAACTTTCTGGTGATGTGGTTGACATTATAAAAATCTTCTTGTGTTTGATTGCTGGAGCTCTGTAAGTGCAGCGAATTTACGAAAGTCTCGTGGTCCTAATGGTGCAAGCTATAGGCACATGCACACAATTGCATGCCGGCCGGCCGGCCAGCATCTTCACTGTGCATATGTGTGATGTGTTACCGTGTACCGCAATACGTTTCCACCGCGTGTATGCTTTGATTGTCTTCGTTTGTTTTGTTGCTCTTTCTATTCCATGGGGGCCATGGGATTACCTCTTATAGGTGAGTACAATACATTTTTTCCCCATTATTCTTTTTTCTGTGACGTTTCCCACACGCACGAGGTTATATCGAAAAACACACAACCATTGTACAAGCATAGGCATGCCTAAGATCCTCTTCTCTCTTACTCTCTCTCTCTCTCTCTCTCTCTCCATAAAGTGAATGAATTAATGTCTCCATTGAAAAAAGAACACAGGTCTTTTGTGTGTGCTTGTGTTTGTGTGCTGTTTTGTAAATTATTGTAGGGGAAAGTCAGGTAATATGAAACGAAGTGTAATAATATATATACGAAATAAGACTTCCCTGGAAGGTCTCGTTTCCTAATACACTCCATTTAATATTACCCGACTTTTCCCTACATGCATATTCTAGCTATGCGATGCTTTCTTATTTGTGTTTTTTCACTGTAATATGCAGTATTTTGGTGAGTAACATTAATTTTATTTGCATGGTGTTAAGTTCCATTGCTCATTAATTGTCTGTATTGACTTCCTGTGACTTTTATTTACACGCACTAGATTATCGCAAAACACATTAAGGCGGCGATACACGGTAAGACTAGATCATATGATACCCGCATATGACTACGGAAATTCCCGGATCGGTAGGAATTGTCCTCAAGTCTTATCGATAGAGCATGTTCTATTTTTTCACGGCGCGATACGACAGTGGAGGTCAGACAGCCAATCAAAACAGCTATTTGATTGAACTCCGAGGTGAAGGTCAAACCACGACCTACAAACTGAAAAATGGCAGACCTGTCGAAGCACCAAACAGGAATTTTGATTGAGTTGTACCATGAACATAGCTGCTTATGGGACACATCATTGCAGGTCTACAAAGACCAAGGGACCAGAAACCGCGCACTTTCATCAATACAGGCGCGGTTTCATGAAGCCTGCTAAATATTTTGCTGGATCGTAAGTGCAGCCGACAGTGTGATTTTTGTTGTCGTGTGACTCATGTCAATGAACGATATGAAAATAAAGAATCATAATTATATTTGTGCAATGCATATTAATATTTCTTTAAAAAAAATGTAATGACGTTTTGAAAAACAAGCGTCATCAATTTATCACGCGCTAACAACAATTGCTTTTGCAACTATTTAGATCTAGTTAGCCGTAGACTACGAGATGCCTTTACCGACAGGCTTATGACTCATACATACCGTGTATCAGCAAAGACATCAGATCTGCAGCGGCATATGCGGGTATCATAAGATCTAGTCTTAAGCTAGCGATACACGGTAAGACTAGATCTTATGATACCCGCATATGCCGCTGCAGATCTGATGTCTTTGCTGATACACGGTATGTATGAGTCATAAGCCTGTCGGTAAAGGCATCTCGTAGTCTACGGCTAACTAGATCTAAATAGTTGCAAAAGCAATTGTTGTTAGCGCGTGATAAATTGATGACGCTTGTTTTTCAAAACGTCATTACATTTTTTTTAAAGTAATATTAATATGCATTGCACAAATATATGATTCTTTATTTTCATATCGTTCATTGACATGAGTCACACGACAACAAAAATCACACTGTCGGCTGCACTTACGATCCAGCAAAATATTTAGCAGGCTTCATGAAACCGCGCCTGTATTGATGAAAGTGCGCGGTTTCTGGTCCCTTGGTCTTTGTAGACCTGCAATGATGTGTCCCATAAGCAGCTATGTTCATGGTACAACTCAATCAAAATTCCTGTTTGGTGCTTCGACAGGTCTGCCATTTTTCAGTTTGTAGGTCGCGGTTTGACCTTCACCTCGGAGTTCAATCAAATAGCTGTTTTGATTGGCTGTCTGACCTCCACTGTCGTATCGCGCCGTGACAAAATAGAACATGCTCTATCGATAAGACTTGAGGACAATTCCTACCGATCCGGGAATTTCCGTAGTCATATGCGGGTATCATATGATCTAGTCTTACCGTGTATCGCCGCCTTTACCGTGTATCGCTAGCTTTACACAGTCATTCTACATGCGCTGTATATGGATGACTGATATGTTATTGCTAGCGCAGCTTGCATGAGCTATACCTCTGGGTAAAGTAATTATAAGCTTCCAGAAAACTGCTAGGCGTGTGCCAATTGCATAGGCTGTGCAGTGCGTGGCTGGCGGTTCAGAGCTGGTTATAAGCAGTTCAGCCTGCGTTAAGGGACCCTACGAGACAGAACTAGGCGTTTTTTTAGCCACCGGCTGAAAGTACTGCTATGAACGGGCGTGGCATAAGATTAAACAAAGAAAATTAGATTTTTTAAACGAATTAGACCAAAAGGCATCTGACCCTACACAGTTTGGAACCAAAGACTGGTGGAAATTAGTTAAAGCTTTTATGAACAAAAAGGGCATCTCCGATAGCATACCACCAATCCTATTCAACGGAAAACTATGCAATACCAATGAGGAAAAAGCAAATGCTTTTAATGAATATTTTATCCAACAATCAACCTTAGAAACACCTGATGACGACCCTCCTGAGCTGCCTTACCTAGAAAATGAACTTAATGAAATTGTAATTACCCCATCAGAAGTAGCCAAAGTTATAAAACATCTAGACCCAAATAAAGCTGTTGGCCCAGACACAATTCATAATAAATTACTGATAGCAGCGGTTGATGTAATTTCTGAACCGTTAAGTCTACTTTTTAACCGCTGTTTGTCGGAAGGACTGTTCCCAGAAACTTGGAAAATAGCACATGTCACGCCAATTCACAAAAAAGGTCCCACTGAATTATGTACTAACTACCGTCCTATCTCACTTTTAAGCTGCATCGGAAAAATCCTTGAACGTTGTATCCATATCCATTTGTATTCATTTTTGAACAATAACAATATTCTAACTCAATCTCAGTCTGGATTTATACAGGGCGATTCTACTATTAATCAGCTAATTTTTATTTATAATGACATATGCCTGGCCTATAACAAAGGAATAACAAACCAATCTATCTATTTCGATATATCCAAAGCTTTTGATAGAGTATGGCACAAGGGATTATTAGCTAAACTAGCAGCTATAGGTATAAGAGGCAAACTTCTTCATTTTTTTGTTGACTATCTTAAAAACCGTAGACAAGCCGTCGTCATCAAAGGCAGTAAGTCAACCTACAAACCCATCTCCGCAGGCGTACCTCAGGGTCTGTCTTGGGACCTTTATTATTTCTTGTATACATTAATGATATTGTTGTAAACATTGAATCCATCATCAAACTCTTTGCTGACGACACCAAAACCGAACTCTTAACCTTTAACGTGACACCATTGCCAAAATCGATCCGTTAATATTTATTGCACGACATTGTCTGAATCTCTATCCCTAAAAAACCCCTGACATTCATATCTCTAGCCCTAATTCAACCTGACCTTTCCGAGCCGAAAATTCTAAATACAGACCTAGAGAAAATTAGTAATTGTGCTTAAAAAATGAAACCTTAAACGGGACACACAAAAAACCGAACTCTTAACCTTAAAACGGTGATCGATCTTCTGTTCTTTAAAACCACTATCACCACAAATGTCTGAGCCTGACGATTGAAACCAACACCAAAACATCTAGGCCTGACATTCGACAATTGCAAAACAATTTGGGGTAAGTTGGGATATACACATAAATAGCATAATTAAGATGGTAACTCTTCTACTGGCATGCTTACGGTCATACAAAACACAAACTGTGCAGAAAAGCCCTCGAAGTCCATGTATAATGTCCTTTGTTTTACCTCATTTTGATTATGGCGATGTAATATGGGACAATTGTACTGACGCTCAAGCTACTTCACTTGAAAAACTTCATCTTGAAGGGATTAGAATAATTGTAGGGGCAGTAAAGGGAACTAGCCATGAATCCTTGTACAGGGAATCCGGGCTCTGCCCATTGAAAGAAAGACGTAGGCGGCACAAACTACTTACCTTTCATAAAATGGTCAATGAGCGCTGTCCTGAGTATCTTTCCGACTTGGTCCCACCGCTTGTCTCGTCAGTTAATCCTTACCACCGTCGAAGGCCTTTCGAGCGTAGAGTCCCCGCACACAACATTGAAATCTACAAAAATTCCTTTGTCCCCTCTTCTACTATCATGTGGAATGAACTCCCTGAGGAAATTCAAGTCAATCCGTCAGTCAGCCTATTTAAACGACATCTCTCCAAAGACGACTCTGCAGTCCCGCCTTTTTATTATCATGGTGCACGACAACAACAAATTATCCATTGCAGGCTTCGGCTGGGTGTAAGCAACCTTAACTACGACATGTATCGTCGCCATTTCATAAACGACCCGATTTGCCGTTGCGGACACCCGGCCGAAACGTCTGAACATTTCCTGCTTTTTTTGTCCTTTATTTGACGATGCCCGTATTCAAACGATTGGTCTTCTAGATCCTATCCTAAGGGAAGTTAATACCTTACTCTTTGGAAATACAGAATTGTCATTGCAAGAAAATGCCAAGACGTTTTCAACTGTTCACACATTTTTACTTTCATGTAACCGATTTTGACCGCATATTATATTATATTATATTATATTATATTATATTATATTATATTATATTATATTATATTATATTATATTATATTATATTATATTATATTATATTATATTATATTTTCAAATGTTATTTTCAACGACTTTCCACATACTTCGCTTTCGAACTTTGATCTTTAACACACTCATTAGTTTCTTCCCACAAGTATAACTCTCTCACACCCGCCCCTCCCCCTCCACGCCCCACCCCTCTCCCCCACCACCATCATGCACCCCCCCCCTATTGTTTTTTTTTCTTCCCCTTCTCTTGGAAATCTTTTTTTGTCTAAAATTTCCTTTTCTTTTTATAAAAATTTCTTTTTTTTTAATTTCTTGTATTTCTATCAATGTTCTGTTGTTGTTTCCTGTCGTCCGCCAGTGATATTTTGACACATTATTATGATTTGGGTAGTACTTATTTAAGCCTTGTGCTTTTGTGCGCCCTGATGTTTTGCCTTGTAATAATATCTGGTTTGTTTGTTGAATAAATTTATGTTAAAACAAGTAAAAAAAAAAAAATGTTGTCTTTACTCATCTTTACACAGCGCTGTTCCAGCACAAGGCGCTGACCTATAAAGGCCCGTGGCTTACATAATAAATAATCGCATTGCCAATAACATTCTGTCTGCCTGTCTATACCTCTCTGTCTCTCTTTACGGAGTTTGTGAGCCACGGAAGTAGATATTGGTATTTACATAGATTATGTTCTAAGCATGCTATTATTCTAACATGGCCAGCGGCGTTATATGACCCCGCAATAGTTCCTGCAGTCTGTCTCTCCCAGTCAGCCACAGTTCCTCTTATAACCAGGTTAATCGTGTCTCTTAAGAGTCCGGAGCCAGTCCCAGGGGACACTTGTCAGAGAGGAGTCAAGTTGACCAAGATAAAAGTGTCAACAAAAACAACAACCTCAGGTACTTTCGCAGAGGGCTTTGATCTCACTCTCAAGTCTCTGTCTGTATCTTCATACCTCTCGCTCCTATGTCTTTCTTTATCACTTGTTCTCTCCCTCTCTTCCCTCCCCCTCCCCCGGCCCTCTAATCTCTCTCTCATCTCTCTCTCTGCTTTCACTATCCCTCCCGGACCCATTCCCCAATCGTTTGCATTGATGTCACGAACCCTCCTCGAACCGTTGGTCTTTTAGAGGAATAAGGTAAGAAGAGCAAGTATACCTTGAAAAGACTGTGATGTGGTAAAACTGTGATGAAAGTGGATACAACCTGGCCATCGGAGAAAATTCCTTCAGTGAGCTACGATGTTGACAGCTAAAAGGTTTACAAGCGGATGATGGACTGAGGCATGGAAATTAGGAAGAGAAACAGGGGAGTACACCTCACCACCAGAAGAAAAAAAAGGGGGAAAAGTAAAATAAATTAGAAAAATAAATGTACACAAACAAACACACAGGTAAGCCTACACACAAATGGGGGAGGAAGGGGAATAAAGTAGTGAGGGAGAGGAAAACATGGGGGAGGGTGGGGGTGACATGGGAGGGGACAACAGTAAGGTAAGACTAAGGTGAAGAGTCTGAGTTATAAGGGGCCGAGGGCTAACTAACTGTCTCATTACTTTGAGACTTTCAGCTACTAAAACGCTATCGATAGAACTTGAAGTGTAGTTAAACCAATGTCTATAACTGGCAACCAACACCACAACCCTAGGTGCTTTCACAGAAGGGTGAAGATCTGTCAATGCTGGTGTCTGCCTGTCAATACATCTGGTTGCTTCTTAGTCACTCATAATAAAAGGCACAAAATGTGGCAGTAAGTTGTTTGCTTTAAACGTTGGTCAGTAGGTTGATGTAGTCTGGACCCTCCGGCAATTCGGTGATATTGTATTTATCTTTAGGGTAGGCAGGCAGCTCAACCAAATTTTATATTGGTAAACTTTGATAGACTAACAATGCGATTGCAATTTTTTTAAAAGTTCACGCGTTTTAATTCCGATCAAATCAAATTAACCGACTTGGAACTGGTCCATAGGAGACGTATCCAAATAAATTCACTAAGTCGTGTATAACGGTCCACACAAACTACAACAACCGGGGGTGTTTTCGCTGAGAGGTAATGATTCCTCTCTCTCTCTCTCTCTTCTCCCCAATTCCCACCCCCATCCCCATCCTTCTCTCTCTCATCTCCCCAATCTAATCTCTTCCCCTGGTTATCACTACTGGGTAGAAATAACCCTTAATCCAGTCTTTAGGGATAAGAACGTACCTATCCACAAAATCGACAGCCGGAGGGAGAAGTGCACATCTTCGCAACTAACGTCAATTACCAAATGGTCAACATCAGTATTACATTACATTACATGGTTATTGCTTTAGGTCCAGCGGACTCCTCCGAGCCAAATCAGGACCAGAGAGGCGTTATCTTAAAATATTATAAAATGGATCAAATGGATCACATGCAAAGCACCATGGTGGTTCTTCTCCTTTTAAAAGGAAACTGTGGGTGACATAAGTATGACCAATATGAAGGCGAGACAAAACTGTTTCTTCTTTGCGAGTGGATGCAAAGTTAGGCAAAGAGGCTGACAACTCGGGAATAATTTGGAATAATTTGTTATTGATATGGTTAGACCAGTCAGTCTGCCAGAGCCGTTTACAATAAGATCCAGTCATACAGGTCAGAGTAAGGAACAAAATGGAAAATGGGAAATCGAGATGCAGAGCTTCTTTAGCCGCTTTGTCCACTGCAATATTGCCGCGGATCGATGAAACGATATTGCACGCATATAAGCTACCATTCCAGCAAGGTGATTTCGCCTATTAAACTCCTACCTCTTTGCCCATTGAAAGAGTATATTATATTCTCCGACGGCCAGATCATATTTACATTGTGTAAGCTGTCAATACCTCTCACCACGGCCTTTTTCAGATACCATTGTATGGTAAGTTGTACACACAACTGTGTGAAGAAGTACATCTTGAATTCTTTTATTTTAAAATTTAAAAAGAAAAAAAAAGTCCCAAGATAATACATGTCAGCGTCATAGATTCTATATTCAAAGTCACAGTGAATGTTGCCTCATCGGAAACAAATTAGAATACGCACACACGCACAAACACACACACACACACGCACACACACCCATACACACACACATACACACATGAAAAATTCTGGGTTTCAAAACAATTCAAGAAATTCCGTTTATGTGCTTATTACCAGCATCAATGTTGAGTCTAAAATTAGCATCGCTGCAAAATTGTGTACATTAGGAATACAGTTCTTCCTTTACGAAAAACAAACAAAAAAATCCAAACGATGCAAGGAAGAGACGCAAAAGAATTCAAAGTTCAGCGTTCTGTCTGAACAACGATTTGCCCACTACAACATCTTTTAATGTGACCACAATGCAATGTCTCAAGAAAAGTCAAACACACACATGCAAACGGACACAAACGCAAACACACACACACACACATGGACACACACACGGACACACACACACATGGACACATACACACAACTAAAAACAACAACAACAACAAAAACCCATCACCGACCTTCAGGCAGGCCCTATAGTGTAAGTATGTGTCAGTCATTCCATAGATTTTTTTAAGTGCGTGTACATTGTATTCTTACAGGCACTATGGCTGTTGCGCCTTAAGCTGGCAATGGTCTCATCAGCAAAGGTTCTGCGATCGACAAGTCATCATCCCCATCATAAGCACCATCATTATCATCACCAGCAACAGCCGCGTCAAAGCTGGGGATTATTGGGAGAAGCCGTGACGGCTTAAGACGGACTCGTTCCTGATCGTCAGACATGCTAAGTGTCATTGAGGTGTCAGTAGTAAATGGTAATAAGGAGAAGAAGGACGATTGACGATAATGACAATGAAGAGGAGGAGGAAATAATAGGAAGACGATAATTATACTGAGGAGGAGGAGAAGGAGGAGGAGAGCAAGACGATGAGGAGGGGAAGGAGGATAAAGAAGAATTTTAAGAGATCATTACTAGTGATCGTCAGACATGTTTTTTTTTACATGTCGAAATTGATGAAGATGATGATGACGGTGGTGGTGATGGTGGTGATGATAATGATGATGATGATGAGGAGGGGGACAAAGAGGATTGTGATGATGATAGTTTTTAAAATCTACTAATCGTCAGACATATTTTTTTAACATGTCGGAATTGATGAAGATGATGATGATGATGATGATGATGATGATGATGATGATGATGATGATGATGATGATGATGACGATGACGATGACGACGACTGGAATTGTGACGATGATAGTTTTTAAATCTACTAATCGTCAGACATGTGAACTGCAAAAAATAATGATATATGATTTCTGTTAATGTCCTTGTGAGACATTTCACAACTCTGTGTCAAATGCAATGTTAAATGGGACACTCCGCTGTGAATTGCTCTTTCTTACCCCCCCCCCCCCCCTCCCATAACTCACACCCTCTCTCTCTTTTTTTTTCTTCTTTCTTAATATTTGAGGGCGTTGATGACCTTAGCCTTTGGCAAAGTTCATGATGTTACGTCAAATAAAACCTCAAACACAGTATTATTACTCTTATTGTATTTTCTTTTGCTTCTCCCGTGGCCTTCATTCTTTCAATGATCAGCTTATATGGTTTGTTTTTGTTAATTAAGCGACGCTTCTTAAAAAAAAAAAAAAAAAAAAAATAAGAAAGAACCAAAATCATAGTTATTATTCGGCAAAGCAAACTGGGAGTGGGCGTTTTGCCCCACAACGCCGACACCAAAAAGAAGAGGGCAATGTGCCATACCCCTCATAATTGACTTAAAACTGATGGAAGAAGTGACATAAAACCACGCTGTGTGTGTTTTTGGATCGGAAGCAAGTAAAGACTGAAGAATGGATTTAAAACAACCTTGTTTGATCGCGAGCCAATTTAGAGTGGATATCAAATATCGAGCAGCGGGGAAGCTTTTATTTCAGTTTATCAACCCTACATTGCACGAAACGTAGCTGACACTGTTGCGGAATGCTCCCTCTGTAGTGAATAGAAGGTTTTTGGCCGCTACGCAGTTCCAGAAACGCTGTAGGCCTCTCTTTTGAAAAAAAAAACACACCAAAAAACAAAAAACGAGCACAGGCCACCGGTCTATCGACGATCGTTTGCAACTGGAGAAGTTGAATGCAAACAGAAGGCGGTTTAATATAGTGCTTGCAGTGGTTATGAAATGCAGTATTATTAAGAGTGCACTATATAGTCTAGGTCAGAGTTAGGCCAACAATCAACCTTTTTTTTTTTTATTATATAACGCTTTCATCAACTCAAAGAACTACTCAACGGATTGGCCGAAACAGAATCTCTCCTTAAACAAGCCACCCAAATGCGTCAACTTGCTGCATGACGTGAATCGGCACAACTGAGCGATTCTGACGGAGCGAGAACTTAAGTGCTTGCGAGCTTGGTGTGTTTAGGAATCTGACACTCATCCAAGACATGTTTGTTTGTAGATTATAGTCACACGACACTTTCGCATATAGGTGACTACTGGACCGATTTATACTGACACCAGCGGGCCAGTTGTTGGTAAAGGGGAAAATAATATGATCACACGTTGACCAATCCTGGATTCGAACCAGCGACCTTTCGGTTACTAGCAAGACGCTCTTACCAACTGAGCTACCCGGCCCCATCCAAGACATAACGGTCAGGATTTGTAAAATCCGTGCGATGGAATGTGTAAACCTAAGCTTGTATGCGAGTGCACAGACTAGACCTCGGTTTATACTCTCGTCCGAAGGAGTATAAAGAAAGACCGCGTGTGAGCGTTTGTTTAAATATTCCTCTTCTTCATCTTCTTCATCTTCTGCTTTTTCTTCTTCTTCTTCTTCTACAAAGTGCATGCTGGGTGTGTTCTTGTTACCGGCACTCACCCGTCTAGGACATGAGCGTCAGGAATCTTTAAAAAAAAAAAAAAGAAGTGCGGCAAGTTATGCTATGGAATGTCCCTTCCTTGGTCTCCGTTCAATGAATCGGAACATCTATATTTAAAAAAACAATACAACCTTAATTTAATCCAAAAAAATGTTTGGGTGTATGTGTGTGTGTGTGCGCGTGTGTGTGTGCGCTAAGGGGTGGGAAAAAATGGATGGGTGGGGTTGAAGTTTTTTTTTTTTTTTTTTGGGGGGGGGTGGGGGTGGGGGTGGGGACAGAGGATTGGTTCGAACAGCTTCGGACGACCGATTTTAAGTACCATTCTGATATACTCCAACAAAGACCCTCTCCCTCCCCCAATCTCCCAATTTCTTTTCATAGCACCCCAACCACATGCCACCGTCATCCACCCCGCCTTTCCCCCTCCTTTCCCCGCACCCACCCTTGTTTTTGTTGTAATTGTGTGCACCACACGGTAGGAAGTGACGCCAACAAAAATATGCGCGTGGGTTTGTTTAGAAACGTGGTTTTCGGAGTACTTCAAACGGATTTATTACATTGTTAAGTTCCATTCCGATACACTCCATCAAAGACCTTTTTTTTTTTTGTTCATTCATCCATCCCTTCCCTCACGCAAGGGCACACACTCTCTTTTCTTCTCTGTCTGTCTGTCTGTCTCTCTCTCTCTTCCCCCCCCCCACCTCATTTGTAAACCAAATTAAGAAGTGACGCCATGAGTATTTCGGGATCTTTGTTTGGGAAAGCTTCCAACGGGCAGATTTTGGGTTCAGTAGCCTGTATTCCATTCCGACACATTCTAACAAAGACTCAAATAAAGTAGGGTGTACGCGTGTGCGATGATTTGTTACTTGCTCCCCCGCCCCTCTCCCCTCCCACCTATCCCCCCTTCCCACAACCCCCGCCCAGCCATTTTTTTTCTCTTCTCTTAACATTCATTCTAATTCCATAAACCATTAAACCCGAGAAAAGATGAAAGAAGAAGGCAAAGCGTTCCGAACAAGGGTATTGTTCAACGCACGTTCATTATTTTGCGCGTGCGTGTGCGAACGCGAGAGAGCACCTGTTCGAGACCTAAGCGTCCCTCGCTGTGTTTCCGAGTTTCTGCTTGGCTAGGAGGCGCTAGTGTAAAGATTCCCGCTAGCGCAGTGGATATCGGACAGGCATGTTAGTACAATATTGGGAAGGGAGGAGGGGGTGGGGGTACACCCGAATACTCTGGGCTATTGGTTCTCTATAGCAATTTCAGGAGCTCAACCGGATAGTTTATGATGAAATGAATGTTTGAACGATTGGGTTCTCTTTGAGCGGGAACGGCGCTATACTAGCGCGCCACGATAATATAGTCAGATAAAAATTGTTTGTAAAAATTGTTCGTAAAAAGATTGTTGTTGGTTTTATTATCATCCACGATAATATAGCCTTGGCGTACAGAGTGTTAAGATTAAAATCGTTGTCGTATGTTTGTACGAGTATGATTCTAAATGTATGGGCTTATGTCTGTCTGTGTGTGTGTGTATATATATGTGTGTGTTTAAAGAGCCCAGGTGTGGGCGCCTGCGCGTGCGTCGGCTCGCACGTGCTTAAAATAAAGAAGTATATGAATGAGGTAGCAAGAAGGCCGGGTGGAAAGAGTAGGGCGGGTAGAGGAACGCGCGTGCGAAATTAGATTCCATCACCTGCCTCCCCCAAATCTGAAACCATCGGCCAAAGAACAATAGTTACATAGGTCGCGTGGGTTATTAAGAACATAAACGCGGACGCACACGTATACCCACAGGGACACCCCACCACCACACACATACAGACACACGCCACCCACCCACCCACCCACACCCACCCACCCACACACACACACACACACACACACAATCACATAGCTTTATATATATATATCTAGTAACCATACGGCTTGCGTTATATCTGTTTTAGCAGCTCTTGAGTTTATAAAGCGCTATATTGATATGTGACTCCTTACTCCTCAAAAACATAACATAACATAAAACATAGCATATCACACAACATATTACAAAACAAATAACAACATAACAAATAATATAACCTAACATACATACCATACACAAAGAAAGAAAGAAAGAAAGAAAGAAAGAAAGAAAGAAAGAAAGAAAGAAAGAAGGAAAGAAAAAATTAATAAGTAAAAACAAGAAAACTAACTTTTTTAAAATACGGAAAAATTATTTTCAAAATTAAAAGGGACGTTAAAAATAAATAAGTAAGTAAATAATAAAATAAATAGGTAAACAAAAAAACTAACGTTATAAAAACATTTATAAAATTAAAATGAAATGAGAAAGTTCAAATATTAAAAAAAATCGCATAAATAAAAAAAATAAAGAATATTTAAATTTTTTTAAAATAAAAATGAAATAAAAGAATAAATAAGCATGAAATAAATACATAAATAAACTAGCATAAATACATATTTAAGAAAGTTCAAAATAAATATTAAAAAATCATGAAAACAACAACTACAACAACAACAACAACAACAACAACACACACACACACACACACTCATACACCTGCTGTGTTCATAGTGAGGTAAGGTTGAGGGCTTGGTGAGGTGAGGCGGCGGCAGCGGCGGAATAAGCCAGTGCAGTGTGCCTGAGTTCGATGAGGCATGCTAGTTCTCCGGAGGGGGGGGAGGTGGGGAGGGGGGGGGGGGGGAGGGGGGGGGGAACCCAAAAGGGGTCCAAACCCTGTCCAAAACCCTACCTGTCCAAGCAAACCTCCCTCCAGCCGGGGCCATTGCATGCATTATGGATGCACGGGGCATTTAACCTGTAAACCAGATACACCAAGCAATAAGCGGTAGCGCATGAATGAACTTTGAAGTTTAATGTCTACCCCACCCGCCATTGGCTATATAGAGCAGACGTGGGATGGCCAACCATCCCGTGGAAACAGGGGATAAGTAAGGACCCAAATAAACACTGCACCACTAGTACGATCATACTGCTGAGTTGGACAGTGATAAAAAGCCAAATTTATTTGTATTTTCTGCCCATCACGGGGTTCGAACCTGGATCATCGGTGTGCCAGGCGAACGCTTTACCACTGAACTACGGCGTCTACTGAAACGTTTTAGGATCGCACAAACAACTGCTGCCCTGACAAACGTTGAAGCCCATTTGGAAAGACAGGACCATTAGTCTACATTCCAAGGTAAAGCTCCTGCGCTCCTTTGTCATCTCCATCTTCCTATACGCTTGCGAAACATCGACCCTCACAGCAGATCTACAACGAAGAATAGAAAGCATGGAGATGAGGTGCTACAGAAGACTTCTGGGCATTTCCTATACCCAGCACATCACCAACGACGAAGTCCGACAGACCATCATACAAGATACTGGACAACACGATGACCTGCTCACATTGGTGAAGAAACGGAAACTCCAATGTAATGGCCACGTCACCAGAGCATCATGTCTTGCAAAGACCATTCTGCTAGGCACGGTGCAAGTAGGCAGAAGAAGAGGGAGACAGAAAAAGAGATGGGAGGGACAATATTCGACAATGGACTGGTTTGACACTGAGCGAGGTCATGAGGTTTGCTGAGGACGGAGAAAGATGGGGAACGCTGGTTAAACGATCATCTGTGGTGCCCCTACGACCTTCGAGTTCGAGGGATAGGATAGGATAGGATAGGACAATGAGTTGTATGTTCTTAACTCGGGAAATTGCAGTGTTGTCATATTAAACGATGAAATCATAATAAATAAAATGACGCTTTGCTTCGCGTGCAGTCAACTTGTTTGTTGACGTTTTTGTTTTAAACTGTTTTGTGTGCTGAAAATGATGTCGTTTTTTCATGTGAGGAATTGCACTATTATCACCTTTACAAGATGATTTAATGGACAATCGTTTCTTAGAACCGACCGATAGCTAGAGTTTAGATTTTGGGGGGCCTTAATGGGAAATTGCATTGTAGACACTATGGTCAACCGTTGCTCAAACTAACTGCTAACAATTTTTAGGCGTCTCTTCCTTGGACAAATACTCAGAACAGAACTCATTTATTATCTTATGAAATTACGAATTACATCTTACGAATTAGTTTTCAGGCAGATTCTTATAAAATAGGTTGATTTTATAGTGAAATAAAATATATGCTAATCATTAAACATAATAAGTAAAAATCGGGTAAATAATAATAATAATAATAATAATAATAATAATAATAATAATAATAATAATAATAATAATAATAATAATAATAAGAAGAAGAAGAAGAAGAAGAAGAAGAAGAAGAAGAAGAAGAAGAAGAAGAAGACTTCTTTTTTTGAAATTTAGATTGACCGCATCCAATACCATTATTGAAGGGAGAGAGGAAACCGGAGTACCCTGAGAAAACCCCCAATTACCTGCATAGTCTCGTACCTAAATCACCTAAGTTCACCCCTTAAGGGAGTCGAACCCGCGGAATTCGGCACAGGAAACCGGTGATTAACCAACTCCCCCACCAGACCACCCCAAAGCATTGGACTGCTCTTTTCCAGCCTCGTATGAAATAATGTGATGGCATTTCGTACTTTTAACGTACAACTCACAATCAATGGAAACAGGGCACGGTGGAGAGGGTCGAAAAGGTAGACTATGGAAATGACGCTACCTTCGCGTGCAGCCCGCTTGCGTGCGCTATCGGCCAAATTCACTTTGAAGTTCTTCTGCGTAGAAATGGAAAAAAAAAAGGAGGAGAAAGAAAGCCAGCTGTGTTTTTATCAAAACACTCAGTCTCCTGCTCGTCCTTCCCATCTCCACCTCCTTGAACAAAGCCGGTCGCGTGCCACTGTAGTCCGTAATAAGAGTAGAGCAGTTTTTAACGCTACATCAGAATCCCGTTATGAGCGAATCGACCAATGGGAAGCCTGGGAAACGTGTCACGTGCTATGTGAGGGCACGTGCCGCTTTGTCACACGATCCCGTTAAAAATAACTCGTCACCTGGCGACTGGCACCGAGGTTCCTTCTCAGTTATAGGTCGTCGTATTACTTGAAAAAGAGTAGCTCGGAGATTAGAACATAGCTAAATTAAGGTCGCTGTTCTCAGTTTTTCGGGTTTCCTTTGCTTCCTTTTTCAAAAGAATGGCGCGAGGGTGTGTGATGGAATGCTTTAAAAGTCGCTATGGCCTTTGAGTATCAGAGTTTTTTTGTCCCGTTGAATGTTCAAAATTAGTCAAATTATAGCTCGAAAATACAGGATAAACCGAGCGATCTCAGATATTGTCCTATAATTATCGGAGTTCCATCACCTTTGTTTCCGTTAGAAACTCGGGGTTTTGTGACGGAATGTGTTAAAAGTCGCTGTATAGTGTTGAAGAATCCACTCGCGCGCGCGATCTTGCGGGTGCGGGACGCGAGTATAGTCATTAATTTCTTTGCTGGCATTTCACATTGTTAAAATGGGAGTTGGGGTGGGGTGGGGTGTGTGTGTGTGGCAGTTGGGCTTATAAAACGGAACATAAAGATTTCTAACAGAGAAGACTATCGATAGAGAAACAGCTGTCCCCAGCCCCATTGTTTCTGCTAGCGCCGTACCCCATCACCACACCACCCTCACCCCACCCCTCCTTTTTAAAAAAAAAAAGCAACATACACTCCCCCAACCTCCCTTCACCCAACCCTCTCTCTTTCTCCTTCCCCCGGTAATTATCTAATTATCCCACCTCCTCATCACGTCTCTTCTTAGCCCTCGTCAACTTCTGTAATCATAGAATTCTGCTGCTCCATCTCAGTTAAAATGAACATTCCATTGCATGTTTTGTTTGGTACCACCACCATCCCTATTCTCCTAAGTTGAATTTCGTTTTTCGGGTTCTTTGTGTCAACAAAGCTCACTCATTCGTTCATTTTTTACAGCAATTTTTTCTATATCTGCACGATCCATAGAAAAATTGCTGTTAAAAATGAACGAATGAATGAGCTTTTCCATGGTAACGTATAATATGTTAATCTCCCAAGTTTACATTGGTTAGGTTATGACAAATCACCCAGTTTCTACAGCAATTTTTTGTTTGTTTGATGGGAGTGGGACTGAGGATGTGCCAGTTATTGCTAACGAGGATATTTAACAAGGTAGGTTTCGTAACTTATTAATACGAAAACACACGCAAATTGCCGCCCAAACCTGGTGTACGGGAGTCTGTTAATAGACCGTTCACCATATTTCGGGTTCTGGTTCATTGCATCATTAAATTCCATTAAACAGCTGTTGAGACAGAGGCGCCAAGTCCTCGAACCACGCCACAGGAGCAGCATCAACATCGCCAACGCCACCATCGCCATCAGCGGCTGCTACTGCCAGCTGTCTTGTTAATTCATTTTCTTCACTTTGGAACTTTGTCCTTTTATTAGCAAAACCACATATAATTCCATATTGTTTTTGGCTTTGTCCGTCCGGGGTCCGTCCAGAGTTGACATTTGCGTATTTTTCTCTCAAACTAATGGACGGATTTCTTTGAAACTTGGTATTTAGTTAGGAAATAGTGAACTCTACCAGATGACGACAAACTATGCATATCGGGTGACGTCATCAGGGTGACGTCATAATTTGTTGTTTTTTACTCATTATATTTTTCTCCCAAAGTACTGGAAGAATTTGGTTCAGGCTTGGTATTTACTTAGACTTTACCTAAGGTAAAACCAAACTTATCCAAAACAAGTAAAATAATCATAATGATAAAAGATGAATTTGTAAAAGGAAAAGGCGGTTTGTTCCAAATACTATAGTATGGATACGAGAAAACACGTTCACCGTATGATTTTGTAATATCAAGACACTTTATTACCCAATGAATTCAAAATGCATAGGATTTTGTTTTGGTGATGCGGTAAAACATTCAGTCACTACAACAACAAACACGATTCCACTGGACATTGAATGATCTAAGAGAAGAATATATTTTAAGAAGTAAACAACGCCGCACGCCCCTCCTCCTACCCCCGCCTAAGACTCCCCCCCCCCCCACACACTCACTCGTACACAATTCTACATGGGTATATAAACAGAGGTGCATAAACATCATATATTGTGCATTTAAAATTCAAGAAATTGTGCCAAATTCATGCTCTGTGAACCACTGAGGTCACTGGTACTGAGAAGGCAGCCTCGGGGAAGAAGCTGTGCCTAACCGACTGGTTCTAACATTTAATACTCAGAAGCTTTTACCTGACGTAAGGAGCTCGAACGGGTGGTTGGCTGGATGAGATGGATTGCCAATGATGTTGCTGGCCCCACATTTGCTGTATATTGACACGAGGGGTGGTAAATCGCAACCAATGACTTTAGACGCGGGTTTTACAATTCTTTCAAGTTGAAACTTCCCGCCCGAAGTGGCGCCTCCAAACCAGATTGTGATGCCGAAGCGCAGGATACTCTCAATCACGGCGAGATAGAAGTGAGCGAATATCGTCTGGTCAAGTCCGAGCCTCTTGAGCAATGTTGTCCCCTATACGCACTGTGTCCGGGGACGTTAATTTACTTAAGCAAAGCCTCTTGAGCTGCCTCAAGAAGTGGAGGCGCTGCTGGCACTGTTTTTTGATGATGGCCATGCTGTTACTGTACCACGACAAGTTGCTAGAAATGACCGTCCCAAGAAATTTAAATGAGGTCAACCTGTTCTACGCATTGAACATTGATCGTGAGAGGTGAAATTTGACTTTTATTCCTGCGGTAGTCAATGACAATTTCTTTTGTTTTAGAAACATTGAGCTCAAATACGGACAAATGAAGCAGCAAAAAGCCCCGCTGGGGTATCGAAGGTTTCTGTATGAATAGTATCCCCACTTTCTGAAAATTTAGTGCTTTAAATTCCCACCGTCGTTTTCTTTCTCTTTTGTTCTTTATCTTTGGTCTTTCTCATTCGTACTGTACTCTGTTCTATCAATCTATATCTTCTTCGCTAGACCAGTCACCTATATTTTTTCTTGAAAACTCTCCCAAAACTCTTCATTTGTGTATGGGGTCGGATGAGTCAACTTGGGGATATTGGACGCTTTCTGCCAAATGGTCACTAGGGCTTTCTATGGTATTATTATTTAACAATGTAGGCATTTTATATGTCTGTTTTGTTAATATTTTATAATGATGATGAGGCTTCGATAAATTACAGTACAGCCTCAGCGTCTCCTGCGTGTGATGCTTTTATTGTAAAGTGACCGGCTGATGGAGTGCCTTCTGATCAGTGTTACCTTTAAGGTTGTTTTAAGAAGAGAGAGAGAGAGAGAGAGAGAGAGAGAGAGAGAAAGAGAGAGAGAGAGAGAGAGAGATAAGATAAGATAAGATAAGATAACAATTTTATTTTGCAAGGGTAAAAGAATAAGCGCTGGATGCACTTTTTTACATCTTGCCCTTGGGGCTTTAACAATAACTATTAAATACAACTCAAGGTTATAACATTCACATCATGGAACAATAACAAATAAACAAAGTCATCATTAGATAAAATCCTTTTCAAACAATTGAAATCAAATTAATGTTGTTAATCTCAATCAACAACATTAACAATTAATGTGTATTTAATTTTTAATGTGTTTTAGGAGACGTGTTCTAAATGATGTAAATTTAGATGCTGGAGTGCGGAGATCTTCAGGAAAGTTATTCCACAAAATGGAACCGGAATAAGCTAGACTAGTTTTGTAGAGATCAATTCTTGGAATTGGAACATTTAATTTTGTGGACGATCTGGCAGTTTTTTTTGAAAAAAGAGAAGAAAGATAGGAAGGTGCATTGCCAGAAAGGACCTTGTGCATGAAAACGCCTTTATTAAATTTTAGTCTGTCGGTAAGGGTAGAATATTGATCCGTTTATAGTCATCTGGAGAGATTTTTTGTTTCAGCAAAATTTGTTTAATTGCACGTTTGTGAATTCTAATTAAAGGTTTCATTGCATTGCCACTGGCAGAATCCCAAATAGTAGAAGAATAATCAATAAATGATTGAATATGACCGGAGTAAAATAGTTTACGAGAATGTAAATTTAATAAATGCTTTATCCTTGACAATTGGTAAGTCTTTTTAGAAATAGTTTTACTAATATTTGAAATATGTTTTACCCAGGACAAATTATTGTCTATAGTTACTCCAAGTAGTTTATGACACTGTACTTCAGCAATTATTGTATTGCCAATTTTTAATGGAAGAAGTTTTATTGATACATTTTGTCTTTTCTGTCTTGTTGTAATTAGCATGGATTTTGTTTTGTCTGGATTGAGGGCCATGTGGTTGTATTCAGTCCATTCCTGTAGTTCACTAGCCCCTTTTTGTAATGAGGAGGAGAGTTTATTCAAGTCTCTATTTTGAGAATGTAATGTAGTGTCATCAGCAAAGAGTTCACAAGAAGTAGAAATATAAAGGGGGAGATCATTTATGTAGATAGAAAATAACAACGGTCCTAAAACAGATCCTTGCGGTACTCCAGCTGTAACAATTTCAAATTGTGACTTTTGGTTATTTACATAAACACACTGTTCTCTGTCCGAAATAAACGATTTAAGAAACTCAAGAGATTTGGAATGAATGCCATATAGGTTTAGTTTACGTAGAAGAAGGTCATGGTCTATTACATCAAAAGCTTTTGCGAAGTCAACAAATAATGTTCCAGAAAATTGTCCCGTATTAATATTATTTAGCCATTGTTCTATCATTGATGTAAGAGCTGTGTGACAAGAGTGTTTAGCTCTGAAACCCGACTGATTTTCATGTAAGAGGCTGTTTTCAGTGAAATGATCAAGAATATTATTATTTATGTGCTTTTCAAGAGGTTTAGAGAGAGTAGAAAGAATCGAAATAGGCCTATAGTTCGATGGGTCAGTGCTATCACCATTCTTGAAAAGGGGTATAACCTTATGTGACCTCATGTTTTATTTATTTTTTTATCAGTGAAGAAGGGCGTAGCCCGAAAGTCTTTGATTTTATATTTTTCTTGGTGATTTTGTGTATTTTGTTTCTGATTTCTGATTTCTTTAAGGTTGTTTTGGCAGATCTTTTATACGGATCAGGGATGAGCCCTCTTTCAACAAAGTTGTGGTCCTGATTCGGCTTTTTGCAGTCCGCTGGACCTTATAAACAATGACTAACTAACTCACTGCAAATACACGATCGAGTGTCAGAGGATGAGCGAAGTTACTCTCATGTAAATGAAGAAATTACTCTGAACGAACCTATACAGACGAGAATGGTTACATTTTGATTCTCGTTACGATCCAATCAGCTCGTTTTTCGCGTGTTCAAAACAATAAAAATGTATAATACTTCCGGCAAACAGGGATCTTTATAACATTAAATTAAACTACAGTGGTAAGCAACTCTTTGAGCTGCTAATTGTTCAATATAAAACAAATCATGAATATTAAAGAAACCCGCATTTCACCGCCTCAAAATCTTTTAGAATTTACAATTAGTGTTGCCCTCCGCGAAAATAAGGGTAAGAAACCAAATAACCTGTTTCAAAAGTAGACTACGTTTTTGGTATAAATTGATAAATGTATGCGTTTACGAGCCTATTAATAACATCAAGGCTGGTTCTAAAAACAGCACCGTTCCGAATCATTTTATCAATGAAAAGACATCAAACAGAAAACTTAAAACTGAAAGACTTTCTCTGAACTAAGTGACTTATTTAGCTTTGCAAGTTTTCTTTTAACGGTCGAGGTATCCACAGAATACTGGAGATGAAGAAGAAGAAGAAGAAGAAGAAGAAGAAGAAGAAGAAGAAGAAGAAGAAGAAGAAGAAGAAGAAGAAGAAGAAGAAGAAGAAGAAGAAGACATGATGACGATGATCATAATGACGACTATGATGAGAATGATGAGATTAAGGAAGAAGAAGAAGAAGAGTTTGGCTTTTCGGTTCTTTGAAGGCACACTACCATCCTACCTAGCCAATGCACTTGTAGCCTATAAACCAACTCGGGCACTACGTTCTTCGTCTGAACGTCTTTTGACAGCGCCACGCCGAAATATGAAAACTTTCGGAGAACGTGCATTTTCTTTTGCTGCGCCTACTCTCTGGAATTCGCTGCCGGCAAACATGAGAGGCATACCTGAATTGGCGACATTCAAATCGCAAATGAAAACATATCTGTTCAAGCTTGCATTCAAATAATTATTATTATTATTGTTGTTTTATTTTATTGTAATATTATGTCATATGTGTGTAATGACAGGATGTACAATGGATGAATGCGAGTGGGTGCGCAATGAGTCACAATGTGAGATTTGCGCGATATAAGTACCAATTATTATTATTATTATTATTATTATTATTATTATTATTATTATTATTATTATTATTATTATTATTATTATTATTATTAAGAATAAGAAGAAAAGAAGGAGGAGAAGGAGGGGGAAGAAGAGGAGGAGGAGAAGAAGAAGAACAAGAACAAGAACAAGAACAAGAAGAACAAGAACAAGAAGAAGAAGAAGAAGAAGAAGAAGAAGAAGAAGAAGAAGAAGAAGAAGAACAACAACAACAACAACAACAACAAAGAGAATTCTTTGGTTTAAACAGAATGTTATTATTCACGAAACAAGTAAACAAAGCATGAAGAACATAAAGGGCACACAAAAGCAAAAGCTTAAATGACAACAATGAAATGTCTGGCGAACAGGAACAAGTACAAAGCAACAAAAAACAGAAGCACATAAATTAATCTTTTCAACAATGAAAAGAAAACAAACATATAACTATAGTATAACAGAAACGAAATGCAATAACGTCGAACAAGAAAAAAAAACTAATAAAGAAATAAATAAATGAATGAACTAACTAACGAGAAACAGATACATGCACCCAGAGAATTCTTAGATTTGACTGGCTCGGTTTATTTAATTACGTATTTTACAGTTATGTTATGTGTGTATATGTGCGTATGTGTGTGTGACTGCGTGCATGCGTGCGTGCGTTTGTCTTATCATCTCGGTGAAGAAATCGAACCAACAAAGAACAAAAGCACTTGTGGGAGCAAGAATACGTCAGCTGTTTTACACATAATATTGTTCAAGATAAAAGTGGTTTATCAGCTGTTATTTAACAGGCCATTGTTGATAACCATACGGGTACCGTTATAAGATAAGGGTACTTCATGCATCCTCAATACGTGTTTGAATCAATGTTTTAATTTTTTTTTAAGTATTTCTGAGAAAGTTTTTGAAAATTATTAGTGTTACTGCGTGATGACAAAGTTAAAAAGACAACAACAGTTGAATAAAGAGATTAAGAGAGGGTGGGTGAGAGAAAGAAAGAAAGAGAGAGAGGGAGATACAGAGAGAGACAGGAAAAAGCGAGAGAGAGAGAGTACGAGAGAGAGAGATTGAGACATAAGATGGGCGAGAGAAACTGGGACAGAGAGGGCGAGAGAGGAGGGGTGGGGGTGGGTGGAATATAAACCGAGAGAGGGTGGGAGGGAGGGAGAGAAAGAAGGAGAATGTGTGTATATGAGAGAAAGAGAGAGAGAAACGTTTGAAGCTTTAAAAAAAACATTTTATTAGGGATACAGATTTTATATTAATGAATCTTCCAATGTGTCCCTTAACAAATTAACATAGTAAAGAACCTTTAATATATTAACAGGAGAGAGAGAGAGAGAGAGAGAGAGAGAGAGAGAGAGAGAGAGAGAGAGAGAGAGAGAGAGAGAAAGAAAGAAAGAAAGAGAGAGAAAGAAAGATAGAAAGAGAGAGAGAAAGAAAGAGAGAGAGAAAGAGAGAGAAAGAAAGAGAGAGAGAGAGAGAGAGAGAGAGAGAGAGAGAAAGAAAAGAGAGAGAGAGAGAGAGAGAGAGAGTTTGTGTGCATAGAAAGAAGAGTGTTGTTATCTAAAGCTATGTAAAAAAAAAATATTTGTGGAGTCGAGAAGTTGAAGTTCAGTAAAAATTGAAGAGGAGCTTGATACTTGACATGCAAGATATGCACACAACTGCTCTATGTGACCTCGCATATCTGCCCTATGTGGCCTATCTATTGGGCATGACTGTACTTTGGTCCCAGAGAATGTGCGTGAGTGTGTTGACTTGGCACAGTTTTAAGTTGCAGATTATTTATTTTATTTTATTTTATTTTATTTTATTTTATTGTATTGTATTAATTTTAATTTGATTTTTGTTGTTATTCTTAATTTTTACACGTAAGTCGACATTCGATTTGACTCTTTATACGACATTTATTTCCAACGTGTCGTTCCAAGTGGCACGTTGAAGAAGCCGGTGGTTCCGCAAAATGTACATGTTTTAGGATCAAAGTAACACCCACACCCACACATAGGTCCATCAGTCCAGGGTTGGGGTGTTGGACAGTGCGCAAAACGCAGCAAGTTGGAAACTTCAGCTGTTGTTTTTCCATCCTCATTACGACGCTCACTTTGAGCAGTTGTCTAAGATGGCAAGTTCGCTCTGTCTAACAACATCAGAAGACACTAGGCTTATATAAAAGGGAAAGAACCACCTTCTTTAAATTATCCGTTCCGCCACTGTATAGCCGAGCAGTAAAAACTTCCTTTCATTGTGCAAATCTTTAGTCTTTAGATTCCGAGGCGCGCCCAATAGTTCTTTAAAGTACTCGTTCTCTTACCGTTTCTACTTCTAGATGGGAGCGGGAGAACGAACTTCCTTTCACTGTGGAAATCTTTGTCTTTAGATTCCGAGACACCCAACCTGGGCTGTGTGTGTGCTGTCGCTGAGATTCTGCAAGTCTTTGTTCTAAATGCCATCAGTCTGTGAGCAGTGCAGGAACTGTGAAAATTCCGAAACAAAGACCCAAAGCTCAAACAAGGAAACCTTGGCTATAGGGTAGCGGCCATTTTAACAAGAACATCTGCGCACGCGCCGGGTGAGGGACCTTTATTACCTTTTTCATCGAAGAGTCAGGGGCCACTACTGACTCAGCCCAGCGAAGCAGCTGACGTTAGAGCTAAAAATAGCCTCATACCCCGTGCGCCGTAGTTGTGTTCTAAACAGTGAGTTGACAGCAGGAGCGACATACTATTAGCAGTAAAAGTGGAATATTAATGTTTACTTTGCTTTGTTCTTTTCGTTATTATTATTATTTTTTTTTAGTCTCTACCTATTTCGATATCCGCCTCTATGAAGTTTACTTTCAAATTATCTCCGGTCTAACCGACTACGTACTGTGGTTCAACGTTTGGAAGAAGAAATTAGCCTGTAAAAAGTATAATAAATAGACAATGACGTTCAGTTGCGTTTTTCATCGAAATATTATATGCTAGATTTTATGCAAATCTCTTGAGCACTCTACAAACAAAGTAACTTAATCGAGCGACATTGTCGCAATATTTTAAACTTCTAACACATCATGATTTGACACGAAATGTGACGATAGGTTGAACTTTAAAGAATGATTAGTGCCTCTAACATTGAAGATTATTTACATTTTAGCTTCGAGTTTCATTTTTTGTCAATAAAACGTTTTTGGGACTGCTGATTGGTGATACAGAATAGATAGGATTTAGACAGCCATGAAGGCTTTTCGTAGCTCGTTTGAAAATACGTTTTAAGTCTGAAGACCCGAGTTTAGATCCCATTTTCTCTCAAATGGTTGAGTATGTACATATACCAAATCAAAATCATTTTTGGACATTTTACAAACGATTTAATAACCAAAATGGTACTCACTAACATTAGTTCGTGGAAATCAGGTTTTTCACGAAGTTTTATTCCTTGGGGGGTGGTAGGGCATACTTGTGACTTTCACCACGGGAAGTTAAGCGTCAATAAATTGCTGACGTCACAACAAGTAAGTGTCCCGATTCACATTCACTTCACTTTCACCGCTTTCGAAAGTTCCCTATTGCTCTGTATGATTGTGAATGTCCATCGCACACATTTTAAAGATCCTGACGCTAATGTCCAAAACGGGTGAGTGCCAGTTACACAAATACACCCAACAGGAACTAGGTCCCTTCTCCCAAATTCCCGGGGTAACATCGTCAACGTTCCGGGTTTCTTATTTAGGCCGGGCGCATGCGCCAGGTCAAATTGGTCTCATCCTTACTAAGACTACGATAGCACTGTGCGCATGCGTCGAATTTAGTAATGCGTCGACCAATCAGAATGCTCCCAGTCGCTCCCAGTCCAAATAAGATTCTAGGAATTTTGGCGATATCACACCGGTCGCCCAGGATTGTGTTTAGTCGCTCTGAGCTTCAGACGACGCACCTAATGCGGCAAGTGGACGCCTCGCGCAGTTGGAGTTAGATCCTGTATCGTCCAGCGCCTTGAGCAGCTCTTGAGCTGGAAAAAATTCTATATAAGAACCATTGAATGTGTTCTATTGAATCATCGTTGTCCTTAACATTTTTTCATAGGACGTTAAGCTTCGCTTTTAATAATAATAATAATAATAATTTATTTTATAAAGCGCAATTCCAAACTAAAAAGTCTGCTCAAAGCGCTCACACGCATACTCTCACACAAGCACTCGCACAATAAGAGACAACACACTAAAACATGGTGTAAAAAAAACAACAACCAAAAAACATACATCTAACACCTCATGCCTACAAACAAACACACACAGAATCATTATAAGCAGCCAAAACAATAAGATAAAATTCGTAAATATACACATGTCCAATAAAAAAATTTTTTTAAAACACAACAACATACATGTATACATATATTTCAAATCTAAAAGATGTAAGAAACATTAACACAAAACCAAACATGGCTTAATGCAATCAAATACAATATAGAACAAATACATCCGTAGGATCTCATCTTTGATATGATGATGATAATCATTATTGTCAGGGTGGCGACGTGGTGATCGTCCTTAACGCTGATGCAATAGGACGTTAAGCTTCGTTGTTCCTCCTCCAATAAAATACACTGACAGAACTTAATCCTCGACTGACTGAGCCAGTAAAAAACAAACAAGCAATAAGGCAAGATACGATTTTATGGAATAAAATAGTTGACTTTGCCAAATTTCATAAGCCCATTACGTGAAGATCACAAAAATGTAAAAATGTAGGACCCTGGGTCCAGTGACAGACAGACCAGGGCTAAACTAAGAAGAAGCAGCACGCACGCCCTCTCTAGTCAAATTTACTCTATTGAATCAGTGCTAACTAAGCCTCTAACAGTATAGAACCACCTGTTATTCAACGAGTTTCATGTGCGAGCCAGCCGTCACGTTTGAATGGTCAGTCAATTAGCAGTGCCGTGTTAATCAGGAGTGGATGTCCGATCGCATCCCTTTCTCACTCTCTCTCTCTCCCTCCCTCCCTCCCCCAAACTGACCTCTTGAAGATACCGGTCATTGCTGCCTTCTGGACTGTACCGTAGGCAGATGGTCACTCCCCGCAGTGCAGAGATGGAGGTCAAAATGAAATATTAGGCTGAAATTTATTAACAGTGTCAACAGTCGGTTTCGAGAAAGAAAGAAAAACCAGGCTGCTTATTAAGGGAGGGGCCCTGTATTGGGTATGTTCCTATATTGGGCCACCCTTATGTAGGCCTAAGGGGAGAAACTAGTAACAGGAAGAACCGGGTTGTGCCGGAGAATCATTTTGGCTATCTTCACTATATTATAACCAGATCTGAAAAGTTTAATTAGATCTATACACAAACTTCATTTTGGCTTCAATGTGAACGAAATCTGTACATGCTTGATATAAGCTGTAGAACCTGAACACGTGTCTTTACAAAGCTATTTCGGATGGGCCCACCAGACTGTCCATTTCGTAATCGTTTGTTAAATTCTCATTGTAAACTTGCCACAATGTTCCGAACAGTGAAATGTTCTCTGGATTGCAGTTTGTTCCTATATTGGGATACCTTTAAGTCTCTTTATTGGGCATATAGGGAAGACAGTGGCTCAATATTAATCCACAGCAATATTGCTTATTGGGGTATACATTGTTTGAGATGTAAAACTCGGAGGACAACAATCGTTCCCTTTTTTTTCAGTTTGGCCATTTCCGCTTCGTAACCTTTCTTGGGACTACTAACAACTTTTCTATCTTTTATTTTCTTTCCAGCAAGATACTATTTGAAACTTAGACATTTTATCCTCATATGTTTATGAACATATCTTAATCGACTGGGTCTTGAGGCCAGAACGAAAGGCAGCAGATGTTTGGGAAGAATGGAGAGACATGGGAAGGGAGTTCCAGACGGTGGGAGCAGAAGATGAAAATGAGCGTTCACCAAAGGACTTGTTCACTCGTGGAATGCAGAGATTTTGGGCAATATATGCAGAAATTATCCATTTATAAAGTTATTAAATTTAAATGGATTATAAACAAGTGTGGGTACTTTTTTTTTTCTTTTAACCCAGGACCATCGGGGAAGATGATAATTTGTTGACCGTACTGTCAGTATTTTCTTCGAACTCGCAACCGCCGACCACAACTGATTTTCGGAGAACCTGAAGGAAATTCCTCATTAAAATGACGTCAGAATTATACACTTTGTTATGTATCAGTTTATAGTCCCCTCTCTTCCCGATAAGGATTTTCAGAGTGGAGACTTGTACACTTTGTTTTGTAAAGTCACCAAATATTCAACCCATACCAGTTGTCTGGGATGAGAATTTAGATCTGAAAGCCAACGCTCACGACTGCAAGCGGAAAGTCTTTGATTATATATGCTCAAATTATGAGCAAGGGTAGTCCATAATATTAGGAGCAGGTGTTCCTGTATTGGGACACTTGTCAAACATCGTGGTTTATTACGAAACAAATGTGTTATTGTTTGTATATAAATTACATGACTACATTCAGGATTTGTAAGTAGCTCTGGATCATTCCTATCACCGGCTATATACCCAGACGAAAAATCCTATATAATGCTTACAAGCCACTTTTATGGCTTACCTCCCTTTGCGAATGGGTTGATCGCTTTCGCAGACGCTACAAGAGAACAATAGATCGATATATCCGCGCGTTAGTATTTATGTATTTATTCAGTCATGGTTTATGCTCTGGCTAAATAGGACAACAAACTCTGTGCCTGGCAGTTGTCCACTTGACGCTTATACTATGTTGGGGTCCTTGTTCCTTCGTAGCAAATGAACCGAATTTTCGTTGGCGGCTTTTTGTTTTGTTGTTCGTAAGCTTATTGGAGAGCTTTCACCTCGATAATGTGGTTTAAAGGGGCCCACTTTGACTATGTCCACTTCGACAGATCCTATTAACAGTGATTGTTGCTCCAATTAAAAAAAAAAAGCTTACCAAAATAAAATAAAACTATTTAAAAAAACACAACCCTTTCCAAAGTATATTTATTTTTTAAATGAACAAATTCCGTAGTTTTTGTGCCTATTAATAGCAACAACTGTTGGCTAGCCAGCCAACATTCTGGAGCTAAAAATAGCAGCTACCAAAGCCGATAAGAGACAGAACCCGTAAAAATAATTGCTCAAAAGGTGGGTTTTTTTCTGTTTGTTTTAGGTTGATAAAATAAACAATACCCTACCTTACTATATGCCAGACACCAAAGACGCATTCTTCAAGCCGCGTGGTTCACTAAAAAAAAAAAATAGGGGTCAAAGGTCGCACGGTTATGGTATCGATGTTTCGTTAGAACAGGGGAACTCACTCCCTGTCAAACGGAAATGGAAAATCCACACTGTAGCGGTTGGTTTGAGCAACGAAATCCCACTGTATCATTGTGTAATAATATAATAACAATGAGAATTTTAGATTAAAGCAGTTTTCTCAAAAAGTAAACAAAAGCCATCGAACTGTGGCCTTTCAATGAACTCTTGTATGATCATATCTAGTGCACTGTACAACTCGTTGGAAAATAATAAGTTAGTTAGTTAGTTATTCATTGCTTACAGGACCACAAAATCAAGACCACAACTTCGCTGAAAGAGGACTCACCCTTGATCCGCACAAAAGATCTGCCGAAACAACCCTAGTGGTAACACTGAAAGCTGTGCACCAGCCAGTCACTTTACAATAAAGACATCCCAAGCGGGGGGCGCTGAGGCTATACTCTAATTTATCCAACCCCCGTTTACAAAAACAAAATAGAATATAAATATCATAGTGGCACGGTCTAATGTAGTGCTTTTGGCTTGCGGATCTGAAGGTCCCGGGTTCGAGCCCTGTCCGGGCCATTGTGTTGTGTCCCTGGGAAAGACACTTTACTCCCGTTTCCTACTCCTTCGGATAAGAGTATTAAACTGAGGTCTAGTCTGTGTGTCGCATACATTCCATCATAACGGACTTTAAAGATCCTGACGCTCATGTCCTAGACGGGTGAGTGCCGGTAACAGGAACACACCCAGCAAGCACTTGGTCCTTCTCCCCCATCCCTGGCTGCCCAGGATTGTGCTCAGTTGTCCGGGCGTCAGACCAAAGGCTGCGGGTGGGCGTCTCGGGCGGTTTGAGTTAGATCCTGTATCGGCCAGCGCCTAGAGTCTGGTCAAGTACGGCGAGATAAGTGCGCTATAAAAATCCTCAATAATAATAATAATAATAATAATAATAATAATAATAATAATAATAATAATAATAATAAAATATCAACAAAACACATACATATTAATTGCCTACATTGCCAAATAATAACATTATAGGAATCCCCAGTGACCACCTGGCAGAAAGTGTCCAATATTCCCGAGCTGATCCAACAGACCTCATATACAAATGAGGAGTTTTGTCCCAGAAGAATTTTCAAGAAGAAAGGTAGGTGACTGGTCTAGCGAAGAAGAAGATATAGTATAGTACATTGATAGAACAGAGTAGGAATGAGAAAGAAAAAAGGAGAAAGACAGCGACAATGGCAATTTAAAGCACTAAATTTCCAAAAAAGCGGGGATACTATTTATACTGAAACCTCCGGTACCACCACAGGGGGTTGGAAAATAATAAACTCCCACTCACGTTAACAAAGTTGAAAACTTAGTCCATTTTTTCTGCGACTTAGCGGCGGTGTCCCTGAAATAATCACGACAATGATTCGGGTACAATATGTCTTGTTATAATGTAATGCTCATTATATTCAAGAGCATTCTAAAAAGTCACGACCTTGTTTTCTTTAGTTCATGTTTTTTTTTCGTTCTTTCTATTTTTTCATTCATTAACTGTTTCTTTCTTTCTTTTCTTTTCTTTTCTTTTCTTTTCTTTCTTTCTTTCTTTCTTTCTTTTTTCATTCTTTCTTTCTGCCTTTCATTTCTTTTCTTTCTTTCTTTCTTTCTTTCTTTCTTTCTTTCTTTCTTTCTTTCTTTCTTTCTTCGTTTCCTTTCTTTATTTGTTTCTTTCTTTCTTTATTTTTCCTGCTTGCTTGCTTTCATTCTTTATTTATTTATTTATTTCTACCTTTCTTCTTTCTTACTTCTTTCCATTCTTTCTTTATTTCTGTTTATTTTACAGAATTCTTGACCCACTGTACTCTTGAACTGGTGCACAGTCCAATTTTCCATTGTATGCAAAACAAAGGGCACTCGGCCACATAAGATCCGTAAAAGAACCCTCGACATAACACGTTTGTGCAATAAAATAAAATTTTAAAAAAGACCAACAAAACACACACCGTGACGGTTAAAGCGAATGTCCATGCCAAACAACGTTTATACAGCTGTATAAAATGTGAAACAATAACAAGCCATATTAAAAGCAATGCAAAAAAAATGTTTTACCCTTTATCAATCAATGCACAAACACAAACACACACAAACCATTCTCTCTCTCTCTCTCTCTCTCTCTCTCTCTCTCTCTCTCTCTCCTCTCTCTCTCTCTCTCTCTCTCTCTCTCTCTCTCTCTCTCTCTCTCTCTCTCTCTCTCTCTGTGTTTCTCGCATACCCACTCGTTTCTTTCTTCCATCTCCACCTCCGCTCTTTCTCCACCAGTCCCTCCACCCACCCACCCACCCTCTTGCCTCTAAACATACAAAAGTTATTTCTTCAACGCCATTCTCCAATGTTGGTTTTCTTTAACGGCAGCAACCACTTCTGCCGTTCTAGTTCATTAATTTAATGTTAAACAACTACAACAACCGCAACAAGTAATCAGCCTAGGCCTTCGACAAAAGTTATTCTTTGAGTGCGGCAGCGGCTAATTCGTAACAGCTTCTGTGCCGTCAGCTCCCTTTTCCTCTTCTCTACCATGCTCCTCCTCCCCGTCAATAGAACCGCTTTCATCCAAAAACATCCTCTTTCAGAGAAAGTTTGGTGTAAAGAAGCGAGAATAAAAGACAGAAAGGACAATTAGAAATCAGTGAGGGGAGAACAAATTGCACACTTTATGAAATTTAAAATAATACAATGAACAATTTATAGGACCACCACCCCCCCACCCTCCACCACTACTCCAAATCATGGCAAGCCATTTAAATTCCACTTAAATTAAGTTCCACACTCACATGCCTAACTGAAAAAAAGGAAGCATTTTCAACAGTGTTAATTTTGGTGGAGCTGTTGAGTCTCGGCTTAAGGTGCAATCTGAGGGGAAGTGAAACAGACGCAAAACAGCCAGTAAAACACGAAACATCGTAGTTTTGACGATGTTTGTCGTGTGACTAGACCTAAAGCATAACAGCAGCAAAGCGCCGAAGTGAAGCAAAGCCGATGCTTTTTAGTGTTTGAGCGTGCCCTAAAATTTTGGGTTGTTTCGCTGAAGCATTTGATTGCCAGCCAATCAGAAGAGCCGACGTAGGAAAACGAGGTTGTTATCATTTAAGCGATCATGGCGACATCAAAAGCTACTGGGCTATTAGCAAATCTGAAACAAAACGATACGTTTATTCTCATCGATCTAATTCAAAGTCACGAGGCATTGTGGAATGTTAGAAGTCAAAATTACAGAAACCAAACCCTGGAAAAGGCCTCGTGGACTTTCTGTGAGGGTCAATCTGACGAAAAAAAACCTGGGATCGTATGCACAACTTATTTGCGCATTTCTTCCACGCAGACTGCTTATGCAAAACTTCTCATCGTGTGACCGGTTCACAAAGCAAAGCATCATAAACGATCTTATTTTTAGATGCTTCTAGAAGCAGATGCTTTGCTTTGTTTACCGCTTTTGCTTCTGTTTCACTTCACGTCAGACCGCACCTTTAGTCACAAAGAACCAATATGGAAATATGGAACGACTGGCCACTGTCTGAACTATCTCCATCCCAAAACTAATTTAAAACCAGTTTACCCAATTTCGATGTACAGGTCAAAACATCTTTTTAAAAAAGTAATGGAACGCGGCGACTTTGTCCTTGGGACAGTGCAAATATTAAAAGTATACAAGGCTAGTAGTATTTCAAAGTATCAGCACAGCAAACAATAATTAACACCAAAACGTATTTGAGATCATGCAAATAATTGGTGCGTTGAAGAAAAAATAACTACAAGAAATAATGACCGACGTTTGGATACACTGACCGAATGACGGATGTTTTAAAAGACTCACGCTCAGCGTGTGTTGGGCATGGATTAATAATAACAAAAGGTGCGCCCGGTGCATTCATAAGAGAAAGTATGATACATTTGCAAACTGTTGAGACGACTTTTTTTCCCCTACATGATCGTCTCTTATACTTTAGGCCACAGGTCATAGAAATTGGATTTCCGTAATGAAGCGTAACAGGCTAGTTTCCAGAGACAGGCGACCTTGACAAGTCAGGGAGGGATCACAGGCACTGGCTGACACAGGATCTGACTGCAAGTACAGGCTGTGTGTAGACCTAAGCCCTCACCCAACTTGGGATCAGCGTCGCTTTCGGGCCAACTCCCTATATAACCTTATTAATAGCCCGATGCCGGCAAACGTTTTATTTACACGTCTCACAAGACAAAGCGTGATGCTTTTTCCAACTGACACGTCTGGAGGGAAGTGAGAGAGAGAAAGAGAGTCGGCACGTTGAGCAATTTAAATAAAATTGGTGACGAGTTCCACTGTCATTTTTTTCTTTCTTGAACTACTCCGTAAATCGATAGACAACCCTGAAGATTTGAAACTAAATTATTATAACCACCACCCAAGAGTACATAAACTTTAATGATCCCGTCAACACAAATTCTTCAAAGAAGAGGTAAACAACATAATGTCGATTTATTTAGATCATTTTCTCACGGTTGAAATAGTTTGGCTGGATTCAATAAGTTTTTTTTCTGTTTGATTTTATCATATCTGTGAGTATGTGCCTGCCATACTTGCTAGATTAGTCAGATTGTATTCATTTGGTATTGAATGCATTCAATGATGTGAACATCGCACTGTTTAGAATTTTTTTGTCTATGGCATATAAAATTGTTTTAACAAAAGAAGAACAAAACGATGGGAAATACAGATAATAAAAAGACATCGAATCAGATGAGGATGCGAATGATGACGATGACACATCCAGTTCAAAAACCTCTCAACCGTGAAAAGCATCGATGATTAACCATTTCAACGGCGCTGAAGTGCAGTAGCTTGATTAATATAGAACGGTCACCTATCCGCGCATCTCCGTTGATTAAATTATAAATAATATTTGGGAAGTAACAACGTCAGGTCAGGCGAATTCGGCCTTCTAAAAAAAAGAAGCGAGAGAAAAAAAAATCCCTTCTCAGCCGCTGCCATATGAAAATGAGACGCTTTCATCGATCGACAGTTGTTCCTCGTACCCAAATGCCCCTCTATCCCTTTTAGGCTCCATACTTTCTTTACCCTCTCCACTCGGCGAAATAAGATATTTATTATTATTATTAGCTTTATTAGTTGTTTTTAAGCTCTCTTCCTATCTTTGTCCGCTTCGCTGCCGTTTCTATTTCGTTCTTGAAGAGATCAAAATCCGCACAATTTCCGTCTTCACACTTTGGGCCATTCGAACGACCCTAGCCCGTATTAGGCTATAGAGATAATATGAAACTAATAAATAACGTATTTCTTAACAATATACTTTTTTCTACTCCTCTGACCCTAACCCTCATCGGATCCCTATTTAAGTCGAGTTGTAGTCCAACCCTTAAATTGATGTTTAAAAACATGACCACTAAAAATAGACGTTGTAGAAGATTTTTTAAAAAAATCTCGAGGTTAACCATTTCAAGGTGCAGTCAGTCAGCAGAGTATAGTATTGTCAGGTAAAACAGTGGGCAAATAGACCACAACTCAGGCGCCTTTAAGTTAGATCGGAAATCGGCCAGCGCCTTGACCAGCTCTTTAGCTGAAAAGGCGCTATATGAACGCTTAAATAAATAAATAAATATATAAATATATAAATAGGAAAGCTCGAAAAGCTTAAAGCGATTCTGAAGTAATTTTTCAATCCTGTCCACTAGATAGTACGATCGTAGAAGAATTTATTAATCCACCATATGGAAGTGAAAGTTCTCTGAGAGAGAGAGAGAGAGAGAGAGAGAGAGAGAGAGAGAGAGAGAGAGAGACAGAGAGAGAGAGAGAGAGAGAGAGAGACAGAGAGAGAGAGAGAGAGAGACAGACAGAGAGACATAGAGAGACAGACAGAGAGACAGAATAAAGTTTTCCACTCCGGCAATGTCTTACAAGTGAGGCATTTTCTAAGAAGAAACATGGATGCCAAAATGCTCTGGCGAATTTTTATACAGAACCGTTCCTTTTTTTTCCCGTTCCTTTCTTTGTGTAGCATTGAACATACACGTTATTTTTAACATTGAACCGTTTATAGGATAAAGGTTTTAGGCTCGTTTTACAACCCTGTCCTAATAAATTTGAAATGAGTAAATTTGAAAGAGGTGCTTCTCGAAAACATTAAGCATCACAACAATGGCAACAGCAACAACAACAGAAAACGACGTCATCATCACCGCCGACAGCCACAACTCTCCAGACAGTAGCGCCATCTGCAGCAGCTGCATGCCAGCACAGGCGAAGGAGATGTCGTTGTAACGGGACCGAGAACTCTACGAGAATGAATGAATGAATGAATAGCGTTTGACACTTTGATTAGCGGGCAACATCAGCACTTCTTCACAACCCTACCCTCCCATTTCTGTTTGGCAGTTTCTAATGGTTTCGCTTAAATTGGCAAACTCGCACCCACTCCCACGGGGCGCCAACTATAGGTGCGTTGTGCCTGTCATGTTGACAAGGCACTCTCTTGCAACTTCAATAACAGCACCAACAAAAAAACGCAAACACAAAAAAAACGCAAACACAAACACATACACACTCACACGCACGCATTCTCTCTCTCTCTCTTAAAAAAACCCTCATTCGAATGAGAGTACAAACCGAGGTCCGGCCTGTGCACTCACGCACTGCATCGCACGGACTTGTAAAGATCCTGACGCTGGTGTCCTAGATGGGTGAGTACAGCTACACTAATACACTCAACAAACATGAGCAATTCTCTCTTCACCCCCTCCCCCTCCCATTCCCCGGTCGCCCAGGATTGTATTTAGTCGTCTGGGCGTCAGACTATGCGCCCAAAGGCAGCCAGTGGGCGCCTCAGACGGCTTGAGTTAGATCCTGTATTGGCCGGCGCCTCTGGTAGCTCTTGAACTGGAAAAGCGCTAGGCTATATAAGAACAGTAACATTAATAAATAAATATAAATAAATAAAATCCTTAATAAATAAGTAAATAATTATACAACTGGCATGTTCCGATCCAAACTTCGCAAAGAGAATGTCCAGTGCTATGCCATTTTTGTTGAATATTTCAAAAGCGAATGGAGTCGTCGCTAAAAAATACTTCTCTTTGGCGACTTTGACATGCATTAGCAAACTCTTCAGACCTCAATAATATATATATTACAGAATCTAAAGATGGTTTGGGAAGCTCCACGGTGCATCTAAGGCTGCAAGTTGGCGCATCGGAAGCCTAGAGTTAGATGCTGAATCGGCAAGCACCTTCAGAAGCTCTTGAGCTATATAAGAACAATTATACAATAGTAAAGCGCGTTGCACCGATATTTTCTGAGAAAAGTCGAATGATAATGTACAGTTTCCTAGCGTATTCATGTATCAGGAAGTCTCTTTTCAAATTGAAAAATCGTTGGCGGACATAAGATTCCCCCTTATACAATGTGCATTCGCTTACTCCGCACCTAAGCAGTGGAATTCCCTTCCCTCCCATATCCGCAACATACAATCAACACAAAAATTCAAAAAGGCCCTCAAAACCCACCTCTTCAAACTGCATTATTCAGATTGATTTGTATCCCGCTGCCATTCTCTCATCTTTTGTCTATGTCTGATCCGTAAGTGTATAAACGGCTGTAAATATTTATACTGTTTTTCTTCCTGGGCCTAACCGGGCATATAAATATCTGTGAATAGGTTTTTGCTATTCTATTTTTTGTCTTTTTTGTCATTTGTGTACATAGTTGTAAATAGTACATTTTTGTCTTTTTTTGTAATTTATGTACATAGTTGTAAATGGTCTGTACCTTTACTGTCCCGTCTTTTGGTGTATTGTAGCAAAAGTGATGTTTCATCGAGTGCATGTACTTATATGTAATGACTATGTAAAGCGTGGTGAGTCTGGTCATAGGCTGGAGTACCCGCTATATAAAAATCCGTTATTATTATTATTATTAATGTTTCCTCTGGTCAGTTCCATCCATTGTTTTCCAAGGAGGTGTCATGTCCAAGGGACAGCTGTTAGTCCACTAACCATGAGCAGCTAATACCGTGACAATGGAGTCCGAGTGGTCAGTGAGGACAAAAAGGTTGTAAAGGAAGTAGTAGTAGTAGTAGTAGTAGTAGTAGTAGTAGTAGTAGTAGTAGTAGTAGTAGTAGTAGTAGTAATAGTAGTAGTAGTAGTAGTAGTAGTAGTAGTAGTAGTAGTAGGCCTAGTAGTGGAAGGAGAAGAAGACGAGACATAGCTAAAAGCAAAACGGTTAGGATTCTCTATACCTGTATTTTACTACAAGTAATTTAGGAGTACAGTTAAAAACCAATAGTTGTTGTTATTGTTGTTGTGACTTTGTATAGCAAAAGCGCTCCCTGCGTTTGACAAGAGTGGGAACGAGGACAGGGGAGGAGGGCTATGTTGTAGTGGAATATGAAAATGACCACTT
>CM072515.1:49634594-49692094 GCA_036898135.1 Oncomelania hupensis | reverse complement strand
CATGGGCTGGAGGCGCTCCTTAATAAATACATGCGATTGAGTGGCTATTTATGTAAAAACGTGCGAAGAACTTATAATCGGAAAAGGAAGATTCCAAATGGTCCCAAAAAAAACCCCACAAAAAAACAACAACCAATGATAATATAATAGTAAGCAACGATTCAGCTATCAGCCACAAAAGCACAACATCATCAACAACAACAGCAATGACAACGGCGGCGGCAACAACAAGAACGACTGTAGCAATAAACAACGCTATATGTTAAGAAGGCGCTAGATAAGCTCCTGGAAATCGCTCATTGAAATATCTTCTTTCCGCTTTTTCTTATAAAAAGAAAGAGAAAGAAAGAGATTTTTCTTATATAGCGCACTTACAAGCTCAGAGAGCTTCTCAAGGCGCTGGCCCGTAATATCCAGCAATCACAAAATAGTTTGAGGAAGTCAGGATTCGAACCCACGTCGCCCAAGACGCACTCACACAAGTCGTGCGCTCTGACCACTGAGCTATCCCTGCCGTTCGTGCGTCCAAGAGGATTATACCAACAGCCACGATATAAACGTGATCAGTAATAATAATAATAATAATAATAATAATAATAATAATAATAATAATAATAATAATAATAACGATAACGACTACTACCGTCTCCACCATCATAACACAATAGCAATGATACCTGTGGGGGAAAAAAAGACGTCAGGGACAAGATTTGCCACGTCATGATGTTGAATATCTAGATTTACTAATTACATGCTGTCACGTGGGGTTTATGGGCTCTGCACAATGGAATTATGGACCCTCACGTTTATTCGGTGGGAACTGCTAGTAAGTCACCCTATGAATTACTTTAATAAATTTATTTGTTTAGCTCGTTCTGTGTTAAGGTTGGGGTACAGAAATAGATAGAAAAATGGTAAAAGATTACTGTCACACTAGCTTTCACACGGCTATGAATCATATGTAGTCCAGCCACTTGATAACAGTTAAAATCACACATTTATTTCTTCTACTCTATACAAGATTCTCTAAGTACTAATCTAACTTAAAAAGTCTCTTTCAATGCTAAGAGTTCGATCGCTGATAGTCTAGGCAGCTGTTATATCTTCCTCGGGCACTTGCTATAATATTTCATGTAGATTTGGACTACTGTGGTCCGTTTTACAGTTTCTGAAGAGTTGGACTACTGTGGTCCTGTTATGATCAGTTTAAGTGCACTTCTGGGTGTACACTTAACTTTCTTATGGTGCGGTCGAAGTCCTTCTGTGAGGTAGCTTCTGGTACACCTTTGTAGTTGTGTAGTTGGGTTCCCTTGCCACGCTGTGGGGTCTGACAGGGTGTCTTTCAAGGCAGCTCTTTCCGTCTGGTGCGGTAGAGTCTCCTCAACCAACTAGTCGTTTCTGTGGAGTGGGGTGCACAGGATAGCTCGGGATAGCTCGCCTGCTCGTCTGTAATATAAGAGACGAAATTCTGCACAACCCTGAATAATCGGTTTGTGCAGAGCGTCTCACTGAAAGCCAAAGTAGCCCTCAGTGATAGCTCCACATCTCTATACATAAGCGACGAACATTCTGCTACTTCCGGGTTCCACTGGAATCTCACTCTAAATTCCTATACATACATAAATATCAATCGTGTCTAACTATACACATACCGAATTAATAATAATATAAACATTCAGTGGTACAGCCACTGGTCTGCAAACATACATATAAGTTAAACAACAGTGGTTCCGTACGGGATACAACATGGCGGCGCAACCGGTCGTGTTTCGCCTCGTGGTAGGCTCTTCCACGTGGTCCCGCAAATTCGGATTAACAATTCACATTTATGCATAGCAAATTCCACAAACATAATTTCAACCATAATATAAATATATCACGATGAAACAGAAGGGTGTTCATTTACCTGTTTGACAAGTTCAGGCCCGTGATGACTTGAGAGAATTCTAAGATTTCAAAGTCCTGCTTCCTGGTCTATGAGTGTAGAGATTTCTCTAGCTGTGGAGATGTTGACTCTACCTCGTCTCACACACGACTGATTCAAACTGTGTTAGGCTCGGACCCAGTCAAACTGCTCTACCCACTGAGCCTGCTCTGATTGGTTAAAACGGTCCGATTCAAAACTCAAGTGCTGACTCACTGCGATGTGGGTGGCTCGCTCGCCGTGTGTGGTTTACTGTGTAATTTAATTGCTGCTGTGTAATAGTCTAACTTCTCTACTGTTACAAAGACTACACATGGCTAAATAGTCAATGGGCAGGGTAAACTGCTCGGTTCATGACAGGCTCCCTCAACTGAAAAAAGGCGATGACTACTGGATTCGACCTTTTTCTACTACAGAGCCTAGTTTAACACTGCACTATCCTAGGGTCCTATTTACAAACTAATTAAGTTGCTCTACCTGAGCTGCAATGCTGTGCCAGGTAGCTATGGACACTAGTGACAGGGTTTTACTGGACGGGGACGAATTCTGGTGCTGTGGCCCTTAGTTGTGTTGGGTGGGCGACAGCTGCTGTGTCCTCCACGAGATGGCGACTGAGGTAGTCGGCTCCGTGGTTCTCTTTGCCGGGGATGTACTCGATTTGGAATGAGTACTCCTGAAGGGTGAGTGCCCATCTCATCAGGCGAGAGTTCAAAGACTTGGAGGCTGCCAGGAACGATAGAGGTTGGTGGTCCACCTGAACTGTGAAGTGGGTCCCATACAGGTAGAGTTGAAATTTCTGTATGGCCCAGACTAGTCCAAGACATTCTTTCTCCGACGTGGCGTAGTGGGTCTCGGCGGGTCTCAATTTTCTGCTGGCGTAGGCGACAGGGAATAGCGTCTCTGCATTCTTGGGGTCGCGCTGTAGCAGTACTGCTCCGAGGCCTAAGTCGCTTGCGTCGGTGCGAAGAACGAATGGCTGAGTCAAATCGGGTAGGTGGAGTACTGGCGCCGATGTCATTCTGTCCTTGAGTGTTTGGAAGGCTGTCTCACATTCCGCTGTCCAAACTACTTTGTCCGGGGCGATTTTCCGGGTTCCATTTGTCAGTGGTACGGCGATGCTGTTGTAGTTGGGGATGAACTTCTGGTAGAAGCCGCAGAGTCCTAGAAACGACTGCACTTCCTTCTTGGTCTTGGGCCTAGGCGCGTCGAGTAGGCGTTTCACCGTCTTTTCTACCGGTCGCAGGCTTCCTTGACTGATGGTGTGTCCCAGAAATTCTAGCTCTGTGAATCCAATCTGACATTTGGTGGGTCTGGCCGTCAATCCCGTGTCTCTGAGGCGGGCGAGTAGTTGTTGTAGGAGCGTGACATGTTCCTCCCACGTAGGTGTTGCGATGAGGATGTCGTCCATAAACGAATGTAGGTGCTCGCTGCTCAGGGGTGCCAGGAGTTTTCGCATCATGGCGCTGAAGATGCTGGGTGCGTTGTGGAGTCCGAATGGAAGCACGTTGAATTCGAAGTGTCCTTCCATAGTGCTGAAAGCTAGGTACTTTCGGACTTGTGGTTGTACTGGTATCTGGTAGTATCCTTTGCTGAGGTCGATGCGTGAGAAGTACTTCGCTCGCTGTAGCTTGGCAAATAGGTCGGTCTGGTCCGGGAGTGGCTCTGGCTGGAACTGCGTTACGGCATTCAGGAGTCTGAAGTCGATGCACAGTCAATGCTCTCCGTTGGGTTTTCGCAACAATACCGTGCCTGCGCTGTAGGGTGAAGTAGACTCTGAGATGATTCCGGCTGCCAGTAAGGTGTCTATCTCTTCCTTGATGGCTCGCTGCTGCGACAGTGGCATCGAGTAGAGCTTCTGGCGGACGGGTGTTGGGTCGGTCACCGTTAAGGTTACTTCGACGAGGTCTGTCCTCCCTGGTCGGTCTGTTAGCACAGTCTGATGTTGTCGAATGACCTGTAGTACTTGCTGTTGCTGTTTAGCGGCTAGGTCTCCGTTGAGTATCACGTCTTTGTAGGTTTCTTTGGAGTGCAGGGGATACTCTACTGCATTGGTCTCCATGCTTTCTCCTTCTTCCGCGATGGCGATGGCTAACAAGTTGTGAGTGCTGGGGGTCGCTGGTCTGTCCGTATACTTCTTGAGGAGATTGATGTGGTGGTATCGGGCTCTCCCGTTCACCTCTACTTGGTAGACTGTCTTGGATTTCTTGGCAGTCACCCGGTACGGTCCTCTCCAAGCGATGTCCAGCTTGTTGGTTCCACTTGGAAGTAAGAGTAGCACTTGATCGCCGACTTGCAGTTCTCGGTCCTTCGCGTGGCGGTTGTAATACTTCGCCTGACGGGCTCTTGCCTTCTTCAGTGCTTCACCAGCTTTCTTCCACGTTGCTTTGAGGGTTTCCTGCAGGTCTGCGACGTACTTGGTGGCACCTCTTGGTGTGTCGTCTATCTTGGCCTCCGTCCAACTTCTGCGTAGGGCTTCTAGCGGTCCTGCTAGAGGTCTGCCGAATAGCAAGGTTGACGGGGTGTAGCCTGTGGCTGCATGGGGCGTTTCTCGGTATGCGAACAGTGCCGCATTCACGTAGGTGTCCCACGCTTCTGGATTGTCGTCGGCGACTTTCCTGAGGATGGTGAGAAGGGTTCCATTCAGTCTTTCTACTTGTCCGTTGCTGGCTGGGTGGTATGGTGGTGTGCGAATGTGATGAACTTGTATCAACTCGAACACGTCTTGCATCAGGCGGCCGGTGAACTGAGATCCGTTGTCCGTTCTAATGCTGTCCGGGAATCCGACTCTGGTAAAGATGGCGATGAGTGCATCTGCAATCTTCTTGGTGTCGATCGCTGGCAATGGGACTGCTTCGCACCACATCGTACATGCGTCGACGAGTGTGAGTAGAAATCTGTTCCGCTTCTTGGTCATGGGCAGTGGTCCCACTATGTCTACTGAGACTTGCTGGAATGGTACGCCGACTACTACCGATGGTCCTAAGGTAACTGGTACGGTATGATGTCGCGGGGAATATCGTTGACATTGGTGGCAAGATTTCACGTAGCGCTTGACATCCTCCGTGATTCCTGGCCAATAGTAGTGTGCGCTGATTCTCTGCACTGTGGCTCCAATTCCCATGTGTCCGCTGAGTGGCATGCTGTGGCCTAATTCTAGTACTTGGGCTCGAAGGGTGGCTGGTAGTACTAGTTGGGTGTGATCTCCATCTCCTTGTCGATGTAGAACTCCCTCTTCCATGTAGAAGTCTCCCTTGTGCGGGGGTGTGTGCGCCTTGGGTAGCTTCTGGAAGCACTTCGCTATCGAGGTGTCTTCTTTCTGTGCTGTTTTGATCTCTTCGAGTCCTGGGTTCGGGGCGAACTCGGGCTGGGGTGGTTGGGTTTTAGCTTGGGCCCTGGTTTGCACTGCAGCTATCTCTACAGTTTTGGGGGGCGTGCCTAAGAACACATACCTACAACCTAGCACTAGATCATACAGGGGTTTCTGTAAAACAGCTGCTTGGATTCGTCCTGTGACGTACCTACTCTCTACTTCTATCCAAGCTATTGGGCAAGTAGTCGTCGGTTTCGTCAAGTCTGCTCCTTGTAAGTCGACTGTCTTGTCTGTCAAGTCCGCGCGCGATACAAGAGATTCGCTAACTATCGCGTCGTATGATAGACCTGTGTCATACAGACAGTTCGCTTCTTTTCCGTTGACCTTGACCGTGTCTGTCACCGATGGGTGATCTCCGATTGTGTGTGGCTTGTTACCGCTGCTTTGAGTTAGAACTCTGTGCGCTGGCCGGCTTTCGCGCTCTTCCCTACGTTGTGCGGCCAACTTGAAACATTCTGCGGTGGAGTGATTGTTTCTGTTGCAGAACGAACAATACCGTCTCTGTTCTGCGGGACCTCTTTTCCCGAATTCCGTGTTGGGTCCTTTATTTTGCCCAGGTCTGGGGTTATTCGGCTTATTCGCGGTGCGCTCTTCCCGGGTAGGGCTTCGTTTCTGTGCCTCTTTCCCGTTAGGCTTTAGGTCTCGCCTGAAGCTCTTGGCTTCTCCGTGTGCGGCCACGTACCTATCTGCGACCTTGACCAGATCTTCCAGTCTTTCCGCGCCCTGCTCTACTGAGAATGTTCTCAGCTCGGGGGTCATGGTTTCCCGTAGCTGTTCCCATACTAACAGTTCTGTCAGTCCATCATACGTCTTAGCCGTGGCTGACTGGCTAATCCACTTATCCAGCGTTGTGGACAACCGATCCGCGAACTGCGCATAGCTCTCTCCTTTCACTCTCCGATTGGTGCGGAACTTTTGCCGGTAGCATTCTCCTGTTAGTTCGAATCCCGTTAGAGTGCCTCTTTTACTTTGTGATAGTCAGTCACTCTGTCAGTCGGTAGCTTACTGTAGATGTCATAAGCCTTTCCTCTAAGCCCTTGACTAAGCTTAAAAGACCAATGAGTGGGATCTAGTTTGTACTCTGTTGCTAGACGCTCAAACCTAGTCAGATAGAGATCTAGACCTTCTTCTCTCTCATTGAATGTTCCCAGTGGGAATGACATTCCTTGTACAGGGTTGGATGCTACCTCTAGCTGATCTGAGTGGGAAGGGGTTGAGGAAGAACTTGAAGCTCCTGATCCCAATCTTCTTAGCTCTAACTCATGCTGTCTTTCTTTTTCCTTTTCTTCCCTCTCTTTTTCTTTTTCTGCCCGCTCATACTCCCATCTCCTAACTTCTGCATCTCTCTCTGCTGCTACCTTCTTCTGTTCTGCTTCTAGCTCTAATTTCCTCGTTTCTCTCTCTGCCTCTAATTTCTTCTGCTCTGCTTCTAATGCTAGCTTCTTCTGCTCTGCTTCTAATGCTAGCTTCTTCTGCTCTGCTTCTAGTTCTGCTTTTCTCTGTTCTGCTTCGAGTTTCTTCTGTTCTCTCTCGGCTGCTCTCTCTGCCTTAGCTTCCTGTTTCTCTACCTCTGCATTGATATACGCAATTAGGTCTGCCCCTGCTAAGTGTAAAGCTTCTCCTAGTTCCTTGAAACGCAATCTCAAGGCCACTGGGTCCGACATTGCCAAACGTGTCTATGAACACCCTCTGAATCAAGTGGAATACCAAAACACTAGCAATATTGCAAGTCAATAAAAACAATGCAAAGACAATCAAATTCGTAATCAATAATAGAATAAAACAAGAGTCAAATGGCATACAACAGTTATTTAAGCAAAACCTGCAAAAGAACAATGCAACATACAGGCACAAAAATATTTGAAGCAAAAAAGTTTTTAACTAAGGAATAGTGCACCCAACTGATCAGTCCTTGTTACCACTATTCTAAGTTATTCTACTACTACTGTTATCTAATTTTATTGTACTTAGATCCGGTTATACCCAATTCCTATTATACACAGATCCTGGCAGGCTCGCCAATTAAAGTGTCACGTGGGGTTTATGGGCTCTGCACAATGGAATTATGGACCCTCACGTTTATTCGGTGGGAACTGCTAGTAAGTCACCCTATGAATTACTTTAATAAATTTATTTGTTTAGCTCGTTCTGTGTTAAGGTTGGGGTACAGAAATAGATAGAAAAATGGTAAAAGATTACTGTCACACTAGCTTTCACACGGCTATGAATCATATGTAGTCCAGCCACTTGATAACAGTTAAAATCACACATTTATTTCTTCTACTCTATACAAGATTCTCTAAGTACTAATCTAACTTAAAAAGTCTCTTTCAATGCTAAGAGTTCGATCGCTGATAGTCTAGGCAGCTGTTATATCTTCCTCGGGCACTTGCTATAATATTTCATGTAGATTTGGACTACTGTGGTCCGTTTTACAGTTTCTGAAGAGTTGGACTACTGTGGTCCTGTTATGATCAGTTTAAGTGCACTTCTGGGTGTACACTTAACTTTCTTATGGTGCGGTCGAAGTCCTTCTGTGAGGTAGCTTCTGGTACACCTTTGTAGTTGTGTAGTTGGGTTCCCTTGCCACGCTGTGGGGTCTGACAGGGTGTCTTTCAAGGCAGCTCTTTCCGTCTGGTGCGGTAGAGTCTCCTCAACCAACTAGTCGTTTCTGTGGAGTGGGGTGCACAGGATAGCTCGGGATAGCTCGCCTGCTCGTCTGTAATATAAGAGACGAAATTCTGCACAACCCTGAATAATCGGTTTGTGCAGAGCGTCTCACTGAAAGCCAAAGTAGCCCTCAGTGATAGCTCCACATCTCTATACATAAGCGACGAACATTCTGCTACTTCCGGGTTCCACTGGAATCTCACTCTAAATTCCTATACATACATAAATATCAATCGTGTCTAACTATACACATACCGAATTAATAATAATATAAACATTCAGTGGTACAGCCACTGGTCTGCAAACATACATATAAGTTGAACAACAGTGGTTCCGTACGGGATACAACATGGCGGCGCAACCGGTCGTGTTTCGCCTCGTGGTAGGCTCTTCCACGTGGTCCCGCAAATTCGGATTAACAATTCACATTTATGCATAGCAAATTCCACAAACATAATTTCAACCATAATATAAATATATCACGATGAAACAGAAGGGTGTTCATTTACCTGTTTGACAAGTTCAGGCCCGTGATGACTTGAGAGAATTCTAAGATTTCAAAGTCCTGCTTCCTGGTCTATGAGTGTAGAGATTTCTCTAGCTGTGGAGATGTTGACTCTACCTCGTCTCACACACGACTGATTCAAACTGTGTTAGGCTCGGACCCAGTCAAACTGCTCTACCCACTGAGCCTGCTCTGATTGGTTAAAACGGTCCGATTCAAAACTCAAGTGCTGACTCACTGCGATGTGGGTGGCTCGCTCGCCGTGTGTGGTTTACTGTGTAATTTAATTGCTGCTGTGTAATAGTCTAACTTCTCTACTGTTACAAAGACTACACATGGCTAAATAGTCAATGGGCAGGGTAAACTGCTCGGTTCATGACACATGCAATGTTACATCATAGGTCTTTCCTCTCCCAACCCCCAACCATATTCTTCCTCTCTCTCTCTCCAACTCTCTCTCTCTCGCACACACACATTCTCTCTCTTTCTCCCTCCCCCCTCTCTCTCTCCATCCTACCCTACGCACCCTCGACACTCCAAAGCACTCATACACACGCATTACCCTCTTCACATAGAAAGAGCAATACCCACACCTATAACCTTTCTACCCCCGCCTAGCTCTCTCTTTCTCTCTCTCTCTCTCTCTCTCTCTCAGCCCAGAACACACACTCTAAACTCTCTCCAACCCTTGCACCGTTCAATCAGAAGGTACAGGAACAGGTGGGAAAAGGGGGACATTTCAAAGCAAGAGAGAATGTAAACAAATGCGTTCCGTTAATGACCTCGATTTTTGGGCGATTCGGTTTCCTGTGGTCTGTTGAAGCAGCTCGAGGTTTTGAATTCAACAATGCTTTTGATAGTGTAAATATCTCCTGCATAGATCTCAAACTGCAAAGGTGCAGAAAAAGCTGAACAGCTGCAAGTTTCCCCTAACACCAAGTATAATAGATGTGTGTGTGGGTATCGCTGTCAGAGAACTCGAGCAGAAGGGGGTAGCGAAAGTGTGTATCATAGTGAAAGAATGGATGGAGGTTAAGGTCTAAATTCACAGGTCGTCGCCTTTGCAACTGTGAACAATCTCTTCTACGTTGAACCGCGTATGCTAATTACTCTTTCACAGCGTTGAAGGACCTGTTCATCGCTGATAATCGTTGATCATCGGATAAATGTGGTTAGGTGACAGGTTCACATCAAGGCGCATGCTTTCCATTGAGCTCGTTCCTAATCGCTCAGTTGTCCGCAGCGCTCGACAGTGCCACATCAAGCAGCAAATTGACGTTTTGAGCGGATTGAGGTAGATCGTCTTTTAGGGCTAGTAAGCGCGGTAGAAGAAAAAAAAATTAACTCTCATCTTTTGGCGGGCATCGGGCCATGTGTCAATCGGTGGAAAGGTGGTTCAGTTCTACTCCGCTCCTGTTCTATCATAAGTGTAATTCAATACAAATGCTACAATAAATAAAATAAAATGTTATTTATATATTCGCTTGACCTACTTCAACAGAACTGAAGAAGATGAAATAATTTGTGGCTCACAACAGTTCATCCAGAAGTGATTACATTACATTACATAATTATTGCTTTAGGTCCAGCGGACTCTTCCGAGCCAATTCAGGACCGGACAACCCCTAATCCGCATAAAAGATCTGCTGAAACAATCCTAGTGGAAAAACTGAAAGCTCTCCACCAGCTAGTCACTTTACAATAAAGACATCCCACGCAGGGGACGCTGAGGCTGTACTCTAATTTGCCGAACCCCCATTTACAAAAACAAAATAGAATACAAACATCATTATAAAATATCAACAAAACACATACATATAAAATGCCTACATTGCTAAATAATAACATCATAGGAAGCCTTAGTGACCACCTGGCAGAAAGCGTCCAATATTCCCAAGCTGATCCAACAGACCTCATACACAAATAAGGAATCTTGTCCCGGAAGAGTTTTCAAGAAAAAAGATAGGTGACTGGTCTAGCGAAGAAGAAGATAGTATAGTAGATTGATAGAACAGAGAAGGAATGAGAAAGAACAAAGGAGAAAGACAGCGAAAGTGGGAATTTAAAGCACTAAATTTCCAGAAAGTGGGGATACTATTTATACTGAAACCCCCGGCACCCCAACGGGGGAACCCCGAAGTGATAGATCAACGGCCGATTGTTGATAGGTGAACGTCAAACTGAAGAATGTAGGCTATATGTGCAAAAGAAAATATATTTACTGATTAGTCCTCCCCCCCCCCCCCCCACACACACCCTCCCTTTGAGCGAATCTTACCTAGAAATTATGGATTGGGAGAGAGAGAGAGGGAGGGGGGAGGGGGTATTATCAACGCGTATTCGCGTCGACTATGTATTTAATTTAATACACTAGCTGTGTAGTTCGATATCTGACAATAATCTTGCAGACAATGGATAATTATCAAGGCTGATTCTCTGCGACTTTGCTTCGGAGCTGGATTTATTAGTTTAGTATAATTTATGTAACCGTTCTATTGTAGCGCTTTTCCAGCTCAAGAGCCAACTCAAGGCGCTGACTGATTCAAGCTCTTACTCACTTGCCCACATATTAACAGCATAGTTCCAACCTTGAGCAGAACCTTGCACAATAACTCTGGATGAGGAGGTAGCCGCTTATCCCAGAGGGTCTGCAAGCAATGTATTGAAATTTAAGGCCAGGTGCATACAGCGCTTGACGAAACGTTTTGCGTTGAACAACCGCACGCGCACTCTCTCCCCGCCCCCTCCACCCTATCTTGTCACCCATAACCCTTCCGTAACTCTTCCTTTATTAGAGTAAGTGAGAGAGAGAGAGAGAGAGAGAGAGGGGGGGGGAGAACATATAAAGAAAAGAGAGAGAATCACACACAATCACACGCATATACACAAACACACACACACACCACCACCACCACCATCAACATCACCAAGCCAATAATAGTTAAATACACAAACAGCGTACACACGCTTGCGCAAAATAAACGCATCCACCTAGGATATAAATGTAATATATGAACACACTCCCCTAAGCACGTTCACGTGCATTTATATACACACAAACGCACGAGCTCACAAGATCTAATGCACATTAGAGAGAGAGAGAGAGAGAGAGAGAGAGAGAGAGAGAGAGAGAGAGAGAGAGAGAGAGATAGTGAGTGAGTGAGAGAGGTAAGGAGGGAGGAAGGGGGGGAAGCGGGAGAGAGATTTTCTTTGTTTAAAAATCATTCCCTGTATAATGCTACTACCTCTTTGTTTTAATATTTATTCAAATCATCATTGAAGCTTGAACAAAGAACTTTCTTTTTATTTGATTTAAACGACCCTTGGTTAATTCAATGCACAAGAGTTTTTCTTGATTTTAACAAAATGTGTTCAGTTGAGTTTAGGTTTATACAATATCTAAACATATACTTGTTACTTCCTGGCGTCAAGCGGTCGTGTTCTTAAGTTAAGGAACGTGCTTACTTGACCCGTTAATAAATTCACTTAACTTGTTAAACAGATGGTTGGATTATAGAAGAACGAGTATAGTAAGCATACATTGTACAAAAGTTACGTTTTTATACACTTGACCTTGAAATAAACGCACGCACATCCACAAGTGCGTAAACACACACACACACATACACACGCGGACACAGATATCTTAAACTTGAAAAATATATTCACACAATGTTACCGTTACTGAACAGTCAGATTTAAATTTTTACAAACTAGTTTCCTAACATCATCATCATCATCATCATCATCATCATCATCATCATCATCATCATCCTCATCATCATCGTCATCGTCATCATCATCATCATCATCATCATCATCATCATCAAACGCTTTTTTAGTAAAACACGATTTCCAGCATTGTTTGTGGACTCAAGATTTTGAATATTAAAAGCTTTTTTTCAAACTGGAAAGAAAATACTAAACAGAAATAAAGCAATATTCTTTTTGAACTTGTTATCAGTCCTAGCAATTCTTTGCAAGATGAGACATCCACACACAACGAACGTGCGGTACTTGAACAAAGGGATTAAGAAGACATATGGCTTGGGCAGAGGGGAACCGATCACGCTAAAAGTGGCCCAAATGTTGAAGAGGTGAAAATTGAAAACTCAGAAAAGGACCCAAAAGTTCACAGCATGGGACTCTGACTACTACAGGAGATTTGTGACTACTGCTGAGATTGTTTGAGATGTGCTGAACTAAAAGGAAACTGAAATATTTAAATGATATCTCTCTGATACTCGGTATGAACAAGGGCCATCGCCGCTCTGGAACGCCAGGTGGAGTAGTTTCGTCCCCTTTTCATATAACGGCACGCGACTCAACAGCTGTACGGTTAATTTTCATTGTTTGGGAGAGAAAAGGGAGGGGTGTTTGAGAGGGAAGGGAGGGGGTATAAATAGCGCCACAGATTTTAATTTCATTAGAGGGGCCGGGTAGCTCAGTTGGTAAGAGCGTCTTGCTAGTAACCGAAAGGTCGCTGGTTCGAATCCCGGATTGGTCAACGTGTGATCATATTATTTTCCCCTTTACCAACAACTGGCCCGCTGGTGTCAGTATAAATCGGTCCAGTAGTCACCTATATGCGAAAGTGTCGTGTGACTATAATCTACAAAACAACAACAACAATTTCATTGTTCGCGAGAGATGGGATGTGTGAGGGTTGGTGTGGGGATTGCAGGGGGTGCAGGGGGAGGTTGGGGAACAGGGTGAGAAAGAAGGATGGAGGTTGTTACAGAATGGTACATTTGAACTGAAGTTCCAAGGTAAGGCTGCTGCGCTCCCTTGCCATCTCCATCTTCCTATACGCTTGCGAAACATGGACCCTCACAGCAGATCTACAACGAAAAATACAAAGCATGGAGATGAGGTGCTACTGAAGACTCCTGGCCATTTCCTATACCCAGCACATCACCAACGACGAAGTCCGACAGACCATCACACAAGCCATTGGACAACACGATGACATGATCACAGTGGTGAAGAAACGGAAACTCGGATGGTGTGGCCACCTCACCAGAGCATCAGGCCTTGGTAAAAGCATCCTGCAAGGCACGGTGCAAAGGGGCAGAAGAAGAGGGAGACACAAAAAAAGAGGTAGGAGGACAACATTCGAGAATGGACTGGCTTGACACTGAGCGAAGCCATGAGGGTTGCTGAGGACAGAGAAAGAAGGTGCACGCTGGTTAAACGATCACCTATGGTGCCCCAACGACCTTCGAGTTACGGGATAGGATAGAGAAGACGTGGTTGGGGTTGGGGTGGGAGTGGCAGCGGTGATAATGGGAGGTGTGTATGTAGAGGATGGATGTGGGTGTGTGAGTTGTATTAGGGTGTGTGCGTATAAATAACTATGCAGGAGTCACTTTTAATGTTTTTGTTGTTGTTGTTGCATCAATTTTTATTCATCAGATTAACATAAGTTGTACTGATAATATTGTTGTTGTTGTTGTTTTTGTTTTTCCTTTTTGGAAAAGGAGGGTAGTGGTGGTGGGGGTGGGTGGGTGAGGGGGAGCGAGGTGAGTATGAATAGCGGGACACGAGTGTTTCATTTCCCTTGGAAATATGTCAATATCGTTGAAGGCTTCAATCATCGTCGAGCGTCTCATATAAAACAGGACTTCACCCCTCCTCCTCCCCTTTCTCCTTCCTCCCAAACCTCAATAGATAAACAAAGACAGCTTTACTAAGAGCGTGTGTTTAGGAAGGTCTGCGCTGTCGTCGTTATCTACCGCGTGTGCTTAATCTCGCTTGATCTGTATCGCTCCCTTTGATAGACTCCTTCCATCGATGCGCCTCCCCTCCCATCTCCACCCTTTCCATTCTCATCACACTCCTCCCTACCGCACACCCTACCCTCTCCTCCTCTCTTTATTTTTAACGGGACACTGTACAGAAATGAAAAGTCTATAGCGCCGCTATACACTTAACTGACTACCATCGTCAAACAAGCCGCCCCTCTTTTCTGGCAGACGGTAAACAGCCAAAAAGGTGCAAGCGTCGTCAGACTTGAAGCGGAACCGCGGGAGATCGCACACGCATTAGCACACACGCGCGACCGAATCACGTGTTCAGACCCTCGATCACCCATAGGTGAACGTCTCTGGCGCAACTAAGAGTCAGTGTTATTAATAGAAATCACGCACGCGCTGTTATCACAAGCTCAATCCTCAATGAACGATAGGCCAGTTCTCTGCCGCAGCAGGAGCTATAAACTATTATCATTATTAAGATACTCTCCGATAGTCACAGCTTTCACATGGCTATGAACTTTATATCAGTCAACTTCAAAAAAGGCGATTGAAGTATGGAAATTCCATATAGACTATAAAAAAGAGTTATTTATAATGTATTGATATCCTCTTTACGCTGTTCAATTTTTAAATATATATATATATATATATATATATATATATATATATATATATATATATATATATATATATATATATATATATATATATATATATATATATATATATATATATATATATATATATATATATATATATATATATATATATATATATATATATATATATATATAGGGGTGTCGGATAGTGCAGTGGTTGGAGCACTCGCTACTGTGTCGAAAGTGAAGCACCGTCCGGTGCGGTTAGCACTTGGATGGGTGACCGCTAAGGTGTGAAGCGACAAACAACAACGCCCCCAGTTGACTCAACTGTGATTGAGTACCTACTCTCTTGAGGGTGGGGAAGGTAAAGCAGCGAGGGAGAGAGTTGGGCATCACCCTCATTACGCTGGCCCAAGATAAGTGTGATCTCCAACATCACGCTCCCCTACGGCCACAAGGCTATGGGACTACCTTTACCTTTATATATATATATATATATATATATATATATATATATATATATATATAGAGAGAGAGAGAGAGAGAGAGAGAGAGAGAGATATATATATATATATAGATATATATAGATATAGATATATAGATATAGATATAGATATAAAATAATGTATATAAACTGTGATTGTTCTTTGCGTATGCATAATGTGATATTTTAATGTGTTAATGCTGCCACTGCATTTGTTCAATTTGAGATGAATAAAGTTGTATTGTATTGTATTGTATTGTATTTATTTTTAAATAGCGAAGTTTTTGTCAGTCGGTTTGACACAGTTTAATGTCTTCATGATTCACGCAAACGCCATTGATAACATGTTGTTCATACACAAAGTTTTGTGTAGAGAGGAAGATATGGAATCCCCTTTGTCCGGGGTGTCGGATAGTGCAGTGGTTGGAGCACTCGCTACTGTGTCGAAAGTGAAGCACCGTCCGGTGCGGTTAGCACTTGGATGGGTGACCGCTAAGGTGTGAAGCGACAAACAACAACGCCCCCAGTTGACTCAACTGTGATTGAGTACCTACTCTCTTGAGGGTGGGGAAGGTAAAGCAGCGAGGGAGAGAGTTGGGCATCACCCTCATTACGCTGGCCCAAGATAAGTGTGATCTCCAACATCACGCTCCCCTACGGCCACAAGGCTATGGGACTACCTTTACCTTTATATATATATATATATATATATATATATATATATATATATATATATATATATATATATATATATAGAGAGAGAGAGAGAGAGAGAGAGAGAGAGAGAGAGAGATAGAGATATATATAGATATATATAGATATAGATATATATAGATATAGATATATAGATATAGATATAGATATAAAATAATGTATATAAACTGTGATTGTTCTTTGCGTATGCATAATGTGATATTTTAATGTGTTAATGCTGCCACTGCATTTGTTCAATTTGAGATGAATAAAGTTGTATTGTGTTGTATTGTATTGTATTGTATTGTATTTATTTTTAAATAGCGAAGTTTTTGTCAGTCGGTTTGACACAGTTTAATGTCTTCATGATTCACGCAAACGCCATTGATAACATGTTGTTCATACACAAAGTTTTGTGTAGAGAGGAAGATATGGAATCCCCTTTGTCCGGGGTGTCGGATAGTGCAGTGGTTGGAGCACTCGCTACTGTGTCGAAAGTGAAGCACCGTCCGGTGCGGTTAGCACTTGGATGGGTGACCGCTAAGGTGTGAAGCGACAAACAACAACGCCCCCAGTTGACTCAACTGTGATTGAGTACCTACTCTCTTGAGGGTGGGGAAGGTAAAGCAGCGAGGGAGAGAGTTGGGCATCACCCTCATTACGCTGGCCCAAGATAAGTGTGATCTCCAACATCACGCTCCCCTACGGCCACAAGGCTATGGGACTACCTTTACCTTTACCTTTTACCTTTTGTAAAATATTTATTTGCGATTTTTGGGTTGTTGTTTTTTTTAACACTTTTAGGTAAATAATCTTAATATAAAAGTAGTATTTTTGAATACTCATTTGTTTACAAATAATGTAAGATTTCTCTAAACTAGATATTTTCCTATCCTATCCCATCCTGTCCCGTAACCCGGAGGTCGTAGGGGCACCACAGATGATCGTTTAACCAGCGTACTCCATCTTTCCCTGTCCTCAGCAACCCTGATGGCTTCGCTCAGTGTCAAACCAGTCCATTCTCGAATGTTGTCCTCCCACCTCTTTTTCGGTCTTCCTCTTCTTCTACCTCCTTGCACTGTGCCTTGCAGGATGGTCTTTGCAAGGCTTGGTGATCTGGTGACGTGGCCATACCATCGGAGTTTCCTTTTCTTCACCACAGGTCATCGTGTTGTCCAATGGCTTGTGTGATGGTCTGTGGGACTTCGTCGTTGGTGATGTGCTGGGTATAGGAAATGCCCAGAAGTCTTCTGTAGCACCTCATCTCCATGCTTTGTATTCTTCTTTGTAGATCTGCTGTGAGGGTCCAGGTTTCGCAAGCGTATAGGAAGATGGAGATGACAAGGGAGCGCAGCAGTCTAATCTTGGAATGTAGACTGATAGTCCTGTCTTTCCAAATTGGCTTCAACCTCGCCAGGGCAGCAGTTGTTTGTGCGATCCTGGAGAGGACTTCGTATCGGGACCCATTGTCTGATACAATGGCTCCAAAATATTTGAAGCTATGCAATGTGTTGAGGGATTGGCTTTGGACGTTGATGTCGGTGTTGATGCCATTGGTGTTGTTGGTCATCGCAGCCCATTAAAAAAATCTTTTAATTTATTTTAAAGTAATTTAATTGTATTTCTTTTTTTTCCCTTAGTGGAAACCCTGAAGCACCCCACCCTGTCAAGCAAATTCTGGTAAATAATGCAATACATCGATAAACAAATTCTTATTTAGAAACTTTTCTAAATAATATATTTCTTTACAAAATCTGGTAAATAATGCATTATAAAAGTAAATATTTTTTTTAAATTTACCAACAACGCCTTATTTACCTATATCATGATTTATTTACCGAAACAATAATATTCGGTAAATAATACATTATTTACGTAGAAAATACATTATTTAGAAAAATCTTACATTGTTGGTAAAAACAAAAGGATTATTTGGAAAATATGCTTCTAAATGTAAGATTATTTAGCTGAAAGTTAAGTGGGGAAAATAAATATTTTAGAAAGGCAATTCCATAGGGAGACAGACAAAACTAATACACAGCAGACCTCCTGGAGGAAACACTGGACATGTTAACGCCCCAAATAAACAGATTTATATAATTATTATAAATGGTGATAAGACCGGAAACACCTCACGGGATACACAGAGAACTACAGACTAGAAGAAGAAGAAGAAGAATGAGGAGGAGGAGGAGAAGAAGAAAGAAAGAAAGCATGTTCAGTGCGATTTTCCTGTTCTTAACCCTGAATACCGCGGAATCTCCCTTTAACGCGCGCAATTTTGTCATTATTGTTCTCAAAAATAATGTGAGAAGCTTTTTTTCCACGAGCACAGGTCTTACATTCCAGCGTAAAGCACCAAAAAGCTTTTAACAAGGCATCGGGATCCGAAAAAAGAGAAGTTGGGATTTGAGGTCAAAACTGTTGTGTGGCAGATGTATGTTCCCACATCTCCATAATCCCAAAGCTCTATCGGTGTTGTCAAGGCCCTATCTATGTTTCGACAGTTCCTAAAGGTTCCAAAAATATCGATGTTTTCCATAGTTTTAACATCACACTGTTCTCTGTTCTTCCTGCTCTATATTATCTCGGCTCTGTGTTCTCAACAGGCTTATATTCCAACAGCTCTATGTTGCCACATATTTAGGTCTGTGGTTCGATGTTTTCTTAGCTCTATGTTTCCAAGGCATTACGTTTCCGCAGCTCAATGTTCTCTTAGTCCTATGTTGCGACATTTTATGATCTTACATCTTCAGTTTTTTACAATGTTACGAATGAGGTGCTCTCTTTGAGTTCAAGTGGCGGTTGTACTCAGCCACGAGGCATGCGATAATGGTTTTCCATTTTTTTCATCTACCCCGTAGCTGAAGGTAGTCTTATGTAATGTCTTATTGTTTTCTATCGGTCAAGATAATAGTGATTATTTTTCGAATCTTCGAGATGAATATAGGAAGTGCAATAACGTAAGAAAATTCGTAACTCCGGTGACGAGTTTCTTGTGAATGGCTGGTTATGTCATTTTGGGACGTTCCGCGTTTTTCTAGGATGTTGATAGACTAGACTTTATATAAGTGGCGCGCTGTCTGCTTGTTATAGTTAGGTTTTAGAAAGCAGTACGCAGTCGTTGATGCTGTTTGCTGAATAAAGTTGGAAAACCTCATAACGACAACTTCTGCCTTGTTACTAAGTGAACGGGCTGCGTGGATAATCAATTCGATTTAAGCAAGATTCAAGCATCGGGGCTGAATCCACTATTGCTCTGTAACACGCAGTTCTATCTTTCCAATGCTATGCGGTTCCCATGGACGTATATTCCAAAGGGTTTCCTTTAGCGCTATGTTCCCTCAATTTTCACTTTATGCTTCCATGGCTCTATGTTCCCTTGGTGCTATGTTATCTCAGCTGTGGGAACATAACCCTTCTCCCAAATACAAGATAGGGTCAAAAAGTCATTTCGCTCTCTTGTTCAGAAACCATTGCTTGACGTCTCGAGGCTGTTCCTGTCCGCTTTCATCTTTCCCCTTCTTCATTATCATAATGACCTATGACGTCCCTCACAGCTGACCTCTGACCTGTCCGCGTGTTTGATAAGGTTTTTGACCTCTGTCGCTAGCATTTGAAACAAAAACCTTGTTTTCAAAGTCAGTAAATCGTATTGACGGCGGACGCCATCGTGTGAATTTATATATAAACCGGTCAACCGGTGCGGCACGTTTCGCCTACTCGCGTTTCGCCTATATGTTTTAAACTACTCTAAATCCAGCCATTCTGTCAACAGTACTCGTACACAATAGGTTGATCGGCGTGACTCAATGGCCTACAGTGGTGTTCGCCACTGCGCATGGTGAAGCAAGTTGACTTCTTAGGAAGCTTTACTGTGATCCTGAGTCCATCCTAGTCCAGCGGATTTAGAATCTTGTTACATAGGCCGTGCACCGCTCGAGCTAATATGGAATGTTACTAGCTTATAGATGAAGTCAGCACAGTGGTCTTTAAAACGATGTTGACCCCAGTATATGCCTCTACACAGCATACGCTTAATAGATCTCTGATACTCAGCTAGCGTCAAGGTCGGCTGCTTAGTGAAAACTGGCCCATTCACGCCTATGAGCAATGGAGCTCAAAGGCCTAGTATAGGCCTATTTCAGGGTATCTGTCAATAAAAGATCGCACATACGACGGAAAACCCAGAGAGATCTGTGATCTACACCTTTGGGTTTGAAGTTTAATCCAGCTGGTCTTCAAGTTTGAAAGAAACTCTTCCAGTAGGCCCTTGCTGTAGGTTGGGACAGTGAGCTCGTGTTGTGACCTTGGATTGTCCAACCGCTTAATGAAGTTAATGCCGGTTACTCTGTGTTCAGCTGACGAAGACAAACGGTGGAGCGTTCATTAAAAGAAATCCTTGGGCAGTCCCTGACCATGTAATATCGTTTAATGATGTACGGTCGGCACGAACCGTTTAACATCAAAAGGCCGTTATTACAAGTGGACGATAGTTGAATACTAATGACTGAGAAAATAGTCCTGAAATCCACTGAATACTTTTAAACTTTTTTTTTTCTTCTTCTTCCTTACAAGTTATAAGTTTCTTATAAGTCAATACGGCCACAGCGCCAACTGAGCGAGAGAGAATAAATATTGTGACCCAGTGCCTGCTGGGTGTGTTTATGTCTCTAGCACTAACCAGCCTAGGACGTGAGCGTCAGGATCTTTAAAGCCCGGGCGATGGAAGGGTTGCCTGTACAAACTGGACCTCGGTTTGAGACCATCGTGCGAAGGAGCGTTTCTGCTTACTCCGACCTGTAAAAGCTTAAGGCCACCAAACGGAATGTGACACCGTGGAGGGTTTATTCAGCGGACTTATGGATGTCCATTGTTAGTCCATCTCTTCATGGGCGGACCAATTCTCCCCTACCCCTTGCTGTTTGATAGCTTCAGCTTCTTTTTACATCTCGTTTTTTTATTTTTCGAGCTCCCTCTACCCCTCCTTAGACGAAATCATAATGTATCAATCAAGTTACTCTATCTCTCTCTCTCTCTCTCTCTCTCTCTCTCTCTCTCTCTCTCTCTCTCTCTCTCTCTCTCTCTCTCTCTCTCTCCCTCCCTCCCTCCAATCCGTGAACTGCTGGACCATGTAATAGTTTGGATTTCGATTTTCTGGTATAATAATATTAGCCATAGTTCCTATTCTACAAAAGTAGCCATCAATGAGAATGAATTTCAGGTTGCCGTATCAGGAACGCAACCACCGCAAAGCCGCGCACCCCAGGACGAGGAAAAAAGGGAATGGGTAGTGCTTGTAGGGTGCGTTAATATGTTTTGGGGCACTCACTCGTCTAGGCCATGAGCGTCAGGATCTTTAAACGTTTGTGCAGTAGGAATGCATATGCGTGCTCGATACTGCGTGCACAGAGTAGACGACCTTGGTTTCTTGTTTCATCCCTGAAGTTCATGGGCCTAGTTAGTGCCGGTTTGACTATACACTATAAATTCAGGTCGCTTTCCCAGCGAAAGCATAGCCCCAGCAGTAAAGCGCCATCAGGAACAAGAAAGGACAGACCCCACCAACCATTTCAGATTCAGAATTTATATTCCATACCCAGCACCGCCTCCTCCTTCAATTCTATTTCCCTTCTCCACCCCCCAAATATTTCTGTGAAAGCATGACGGCCGCAACGCCGCGTCATCAAAGACAAAGGGAGACATAGGATCCCATAACCATTCTCGTAATTTGAATATGCACCTAATACTACCTCTCTCTCGCTGTCTGGTTTGTGACTAACTGTCTGACTTTGTCTCTCTCTCTCTCTCTCTCTCTCTTTCTGTGTCTCTCTCTCCTTCACTACCACCCCCACTTTCACTCTCTCTCCTCCTCCCCACCCCCTCCTCCGCTCCCATCTATGTGCCCGCTCTTCCCTACTTCTGACCATGCATGTCCATGAAAATTCAGTTATAACGTATTCGCACTCGCGTGAACCATTATGAGTGTCCACACACAGACACTGTACAAAGACCATAGAGGCGTTCTTGCATTCCTGGTACATGGTCCCCACGTACAACCGTGTGAAGCGAAAGGCCCAGACAAGATGAGTGGGGGATGAGAAGGGGGGGGGAGGTTGGAGGGGAATACGAAGATCTGTTTTGTAGCCTATGACTGTATAATGCTCTAATATGAATGAAAATACAAATCTGAAAAACGTAGGTTGTCTGTTTGTATCAATCCATCAGATTGTTGTACTTGAATTTTTTTTTTTTTTTAAGAAAGAAAATTATTAGCTCTTTAACAAAGATGTTTTGTTTTTTTAAATCTCTTGAAAACGTAGGTGTGGTTGGAATAATGTAAAGTGTCGCCCGGTGTGACATCGTCACAGTTCCTAGTATCTTAGCTGGGCTGGGAGCGAATGGGAGCATTCTGATTGGTCGACGCGTTACAAAATTCGACGCATGCGCACAGTGCTATCATAGTCTTCATAAGGGTTAGGGTTAGGGTTAGGGTTTGGGTTAGAGTTAGAGTTTAGGGTTAGGGTTAGGGTTAGGGTTATGACGCCTAAGAACTTCGTGAAAAAGCCGGCCCGACATGACCTGGCGCATGCGCAAAGGCGCTCGGATAAACTAGGAGACCCGGAACTTGAAGGATGTGACATAACGGTGGCCGTAGCAGCAATCCTTTCACGGTGGCTGTGGCAACATAAGGGTGAATTTGGACAAGATTTTCTTCCGTTCAAATGTAGCTCAGATGGTCAACTTTGCTGGATTATCTCCCGTCCCTCCGCCCTGGTTTACATGCCGAACGCAGGCTACACACAAGAATGAAACTTGGACAGGATTACATTTCGGTTACGTATTTTATTTTTTATTTATGTAATGGTTTTTGTTTCAATAATTATTACGTTGCGCCTTTGTCTTATAAAGCATTGTAAGATGAAAGATAGCATGAATAGGATTAAAAACAAAGGATTTGAAGCTGAGCTTATGTAGTCCCTTTCCCTTGTTAAAGTCGTTCGCACTTAAAGGCGTGTAGCACAGTGCGCGGCTAGCGGTCAAAAAGTCAAGCGGGTGAAAGGTTGCTGACCACCGTTCACTGTGAAGATGCTGACCCGGCTCCTTTCCGTGTCATCTACCACATCAACTACTAGTCCAAGCTCCCAGAGCTCAACAAACGTCCTAAGACAACACCCTGACAAAATTGCGTCCCCTCAATAAGCTCATTTTCGACCTGTTTTAACATTGTATATATTCGCGTTTGTGTGTAATCTATACCATAAACACACTCCGCACAGCTCTAAGAGATCAAAACATTCTAGATCGAGTCCTTGACTAAAATTCTCTTTCGTCAGCACCGTGAAGACAAAACTGTCATTTTAACCTGGCACATTTATTAACGTTTCGTCTTACCATCATATTGCATAAATTTTCAACCCGTGCTTTGGTCCAGCAAAAACGTTCCATGGTAAATGAACCTTCGGTCAACATTTCTTTCGTCCAGAATAACATCCAGATAAAATTCTCTGTTACAGTACCAGAAATTGAAACAAGTCCGTTACTATCAAGAAATTATATCATTTTGTGTCATGCAGAAGATAGCAAAATAGGTTTATGGGTCTTGAGATGGTGCGTGAAACGAACCCACAGCCCGACAGAACGATCGTTCTCTGTCTCTGTCTCTGTCTTCGCCCATTGTTAAATCTTAAAACAGCCAGATCAGTTGCAACTTCTCTCATCCTCTCTAGATTGGATTATTGTAACAGCTGCCTCTGGGGACTACCCAAAACACAACTGCAGAGACTACAACTTGTTCAAAATACTGCAGCAAGGATTGTTCTAAAACAAAAAAGGAATGAGCACATTTCACCTGGACTTCGTTCTCTTCATTGGCTGCCCGTTGAAAAAAGACTAGACTACAAAATCCTGGCACTTGCCTATCAGTGCTTCACGAGCACTGCTCCCACCTACCTCACAGAACTGGTCTCCCCTTACCAACCCAGACGCGAACTCAGGTCAGGGACTCAGTGTAGACTTGAAACCCCCAGTGTGCGCACAAGCAACACAACCAAAAAGACTCTTGGAATGCGCTCCTTCAAAAATGCTGCACCCACTCTGTGGAACTCCCTTCCCCTGAGCTTGAAGCAAGCTCCATCCCTGCCAAGCTTCAAGAAAGGACTAAAAACTTACTTGTTTTAATATGGCTGAATCACCGTTTTAGTGCGCATAGAGCATGAACACTACGTACATGGATTTTTTTGGCGCCTTACAAGATCACATCATCATCATCATCATCTGTCTCTCTTTCTCTCTCTCTCAAATATTAATTCTTTTGACAAGACATAGGAGCTATTTTAGAACGTTACAATACAACGTTGGTTTCGGACGCTGGGAACGGTGTCACCTTCCCAGGAGAAAATACAGTAATTTACCCATGTGCTGTCGACGGGTATTGTACCTAAGAATTAAAGGATAGGAAGGATAAAGCTAGGAATCGGGTTTTCCGATTATCCTGGGAAAAGATAAATCCATACGGCGAGACAACAAGGAAACGGCAGTTCTACGTATTTGCGTACAGCGGCAGGATAGCTTACCCACACACAGTACTTTTATATAGGTAAAAATGTTTTCCCACAAAACCTTTTGGGTCGATGAAGAGAGGCGATATCGATCTCTTTTCTCAGGGCCAACTTTTCCTTAGTGTTCGGAGGAAGATATACTGAAAACAGCGAGAAATAATACAGTAACCACTGAGTATAATTTCTTACATGTACAAGGGGTTTCCCTTAGAAAAAAAAAAGCTTCATGGACCTCCACTTTCGGTGAGCCAGCTTAATTATTTCTCCCACCCTGTTACACTCGTTTGATGTTGGTGTTTTTCTATCAGTAGTTGATTCAGCCCCAATGCTGAAGTCCTGATAAGGTGTAACTCGGATTCGTTTATCCACGCAACCCGTTCAATCAGCAACACGGCACAGAGTCGTCGTATGAAGTTTTCAAACTTTATTCAGCGTTCATCAACAACTGCATACAATTGCCTTTTCACTCTCCTCCTCCTTCACACAGAGCATCGAATATATAGTTTTTCTCTACTCCAGAACACGGTGGAACGATCGAGTATGACGCAATCATAACCAATCACAAATAAATTCGTCATCACTGTCTTACGTCATACCACATTCTTTTCAGTCCAAGAATTTTCTCAGCTGTCTACATTTATTCGCGAAGTTTCGATCGACAGTAAACAAGCAAATCTAGAGAATTCTCCAATAATATCGACTAACGAAAATTATCAACGTTATACAAAGCTTCTCCTACCAACAATGCAAACTCAAATCAAAGGTAAATACACTCTATTATGAATACTTTGCAAAGCGAAACGATTAGATCTATTGTACGCGTTTCAGACATACTATCCTTCGCGTTTCAACGTAACACCCCCTACCCCCCACCTCCTCCACCCCTTGCTTGTTTTAGTTGTCTTATTCTTTTTCTTATTTGTTTCCGAACTCACCCGCTTTTTTTTTTCTTCACCTTTTCCTCATTCCTGTTGATGATTTTATCCTCATAATTTTCCCACATTTCTCCTTCTTCTTCTATCTTTTATTCCTTTTCATGATCGTCATCATGATCGTCGTGATCATCATCAGGATCATTCTCCTCCTCTTCAGCTTCTTCTTCGGTTTCTTCGTCTTTTCCAGATGATAAAGTGCATGCAATAAAAAAAAAGTATCTTTCTTTCTTTTTTTTATTAAAAAAAAATAATAAATTTTCATTCCATCCATCTCGTAAAAGAAACCAGTAAAAATTCAACAATTACACTCTATGCATCTACAATCGAAAAGCACCGGATAGTAAAGGACTGTATAACAATAGCGAATAAATAAATAATAAATAAATAACCAGAGTAATTTATTCCTTCTTAAAAGTACAACTAACATCGGCTATATCCAAAGTGATGGGAATCTGGAATCAATGTGGAATTTATTTTGTTTGTTTGTTTGTTTCTTCCGTGGTACCTACCTACCTTCCGCAAACTCCTTGCTGCAACTGTTTCCTAGTGAATCTCTAGCTATTATTTTGTTATGAGTTCATTATCTTTTTCTAATTGTTTTTGTTTTTATTTGTTTTTACATTTGTGTATATCTTTTTAAATTTATTTGTATGTTGCTTATGATTATGATTTCCTTATCATTGTTATTGTTCTTGTGTTGATGGCAATGTATTTGTATCTCAATGATGTAATTATTTTGCCTAAACTGACACAGATTATTGTAACTTATCCAGGTATGCACTCACTTAAGCTTTGCCTTTTGTGTATTCCTGTTACTGTATTTATGTATTTGTCAGATCAGAAATTTAACTGAATAAACCATTGTTTAAACCAATGTGGAATTTATCGAATATTTCAATATAGCCGCTTTCAGCCAAGACAATGAACAACTCCCGGCCTTTTTAGGAGTTAGAGTATAGGCGGTCTTGAATAACTGCTCTTCACTGTTTTGTTTTGAGTTTGTTTTGTTGGTTTTGAGACTATAAAATGCTATGATAGCGAAGTTTGCGATTTAGTTTTAAACGGGGATGTAATTAGTGGATGATTACAGTGTGGTAGTAGTGATGGTGGCTAAAACACAGTTTCAACCTTTTATATAGCAATGTGTGCCGCCATTGTTTTTGAGTGTAGATAGATGGTGGTGTGATGTGGTGGTGGTGGTGGTGATGATGGAGGCGATGGAGATGTTAGTTAATCATTGTTTAAATGGGTGATGTTGGTGTCGTTGACGGTGGTGATGACGGCTGGAGATTGTCGCGATACAAGCTCCATTGAGATACGTTTACATGTTGTTGAATTATGATGTTATTGAAAAATTATGTTATTGTGTAAGGGCGTACTGCATCCATAACGGCAGGAGTGTGATAGAGAATGTATTCTCAGGCACCGCTGGGTGTGGAAGAACAAAAATAGTGAAACCTCAAAACACGCTGAAAGGTTTGGTCTCGTAAAATTCATGAGTAGATGTACTTAATTAGGGTCGGTGTGGTTTATGTGTTTGCCGTAAATTTCACGGATTACGTGACAGAAATGATGATGATGATGATGATGATGATGATGATGATGATGATGATGATGATGATGATGATGATGATAATGACGACGGTGGAGGTGGTGGTAGTTATGATGACGGGTAAATTTTATATATTGATGGTAATGGTGATGACAGCGAACGTAGTGGTGGAGCTGAAGACGACGATGACAATGACGGCGATGATGATTATAATAGCCTACCGGCGATAATGATGACGACGACGACGATGAAGAAGAAGAAGAAGAAGAAGAAGAAGAAGAAGAAGATGATGATGATGATGTTGATGATGATGATGATGATGATGATGATGATGATGATGATGATGATGATGATGATGATGATGATGATGATGATGATGATGATGATGAAGAAGAAGAAGAAGAAGAATAAGAAGAAGAACAAGATGAAGACGAAGAAGGACAAGAAGAAGAAGAAGAAGAAGAAGAAGAAGAAGAAGAAGAAGAAGAAGAAGAAGAAGAAGAAGAAGAAGAAGAAGAAGAAGAAGAAGAACAACAACAACAACAACAACAACAACAACAACAACAACAACAACAACAACAACAACAAGATGCAGAAGAAGAAGAAGAGGAAGAAGAAGAAGGAGGAGGAGGAGGAAGTGGAGGAGGAGGAGGAGGGAGATGATAATTTATTGTATATAATAGTTATTTTATTTAATAGTTCTTTCAGGAGCTGCTCAAGGCGCTTCCCAATACAAGACCTAACACAAGCCCGTCCCCTCTTCTCTCTCTCACGGTCACCCTCAGCCCCACCTCCACTCTTTCCCGAGACTCCTTTTTTTGCAGCTTTTGGGAACATCCACAATTCTGGGGACCGGATTTGGAGGTTGCTGGGGTATATTAGTGTAGCCGGCCCTCACCCGTCTAGGACATGAGCGTCAGGATTTTTAAAGTCCGTGCGATGGAAGACGTGCATATGCAGACTACACCTAGGATTATACTCTCATCCGAAGTGCATGCAGCAGTGATGTATAATTATGGAAGAAGGAAAATGGGTAGATTTAAAAGAAAAAAAAGAAATGTCTTAAACTCTTCCCTTACCATTGCAACAGCGGTGCGCGTGGCCTTCATCCGTATTGGTTGATTTGAGGCTAACGGGTGACTGACTGGTTTGAACTGTGTTACCAAGGTGTTCCCGGTTATTCGAGGTCACAGCCTGACAAATCATAACCCTTATTATTTCGTTCTTTCTCTTCTTCTTCTTTTTATCTTTTTTTTTAACCGCTGTCGTACTATCTGGAATGAAAGAAAAAGAAAAGGATAAAGAAAATGAAGAACGGAAAAGAAAATGATTAGCGCTTTCCGCATAGTGACACCACCCACAATCACCGACAGAAAGGAGTTAACAAGGGAGACGACTCTAAAGAAAAGAGTTAACAAGAGAAACGACTCTTTAAAAAAAAATGGTAAAGGGTAAAGGGAGGCCATCCTCATAAAAAGACGGGGACTATATGAATTATTATACCTCTACGACCAGAAAATTAAAGAATGAAAAGAAGAGAGTGGGACAAAAAATACCGTGCGCGTTCTTTGGCCCTTGCTGCGAAGCGTCCTTAGCAACCTCCCAAGTCTGCGGTAACAACCTCGCCACTTACATCCCCCACCCCCCTCCTCCGCTCCCCCCTCACACAATAACACCTTCTATACCCCTCCTGTCCGCCCCTTCCTTTTGGAATGATAAATTTGATTTTATCCCCTCGTATAGCGAGGCTCTGTTCCTTTTCCTTTTTTTTCTCTTCTCTCTCTTTTCCCCACTCTCTCTCCACCAACCACCACCCCCCTCCCACCCCTCTCTTTCTCTTTCTATTGTGTCTCTGTCTCTCCTCTCTCTCTCTTTGTCTTCTGTCTCTTCTCTCTCTCTCTTTCACTTCTGTCTGTCTCTCCTCTTTCTCCTTCTCTTCTGTCTGTCTCTCCTCTCTTTATCTTCTGTCTCTGTCTCTCCTCTCTTTCTCTTCTGTCTCTGTCTCTCCTCTCTCTCTTTCTCTTGTGTCTGTCTGTTCCTCTCTTTCTGTTCTGTTTCTGTCTCTCCTCTCTCTCTTTCTCTTTTGTCTCTGTCTCTCCTCTCTCTCTCTTCTGTCTCTCCTCTCTCTCTCTTCTGTCTCTCCTCTCTCTCTCTCTTTCTCTTCTGTCTGTCTCTCCTCTCGTTCTCTCTCTCTTCTGTCTCTCCTCTCTCTCTCTCTCTCGTTCTCTTCTGTCTGTCTCTCCTCTCTTTCTCTTCTGTCTCTGTCTCTCTCCTCTCTCTCTCTCTCTCTCTCTTTCTCTTCTGTCTCTGTCTCTCTCCTCTCTCTCTTTCTCTTTTGTCTCTGTCTCTCCTCTCTCTCTTTCTCTTCTGTCTCTGTTTCTCCTCTCTCTCTTTCTCTCTCCCTCCCTCCCTCTCTCTACTTGGTTTTCATATTCTCCTTCAAGCACCTACTCTTCCTTATGTACTCTAATGTACTTCTTCTTTTCTTGCTCTTCTTTTCTCATTTCTTCTTTATTTCTACTCTCTTCTCTCTCTCTCTCGCTCTCTCTCTCTCTCTCTCTCTCTCTCTCTCTCTCTCTCTCTCTCTCTCCCTCTCGCTATCTCCGTCTCTTCCTTGTTTTCATCTTCTTCTATGTTCCATATTCCTCTATTCTTCTACTGCTGTTTCCTTCTCCCATCTAAGAAATGTTTCTGTGTGTCTGCCTGTCTACCTGTCTGTCTGTCTGTCTCTCTGTCTTTCCCCCCCCCCTCTCTCTCTCTCTCCTTTATTCTCTCTCGCTTCTGTTGTTCCTCTCTCAAACTATCTCTAAGTTCTCTATTACTTTCCCCACCAACACCCGTTCACACTCACCCACACCCAACCTCCCCCCACCCCCTTCTACTTGCGTTCAGAGTATCTCCAAAGCATGTATAGTTGCTCATCTTCACGTAAATGAGAACCAACTAGTCCCATACAATCGGAGCAAAAGGCATACAAACAAAAGCTACATAATAGTATGCGTTTATTGGAAGGCTGTACGCTTCTTATTTTCTCATTATTTAGGGTCATAGACTGCTTCTTTGCTTCTCCCCGTCCCCTGTTATTTTTTCTTTTAAGGTTGGTTTTTTCCCCCCTTCCACTCTTAAAAGCGTTCTTCTATTTCTAAAAGACGTTATACTGTCCTATTGAGGCTATTCCTTTAAATGAGTTCTGCTGATTCGTCAATTTTCACCATCAGCTGCTGCGTGGAGGTCATCAGACCTACTCCTGTTGACAGAGGTCCTCTTTGACGAGGTGTGTGTGTGGGGTGTGTGGGTGTGTGTGTGTGTGTGTGTGGGTGTGTGTGTTCGTTCGCTGTAGGATTTCGTGAGGAGGCAGAGACGGAAACGAAGCACTACTACTACTGCTGCAACTACTACTACTACTACTACTACTGCTACTGCTACTGCTACTGCTACTGCTGCTGCTGCTGCTGCTGCTGCTGCTGCTGCTGCTGCTGCTACTACTGCTACTACTACTACTACTACTACTACTACTACTACTACTACTACTACTACTACTACTACTACTACTACTACTACTACTATAATGTATGCCTTACATGCGCTTGTTATCCAATCGCCACGAGTCCTCGTTATTATGTCTGGTGGGGATTTGGTGTTTAGTAAGCTATTGTATACCAAGACTTGACAAGTTTATTTGACGATGTGCAATGTCATGCTGTCCTTTGGCCGAATAAATTCTGTCTTTGTGTTTTCTGTACAGTATTATATACATACGTTGACGTACAACACAAACTAGATTAGAATAAACAGAAATGCACAACTGCGATTCCTTAACTGTGATATCATTGGTACTCTTTAATGTCTAATAACACCAGGCGGAAGATGTCAGGAGCCAATAAATGAAATATTGACTGAAATATTGATTGAAATATGCGGTGTGTTATTTCGGTACGGGAGGTACGTCGCTTGCCTTGTCTGCCGATGTACCCTCGTTCCAATCCATGGGAATTTATTAATGTGATCGTTCTTAAATAGCGCTTTTCCAGTTTAAGAGCTGCTCAAGGCGCTGGCCGATACAGGATTTAATTCAGGCCGCCCGAGGCGCCCACTTGAACAGCAGCATATCTGACAAAAGTGGACCTTTTCTAATTATTTTGTCGCCGCAGCGGTGCATCAGATAACCCGGTTATTCTGTAAATAATTTTTTTAAAAAGAAAAGAAACAAGAAGTATGGGTGACAAGTTCAAAACAACACACACATTGTGATCGAGTGGACCAGTTGTCCACGGCGTTTGATAAAGCACGCGTTGCATGCAGTTTGTATCTTCACGTGGTTGGCTTAGTAGTGCAATTGTGATTGCAAGCAGCAAGTGCTTTTGGGCTGGTAAAATGCGCTATACGGCAACAGTAAACAGTTGTGAGCCTCTATGTTGGCACAGATCGCCGCCCTTGGAATAGGATTGATGATTCGGGGGAAAACCGCAAATATACCTCTGGAATTATTATTATTATTATTATTATTATTATTATTATTATTATTATTATTATTATTATTATTATTATTATTATTATGACTATAATTAATTAACTAATTCTTAAATAAGTAGCCATTTACGCATGTGTGACTTGTCAAAACTCTGTAGCCGATAATTAATTCTCATTATGATTATGATTATTATAATTAATTAATGAATTTATTATTATTATTATTATTATTATTATTATTATTATTATTATTATTATTATTATTATTATTTACATTCCCTGTTCTTTAGTTCACCTTCCTTGGTCGCCGTCTCCGCGTCATCTACATCTGAACCACTCCAGTGTGTGTGGCGAGGAGCGGATCTAACTATCGGCAGGTATTCCTCGCTCCAGTAACTCGCCGTAAATTGACGGACGACCTAACAATGATCCTTAGCATGGTCTGCGCTGTGAAAAAAAACATGCGACCGAGGAAATCCTTTGTTATTAGGCTGCCTTGCCTTAACCCCAAAGCTCAGCCTTGGAGCCAGCGGCCTTCCTCTGGTGTCCTGAACATTGTTAAGTTTAAAGTCCACGCCCATCATTGGCGATATGGCAGACGGGGATAACCAACCCAGGGAATCAACACTGAACCTCCAGAGCAAGACAGAAAAATGGCCAGTTTTAATTTGCCTACTACGGGATTCGAACCGAGGTCATCGGTGTGCCAGGCGAACGCTCTTCCACTTGGGCTACGGCGGTGGGATCTTGTATACTAACTAGTAACTGCAGAATATGCACATTATTTTTCCTACCATCTTCCTTTTCCGTACCACCACAGAACCACACACACTTCAATAACTACACACACTTCAAGAACCACACACACTTCAAGAACTACACACACTTCAAGAACCACACACACATCAAGAACCACACACACTTCAAGAACTACACACACACATCAAGAACCCCACACACATCAAGAACCACACACAATTTTAAGATTGAATTCATCTCCAAGGTCTTCATCGCAAAAGATGCTGTGTTTACTTTCTATTTCTTTTTCTACTTTTTCTTTCTTTCTTCCTTTCTTTTTCTTCCTTTTCTAGATTTCTTACTTCCGTTAACTATTTATCAAAATTGTATTTCATTTTCTTTTTTATTTAAGTTATTTCTTTTGCCCCTTTTTTCCCTTTCCTTCTGTCCCATTTTTTGTTTCTTTTTTCTTTTAAACACTCTTTCTTTCTTTTCTTCCGTTAACTATTTTATTTTATTTATTTATTTATTTCGTGTACTTTTTTTATTTTCTTGCATTTAAATTCTTTTAAAATATAATATCTTTTTTTTCTATCGTTCTTTTTCTATCTTTCTTACTTTGATGTTGTTGAGTTTTAAAAAAAATAACATATTTGTTCTTTGTATTTCATTTTCTTTTAAATTTAAGTTTGGTATGCCGTCAAGACTGGATCTGGATTTTGATAATACTATTTTGTGGTCTAGCACTCACTCACCCGTCTTGGACATGAACGTCAGAATATTTAAAATCCGTACGATTTAGAATGCATATAAGCACATAACGGACCAGTTGTGGAGCTGTTCTTCGGCCGGTCGTAGTATTTACAGTTTACTATAGAAGAAGAAGACGAAGCAAAAACGGGAGACACGAAGAAGAAGAAGAAGAAGAAGAAGAAGAAGAAGAAGAAGAAGAAGAAGAAGAAGAAGAAGAAGAAGAAGAAGAAGAAGAAGAAGAAGAAAAAGCAGGAGAAGGAGAGGAAGAAGAAAAGGAATAAGAAGAAGAAGAGGAGGAGAAGGAGAGGAAGAAGAAAAAGAAGAAGAAGAAGAAGAAAAAGAAACAGGAGAATGAGAAGAAGAAGAAGAAGAAGAAGAAGAAGAGGAGGAGAAGGAGAGGAAGAAGAAAAAGAAGAAGAAGAAGAAGAAAAAGAAACAGGAGAATGAGAAGAAGAAGAAGAAGAAGAAGAAGAAGAAGAAGAAGAAGAAGAAGAAGAAGAAGAAGAAGAAGAAGATGAGAGGAGAAGGAGAGGAAGAAGAAAAAGAAGAAGAAGAAGAAGAAGAAGAAGAGGAGGAGAAGGAGAGGAAGAAGAAAAAGAGAAAGAAGAAGAAGAAGAAAAAAGAAACAGGAGAATGAGAAAGAAGTCCACTTATTTTTTTTTTTCCGGAGAAGAAAGAAGAAGAAGAAGAAGAAGAAGAAGAAGAAGAAGAAGAAGAAGAAGAAGAAGAAGAAGAAAAAGCAGGAGAAGGAGAGGAAGAAGAAAAGGAATAAGAAGAAGAAGAGGAGGAGAAGGAGAGGAAGAAGAAAAAGAAGAAGAAACAGGAGAATGAGAAGAAGAAGAAGAAGAAGAAGAAGAAAGAAGAAGAAGAAAGAAGACTCTTAGAAGATGAAGAAGAAGAAGAAGAAGAAAAGCAGGGAGAAGGAGAGGAAGAAGAAAAGGAATAAGAAGAAGAAGAGGAGGAGAAGGAGAGGAAGAAGAAAAAGAAGAAGAAGAAGAAGAAAAAGAAACAGGAGAATGAGAAGAAGAAGAAGAAGAAGAAGAAGAGAAGAAGAAGAAGAAGAAGAAGAAGAAGAAGAAGAAGAAGAAGAAGAAGAAGAAGAGGAGAAGGAGAGGAAGAAGAAAAAGAAGAAGAAGAAGAAGAAAAAGAAACAGGAGAATGAGAAGAAGAAGAAGAAGAAGAAGAAGAAGAAGAAGAAGAAGAAGAAGAAGAAGAAGAAGAAGAAGAAGAAGAAGGAAGAAGAAGAAGGAGAGAAAAAAAGGAAGAAGAAGAAGAAGAGGAGGAGAAGGATGAGAAGGAAGAAGAAGAAGAAGAAGAAGAAGAAGAAGAACAAGAAGAACAAGAACAAGAAGAGGAAGAACAAGAAGAGGAAGAAGAAGAAGAGGAGGAGGAATCCACCCCTCTTCTTATTACCTTTACAAGCGTAGTCATTGCAAATGGCGTTTCCTCTAAACTTATTCGTCCCCCCCACCCACCTTCCCTCCTCCCAAAAAAGTGTGGTAATCTTCCTTTAAAAGGTGTAACTTAAGGCGGCAGCGTTCCGCTACTAACCATTATGCCGCTAAAAGAACTTTCCTCCCCTAGGTTTGAACAATGCCTTCTCAGGGGCACAACAAAGGAGCCGGCACAAGAAGGGAGGGTAGGGTCTTACCCCTTTCCTCCCCGCAAAATAGAAAAAAGTACCAAGGTTAGCAGTTAGGCCCTAGGATTACAGCCATACCCTTTTTTCCGTTACGAAAAGAAAAGAGGGACGCCTTAGAAGGCCAAATCTGAAGAGTCAGACATTTTTTTTTAAAGAAGAAAACATTGGTCTTTTTTTTCTTTTTTTTTTAAAGGAACTTAAAAGGTCTTAGAATTTGTAACCTTCTTTTCCCCATTTTCTTGCTTCAATCTTAATTGACCATGTTCTTCTTACCTCCTCCCCCGTCCTTCACATTACCCTATCACCACCAGTCACTTCCTACCTTACCTCCAAAAGGTGTCCAACAGTCACTCTAGATTCTAAGCCTAACGCCTACCATAACTCTACCCCATTACACTCCGCATCCTCTTAACAAAAAAAGTCCGAAAGGTATTTTTACGTTGTTGGCCTGACGACAGGTTTTATTTCTTAAAGAGGTCATCTCGAGGTCTCGGGAGGTACATGCACTCTTATCAATAAGTGCAAAAGTCCTTTTTTCCGACATACACAAAGAGTTATACATGAGCAAATTGACTACGGCCTATGACAAGAATTATCATTACTGTGTGTGTATCCCACTTTTTTCTTTGTCTTTTATTTTTTAAAGCACGTTTAATTGCCAAGACCATCCTGCAAGGCAGGGTGCAAGGAGGCAGCAGAAGAGGGAGACTGAAAAAGAGGCGGGAGAACAACATTCGAGAATGGATGAAACTGAGCGAAGCCATGAGGGTTGCTGAGGACAGAGAAAGATGATCATCTGCGGTGCCCCAACGTCTTTCGAGTTACGGGATAGGATAGGATAGGATACGAATGACAAAGGTTGCGATGAAAGACTCCTTTTTATCGATGCATGCTGTTGCTGATGCCGATAACGACGACAAAAGCGGCGGGGGCGACGACGACGACGACGACGAAAAAGAAAAGAAGAAGAAGAAGAAGAAGAAGAAGAAGAAGAAGAAGAAGAAGAAGAAGAAGAAGAAGAAGAAGAAGAAGAAGAAGAAAACTACTACTACTACTACTAAAAATAATAATAATAATAATAATAATAATAATAATAATAATAATAATAATAATAATAAGAAGAAGAAGAAGAAGAAGAAGAAGAAGAAGAAGAAGAAGAAGAAGAAGAAGAAGAAGAAGAAGAAGAAGAAGAAGAAGAAGAAGAGAAGAAGAAAAGAAGAAGAAGAAGAAGAAGAAGAAGAAGAAGAAGAAGAAGAAGAAGAAGAAGAAGAAGAAGAAGAAGAAGAAGAAGAAGAAGAAGAAGAAGAAGAAGAAGAAGAAGAAGCAATAGATGAGGGTGATGGTGAGCATTGACAGTAACTAGTAACAGCGATCAAACTCCAAAAGATGCTTATTGACACGGTCTACAGAAGAAGAAGAAGAAGAAGAAGAAGAAGAAGAAGAAGAAGAAGAAGAAGAAGAAGAAGAAGAAGAAGAAGAAGAAGAAGAAGTAGAAGCGGAAGAAGAAGAAGAAGAAGAAGAAGAAGAAGAAGAAGAAGAAGAAGAAGAAGTGCTTAGAGGAGTTGGGCCATAGTTGAAGCTTAGACCGCAACTCGTTTTTTTGGGAAAAAATAAATTTAAAAAAGGTGCTTAGTTGACGAGTGTATGTGAGGACACTGCACAAAGCAGCCAATGCTAATTTTCTGTCTCGAAACCTCGCCTCCCTACTTCTTTATCGTAACATTGTTATACTGCGAAAAACGTTGAGTAGAGAGCGAGGAGGGGTGGAGGTGGGGGTTGGAGGAGAGGGGGCAAAGAGGGCGGAGAAGGGGTGGAAATCATTATGATAGGGCTATGGGTGTCGCCTTACGAAGAAGACGGCAGGTGAAAAAAGATGCTAATATACACCGTTTGCATCTCGTTCAATAGAGAAGCGTTAGTTAAGTGGTATCTGTCGGAGTCTGAGCTTTTCAAAAATGTTATTTTATTTAATTTTTTTTTTAATTTTGATGGAGTGAAACCCCCTCTCTCCTCTGGAATTTGTATGAAGAACCATGATTATTGAACAGTGCTAAAATATTTTCCTTGCTGTTTGTTGGGACAATAAAGACTTTGATTCTGAAACTGAGTTTTGGTTATTTTTTGGTTGAAGCATCGCATCCTATCCTATCCTATCCTATCCTATCCTATCCTATCCTATCCTATCCCGTAACTCGGAGGTCGTTGGGGCACCACAGATGATCGTTTAACCAGCGTACTCCATCTTTCTCTGTCCTCAGCAACCCTGATGGCTCCGCTCAGTGTCAAGGCAGTCCCCCCCATTCTCGAAAGTTGTCCTCCCGCCTCTTTTTCGGTCTCCCGCTTCTTCTACCTCCTTGCACTGTGCCTTGCAGGATGGTCTTTGCAAGGCTTGATGATCTGGTGACGCAGCCAAACCATCGGGGTTTCCGTTTCTTCACCACTGTGAGCATGTCATCGTGTTGTCCAATGGCTTGTGTGATGGACTGTCGGACTTCGTCGTTGGTGATGTGCTGGGTATAGAAAATGCCCAGAAGTCTTCTGTAGCACTTCACATCCATGCTTTGTATTCTTCGTTGTAGATCTGCTGTGATGGTCCATGTTTCGCAAGCGTTTAGGAAGATGGAGATGACAAAGGAGCGCAGCAGCCGCGCCTTACCTTGGAATGTAGACTGGTGGTCTTGTCTTTCCAAATGGGCTTCAACCTTGTCAGGGCAGCAGTTGTTTGTGCGATCCTGGAGAGGACTTTCTGTCAATGGCTCCTAAATATTTGAAGCTATGCATTGTGTTGAGGGATTGGACTTTGATGTCCGTGTTGATGCCATTGGGGTTGTTGGTCATCATTTTGGTCTTCTCTGCACTTATTTCCATTCCATAGGCTCTGGAGGTGGTGTCAAGCCTCTGTATCAGCTGTTCCAGCTGTTCAAGTTCTTGTTCCTCCCCAGCCAATCCATCAATGTCATCCGCAAAACGAAGGTTGGACATTGCTCTACGCCCTATGCTGACTGTGCCTTCGTGATCTGCAAGGGCAACTACCATTGAATTTAACGTCCACATCCGCCTTGGCGATAAAACAGACAAGGATAGCCATCCCAGGAAACAGACGAGGTAAGGACCTACATATCCACTTTAAATCACCAGAGCAATCATACTGCAAAGATGCCGGCTACACAAATACAATCAGCACGCACTAGGTCCCTTCTCCCCATCCCAGGTCGCCCTGGATGGTGCTCAGTCGTCTCGGCGTCAGACTATGCGCTTGAAGGTTGCAGATGGGCGCCTTGGGCGGTTCGAGTTAGATCTTGTATCGACCAGCGCCTTGGGCAGTTCTTGAGCGGGAAAAGAGCTATATAAGATTGATCAAATAAACAAACATGAGCTCCGTGAGATTGTATGCGCGCTAAAGAGACGAACCACTCGCTGAACTTCAGCAAATGTGATAATCTGCGCTCAGGTATGCAAACTAAGCTTGAAGCAGACAGCTGTGTTAAGCCTACGCAGACTATAACACTGAACGGGTGGTGGGCTTGACCGGGGGGCGCAAAGAAGGGAATTCGAGGTTCGGACGATGGACATGCACGTCCAGTGTTCGCGGCCTGTGGTTGAACACATCAACATCTTGTCGCCCCAGCAGCACTTAAAAAAAAGATTCAGACATCCCTGCCCCCCTTCCCCATCCCCTCGAACTCCCTTTTCATCCGCTCTGTGCCTCCTCCCTTATAAAAGTTACAATAAAAAATAAGAAAAAAAGCAGGAAAAGGTGAGTGTAGCTTATCAGTTGAAATTAAACACAGAAAACCCTTGAAAATCAATTCCTTCTTGTTGGTTGATTTCCCCTTCTCCTCCTCCTCCTCCTCCTCACCCTTCTCCTCCCAGCAGCATCAGCAGTTTGCTGACCTGATGAGTTGATCTTACAGCCGACTTGTTACTTTTTAGAACAGCTTATGCGTTTGACTGAATGAGGCTCATTTGATCATCAATCCTGGTTGGCTCCACTGATGATGGTAGCAAACGCATTCATATTCCTAGCATTATTCTTCTCCTGGCCTCTTTCCAAGCCTCTGTTCTCCTTCCCTCGCCTTCACCCCCTCCGCCCTCCCAGCCACCTGCAGATGCTATAGCAACACGCTGCGAAGCACCTGTAACCAACACGTTGCAGAATATTTTCAAACCCCCAAAGACGCTGCAAAGAATTATAAGCTTTGAGCCTCTTGACCTCAGCATTCGCTGGAAGGCGCATCTGCTTCGTCAGCATCTGCTCAAACAAGTGTCTCGATACAGCAACAGCAGGCAGAGAAGGTCTTGCAACTGGATAGTTTTTAAAATCACCTGCAGATAGAACCGATGCTGATGCTGCTGGTACTTTCTCTCTCTCTCTCTCTCTCTCTCTCTCTCTCTCTCTCTCTCTCTCTCTCTCTCTCTCTCTCTCTCTCTCTCTCTCTCTCTCTCTCTCTCTCTCTCTTTCCCTCACACCTCCCAAAAAATTTATATAAAATAAAAAAAGCGGCAGTAAGATTTTTGTTTTTAGATTTTTTTGCGATGTGAATGCATTTTTTAAGGAAAAAAAAAGAAGCTCCCCTATCAGCATCTGTCTCTCAGAAGAGACAAAAACTGTCTTCCATACAAAAAATAAGGCAGAACGGATTTTGATTGCTTTGGGTAGCTTTTAAAAATCATCTGGAAGTAGAAGCGATGCTGATGTTGTCAAGTACTTTCAAACTTCTCACAGCAAGTAGCTGATCTGTTTTGTGTGCGACATGATTGGATCAACCAAAATGGCTCGGCAGCGTCTGTCGAACAGGTGTTTTTTCCTTACTGGAACAGCAGGCAGAATAAATTTTAACGTGATAGGGTAGTTTATCCCGATAGGTTGCGTACACCATTTTTGTACCATGCGATTGGATTTTTATTTTAAAATTAACATCAAAAACGATTCTTCATCATCTGCCCCCAACCTCCGCACCCCATTGACTTCGATACCGAATCAGCAGGCGAATCTGAACGGACTTCAGGGTACTTTCAAATCTGACCAGCAGGTAGCTTACAGACTTCATTGCGATGCGATTGGATATTTTCAAAAAAGAAATCGCCAATATCAGCAGCAGTCACGGACTGATTGCCTGCACGCGCTTTACTTTGAGCCAAAAAAAAACGGGAAAGGGGATCACAATCGTTCAGTGGTTCATTCAAGCACCACCACCCACCTTCCTCATTCGTTCAGGAAAGCACGCACCGTCATAACCACCTGTCTTCTCTGTGTCTCTGTCTCACTCTCTTTCTCTGGCCCAGTGAAACTGAAGACAAGCGGTGTACTAACAGGCTGGACACAGGGTGTAATTTCGTGACCCCCGGGTCACTGTGCGGCACGTTCATTCACCTGTGTGTGCCGGCATCCCACAACCAGTTCCCCCCCCTCCACATACACCCCCCCCCCTTCTCAACAACAGTCAGACAGGTGATCTTTTGGCCGAACGGTCACCCCCTCTCTCCGCTCACCCTCTTACATCTATCCATAGCCTTCTAGACTTTCATCCTCTCGTCAAGATCTGCCCCCCTCCATCCCCCCAACCCTTCCTGTTTTATTCTCCTAATGCAGGAAGAGATTATAAAAGTTCAAACATCTCACAAGGGTAAAGAGTCCATCCTTGGCTTCTGACCCTTGACCCCCACCCCCCTCCCAAACATTTTCCTCCTCTCACCCCAACCGCCTTTTCTCTTTGCAAAATCTAAACCTTCACGTAATTCTAGTGTCCGTTAGTCGGGATGTTATGACGACCTACTAGCGCCAAAGTTACCATTATGAAGAGATCATTGCAATAACCACGTGTTCCGTATAATTTTCGGAGATACCGGTAATCCACAGTTTTAATTAATAATTATAGGTATTTGCCACAACCTGATAATTACAAATATCATGAGATAGTAACAAATATCATAGGAAAATTACAATTATCAAAATATAATTATAATTGTTATTGAAAAATTACAAATATTTTCGCGTGATCATGTTTAATATTCAGTTTTGGCTCTAGCAATCCATCTGGAAATGGGCCGAAACCGAAAATTGTAATTTTCACTTGATAATAATAATTGCTACGTGCTAATTGTTAATATGTCGTTGATATTTGTAATTATAATATTTGAAATTATCAGGTTTTGGCGCTAAGTAGGTCGTCATAATGTGAATTACACAGAACATGTGTTAATTACAATTATCACTGACACCTGTAAATGCACGTTTTACCCCTTGGGGTCATGAGCAATCTTGCCACTGTAGATTGTTCTAACCTATAAAGGGAACAGTGAAAGCCCCAGTTGAAAACCTGTCTTGCCTTTGTAGGCATGACAGATTCACTGCGGCAACAGTACCCCCGTTGGAGTGCCGGGGGTTTCAGTATAAATAGTATCCCCACTTTATGGAAATTTAGTGCTTTAAATTCCCACTGTTGCTATCTTCCTCATATACTCTTTCCCATTCCTGCTCTGTCCTATCACTCTGCTATACTATCTTCTTCTTCGCTAGATCAATGACCTACCTTTTTTCTTGAAAACTCTTCCTGGACAAGACTCCTTGTTTGTGTATGAAGTCTGTTGGATCAGCTTGGGAGTGTTGGACGCTTTCTGCTGGGTGGTCACTAGGGCTTCCTATGATGTTAGTATTTAGCAATATAGGCATTTTATATGTATATGTTTCGTTGATGATTTGTAATGATGGTTGTATTCTATTTTGTTTTTGTAACCGGGGGTTCGCGTAGTTGAGGTAAACCCTCAGCCGTCCCCCGCGTGGGATGTCTTTATTGTAAAGAGACTGGCCGGTGGAGGGCGTTCAATTTTCCCACTAGGGTTGTTTCGGCAGATCTTTTATGCGGATCGGGGGTTGTCCGGTCCTGATTTGGCTCGGAGGAGTCCGCTGGACCTAAAGCAACAATAAATCAATCAATCAATGCACGTTTTGGCGCTAGTAAGCCGCCTTAATCAGAATTAAGCATGATCACGTAAAAATTGTAATTATCAAGTGCAAATTGTAATTATTATGTGATCATTACAAGTTTTGGTTTTGGCGCATTTCCAGGCGGATTGCAAGACACAAAACTGAAAATTAAACATAATCACGCGAAGATATTTATACTTTTTCAATGATAATTGTAATTATCCCTTAATAATTGTAATTATCCCATAATATTTATTCTATCCTATCCTATCTCATCCTATCCCGTAACTCGGAGGTCGTTGGGGCACCACAGATGATCGTTTAACCAGCGTACTCCATCTTTCTCTGTTCTCAGCAACCCTGATGGCTTCGCTCAGTGTCAAGCCAGTCCATTCTCGAATTCTCCATGCTTTTGTATTCTTCGTTGTAGATCTGCTGTGAGGGTCCATGTTGGGCAAGGATAAAGGAAGATGCAGATGACAAGGGAGCGCAGCAGCCTTACCTTAGAATGTAGACTGATGGTTATGTCTTTCCAAATTGGCTTCAACCTGGCCAGGGCAGCAGTTGTTTATGCGATCCTGGAGAGGACTTCCTGTCGTGACCCACTGACTGATACAATGGCTCCTAAATATTACACCATTAACAGTCGCTTGTCATCACTCTTCCCAAAAAGGTTAACCTTCAGTAGTGTGAAAATTACCGCACCATCAGCCTGATCAGCCATCCCAGCAAGGTTTTCCTGAAAATAATACTCAACAGGTTGAAACTCCAAGCTGAACAAATCATAGCTGAAGAACAAGCATAATTCAGTGCAGGGCGAAGGACCACTGAACAGATTTTCAACCTCAGAATAATCTGCGAGAAATACCTACAGCACGAACATCTATATCATGTGTTTGTAGACTTCAAGAAAGCGTTTGGCCGAGTCTGGCATGCAGCTCTGTGGACAACCATGAGAGTGTACAATATCAGCCCTAAAATTATTGAAGTCATCAAACACCTGTATGATAAGACTACCAATGCAGTCCTCCACAACAGCGCTATCGGGAACTGGTTTAGAACAACAATCGGTGTGCGTCAGGGATGCCTATTCTCTTCAACACTCTTCAATATTGAATTGAATTGAATTGAATACCTGTCTAGAGCGCATTATGTCAGCTGCCCTTGCAGATCACGAAGGCATAGTCAGCACAGGGGGTAGAGAAATCTCCAACCTCCGTTTTGTGAATGGCATTGATGGATTGGCTGGAGTAGAACACGAACTTGAACAGCTGGTACAGAGGCTTGACACCACCTCCAGAGCCTATGGAATGGAAATAAGTGCAGAGAAGACCAAAATGATGACCAACAACACCAATGGCATCAACACGGACATCAAAGTCCAAGGCCAATCCCTCAACACGGTGCATAGCTTCAAATATTTAAAAGTCATTATATCAGACAATGGGTCCCGAAAGGAAGCCCTCTCCAGGGTCGCACAAACAACTGCAGCCCTGGCCAGTTTAGAAAGACAGAGCTTTCAGTCTACATTCCAAGGTAAGGCTGCTGCGCTCCTTTGTCATCTCTATCTTCCTATGCGCTTGCGAAACATGGACTTTCACAGCAGATCTTCAACGAAGAATACAAAAAGCATGGAGATGAGGTGCTACAGGTAACTTTTGGGCATTTCCTATACCCAGCACATCACCAACGACGAAGTTCGACAGACCATCACACAAGCCATTGTGCAACACGGTGACATGCTCACAGTGGTGAAGAAACGAAAACTCCGATGGTATGGCCACGTCACCAGAGCATCAGGCCTTGCAAACACCATGCTGCAAGGCACGGTGCAAAGAGGCAGAAGAATGAGACAAAAAAAGAGGTTGGAAGGCAACATTCGAGAATGGACTAGCTTGACACTGAGTCGGGCCATGATGGTTGCTATGGACAGAGAAAGATGGAGCACGCTGGTTAAACGATCATCTGTGGTGCCCCAACGACCTTCGAGTTCGGGATAAAATAGAAAAATAGGATCTATCTATCTATCTATCTATCTATCTATCTATCTATCTATCTATCTATCTATCTATCTATCTATCTATCTATCTATCTATCTATCTATCTATCTATCTATCTATCTATCTATCTATCTATCTATCTATCTATCTATCTATCTATCTATCTATCTATCTATCTATCTATCTATCTATCTATCTATCTATCTATCTATCTATCTATCTATCTATCTATCTATCTATCTATCTATCTATCTATCTATCTATCTATCTATCTATCTATCTATCTATCTATCCATCCATATTATAGTATTATAGAACGTTTTTCGCTACTTCAAATTCAACCATTCCAACGCATCTGTGGTGCCCCAACGACCTTCGAGTTACTGGACAGAATAGGCATAGGAAAATCGGAACACAAAACGTCAATCCACCCTTTCCTCCCCCCCTCCCTCCCAACGTTCCGTCCCCCTTAAACATGTCGGATTAAGTTAGCACTCGCTGCTCGCGTGCGCGTACGACAAGAACAAGGTTTTGTATGTAAAGTGCAACAGCTTGTGACAAATAATGTTATCGTTTTGGGTAGGATATTCAAAAGAGGGGGAGGGCCGAAAAGATGTTTTGCAGTGTGTGCAAAGCAGGTGTTCTTTGATTAACAGCCCCCCAACGCAGACAGAAAGATAGCAGCAGGTGAATAAAATCCTAAGACGACTAAAATAAGCAGACGAGTACAGCAAATACTATTGAAAAAAAAAAAACAAACAAAGAAAACAAAAAGAAGAAGGTTTAATCAAGACTGTAAACTGAAGACGAAATCTGTAGCGGTATACAGAAATATAGCGTTGACAAATGGGTAAAGCAAATGCTAGATGGCAAGAGGGCTCATCAGACGACTGAATAAAAAAGATCCCGTCAAAAAGATGTAAACTGCCTTAGAACGTGATCGGTGCAGTAGGTCCGCAGACGAAATTCAGCAATGGAATAAAGGAAACTGCGTGTAAAAGAGTTTCAAAGTGTCCTGTTCCACTTAAAGCCATGGAGGTTGAATGCTGAAACTTCTTAATAAAACTTGGTTGGAGTCATCCTTGCGCTCTTACCGACCGTGGCGGACCGACAAAGAGAAAAAGAACAGAAAGATCTACAACAGAGAAGGAATAAAAGGGTAAGAGAGATAATGAAAAATATAACCATAACCATTACCATTCCCCACGTCAAGTGACTCTTTCAACAACATCACAGATTTCTTTCACCGGAATCATCTGTTTTGAAGTTATTTCAAATGACGAAAATTTCTGTCTCTCCTTCTTATTGCCAAACTCAATTTTTCTCGTTCTCTCTCTCTCTCCCTTTTTGTCCTGTTATTTATGCTTCGACGTATCCTTGGGAGATCAAAGAGAAGACAGGTCGGCGCTCCATCACGTTTTAGCTTATCCTCGGATGGTTCTTTTGCTATGCAAATGAGGAGCGACGCGTGTGCAACCAATGGGAAGGCCTGATGCCATCGGCGCGTGCGAGGCAGGTGCGGCTACAGGCATGACTACAGGCACGCGACACCCCACTCTCGTGCCCTGCGCGAGCCGACACATTAACATGACGTCACAGATCGTTAGCATACAGGTGCCTGATAGGGCTCAGGTTTGGTGCACTCCCCCACTATACCCCCCTTCCCCCACCACCTTACCCTACCCTTAATGCTCTTTGCAACTCCCGTTTAATAGAATCTCCTCCTTCCATTTCATAATGTTGTCCACCTACTTACTACCTGTATGCTTCCTTTTTTTCTGCACCTCGCTGGGGTTTGGTTTACCTTTACCCTCGGCCTCACGCTCGTGCACTTACCACCTTCCTCACCAGCCCTCCAACTCCTCATTAAACCAAACACCTCCACCTCTCCCCTAATTGTCCCCATTTCCTAATGACTATCTATACTTTCCAGGTGCATGCTTTTGCACCTTGCATGCTGGCTGTTTTGTTAACTTCCTCTCAATGGTTTAAACTGGTCAAACGCGCCGTCCAACTTTTCGTTCCCGGAAGAAAATAAAATTAATATACATTTTGAATAAATAAACGAATTACCTGATTATTATTTTTTTTTTTTTTACTGTGGCTTTTAAAGTTTTGTGTGTTCCTGGTCCTAACCGTTATTTATTAAATAACGTACTGCAAACCATTTATTGTTTTAGTTATGTAAGCTATTTAGTCAATAACACTTGTTGCTGTTGTTGATTTTTTATTGAGGTAAAATAATATATAATATGCAATAATTCCCTATAATACTTTTAATATTATTATCAATGCACGGGGTAAGTGAAGTCAAACTGGAAACGGTCAATTGCGCCATTCCCATTGGACTTGTGGGTAAGCTATACAAAATAAATAAATAAATAAATAAGGGAAAAAAAGAAAGAACGAAAAAAAGAAAGAAAACTAAATAAGCAAAGACAGAAAGACAGTTAAAATTCGTTTCCATCATTACATCAACGCCCGGCTGGGTTAATCTGTGGAGCGCCTGTGCCTCTTATTCTAAGGGAGATAAATAAAGCCATGTACTACTATAGCAGACGACATCTTGAGCGGTCGGACACGACGGTTAGATTCAGTATTCGCAAATATAAAACACACCCAAAATTGCATGTAATTAATAGGCAAAATTAATAGTCATCTTTGCCTGAATCAGAAATTTTACAAGTTTTTGCGCAATTTTGAGTTTGATCTCGACCTTAAGCAAACTTCAAAAGTATAAATGGGAAAATGGGAAAGAAAAAAAAAGAAATAAAGTGAAAAAGGAAGTAAGTAACAACACAAAGAAAGAAATAAAGAATGAAAGAAAGAAAAAAAACAGAAAGGAAGAAAGAAAAAAAACGAAAAAAATACGGATGGAAAGAAAGAAAGACACGACAGACAGATTGAAAGAAAGAATAAAGAAAGGAGAAAAAAAATAGAGAGAAAAAAAGAAAGAAAGAAAGACGGAAGGAAAGAAACTTATGGGTGCACAGTTTGTCGTCATTCCTTTTTTTTTTTTTACAAACAAACAAAAAAAGCTGTCAACCACACTTTAGCTAATGTGCAATGAAAAACGAGTCTTTTTTCAATTCAAAGACGCAGAATTGGGCATCCTTTTTACCCCCACCGCCAACATCCCCCAAAATCCCACCTCCCCCCCCCCCACACACTTACTCTACTTCGTCCACTTCCCCGTCCTCATATCTCCCGAACGTATTTTTTTTCCCCAAGAGAGAGAGAGAGAGAGAGACAGACAGACAGACAGACTGACTGACAGACAGAGAGGGAGACAGAGATAGACAGACACATAGATACACACACATAGAGAGAGAGATACAGACAGACAGACTGACAGAAAGACAGCGATGGAGACAGAGAGAGAGGGATAGACAGAGAGAGACAGACACACACACACATAAAGATAGATAGACAGACAGACAGACAGAAAGATAGCGAGATGAGATGGGAGATGGGGGTGGGGGAGAGAGAAAGAGAGAGAGACAGAGAGAGAAGGCGAAGAGGAAGGGTGCAAACTGGCTGTGGGATAAAGGGGGGTGGGGAAGGGTAGATGGGACCATCGTCCCCTATACGCTTATGTGTCCGGGGACGTTAATCTATATAACTAACTAACTAGATGGGAGAGAGAGGGACTGCGCAGAATGGGATTTGGGGTAGGGTGGTGCCGGGCGAGAGTGGGAGGGGGCAGAAAGGGTACAGACAACTCGCATACCACCCTGCCACTGAATGAACTTTCAGTTTTCAAGTTCAGTCTAAGGTCTGCCTCTCCTCCCTTCTCTTCCCCTCCCCTGCCACCCAACCCCAAGTTCTGTTTTCAAACCCCTCGCACAATACACATCGTCCCTCCTTCACTGGCCTAGCGGCGTTTGCCTCCACCTCCGTATCTCCCCCCCCCCTCACCCTCCCGCCCCCCTCGCACCCTTACACCCCTTCATCTAAACTCCACTCATCAGCATTCGTTATCGTCTAGTTCGCGACAGGTAAATTGGCAGGTTGCGGTTGTTAGGTTTTAGACCTAGTATTTCCTTCTCCCCCGCCTTCCCCCCCCCCCCCCCCCTCTCTCTCTCTCTCTCTCTCTCTTTCTCTCTCTCTTTCTCTCTCTCTCTCTCTCTCTCTCTCTCTCTCTCTCTCTCTCTCTCTCTCTCTCTCTCCTTTTTTTCGTCCATTTTACTCCCTTCATTTCACTCCCCTCACCCCTTCTCTTTATTTCCATTCTAAACATTCGCCATTAAAAACTCTCGGAAACTTTTCATTCACAATCCCCCCGTTTTTTTTTTAAAAATATTTTACATCGCGTAAGTCCCACCTTTGTCAAAAGGAGCCTTATGCTGCCAAGAAAAACAATGCTTATGGTGGTTCTGCTGCTGCTGCTGGTGGTGGTGATGATGATCGTGATGACGACGACGGCGTTTCTGGGCCGATTTTATGCTGAGATGACAAAGCCATAAGCAGATGAATATACGACACTTTCTTGACAACTTAAATCGTAAAGGGTTGAGAATGCTATTATCCCACGTTCCCATCCGTCTTCTCCTTTCCTTTGGTAAAAGGTACAGGTTAAGGTTTGTCCCATAGCCTTGTGGCCGTAGGGGAGCGTGATGTTGGAGATCACACTTATCTTGGGCCAGCGTATTGAGGGTGATGCCCATCTCTCTCCCTCGCTGCTTTACCTTCCCCACCCTTAAGAGAGTAGGTACTCAGTCCCAGTTGAGTCAACTGGGGGCGTTGTTATTTGTCGCTTCACGTTTTTGCGGTCACCCATCCAAGTGCTAACTGCACTGGACGGTGCTTAACTTGCGACACAGTAGCGAGTGCTCCAACCACCGCGCTATCCGACACTCCTTTCCTTTACAAACAAAAAAAAGAAGAAGGTGCAACCACAAAGGAAAGTCTTATAGAATGGTAAAGAAAGAAAGGAAGGAGGAAGGAAGGAAGAAGAAAGACAGGAAGGACACACACACACACACAAAACAAAGTAAGAAGAAAACAAGCAAGAAAAAGGTAGAAATAAAAGTAACAAAAAAAGAACACAAGAAAAAAAAAGGACAGAAAATAAAAAAATAAAAGATAAAAGAAAGAAAGAAGGGAAAGAAGGGAAAGAAGAAAAACGGAAGAAAGAAACGAGAAAAAAAAGCATAAGAAAGAAAAAAAAAGAAAATTAAAGAAAAAACGTTAGAGCACAAGAAAAAGGAACGAAAGAAAGAAAAGGAAGAAAGATGGAGAAAAAAAAGACAAAAGAAATAGAAAAACTAAGGTAAAGAACGAAACTTCTGAAGTACCCCGTTTTGGGCAGGTGCCTGTGTAAACAGTCTGTTACAGTACAAACCAGGCTTTTTTTTAGCCGGACAGGTTAACGAAGAGGGCGGGGCAGACAATGGACGAGGGCGCGGCCAGGTGATGGGTTAGAGGCAGGAAAGGGACAAGAGGGGGACAAGTGAGGAAACAAGGTCAGTCAAGGTCGCTGTCTGATCGAACGTGCTGCCATTGGGAGGTCAGAGTTCACCTGTCATATAATTAGTCTACAGATATTGGACTGTCGGAAGAGGGAGTGAAAAAAGTAGTAGTAGTAGGAGGAGGAGGAGGAGGAGGAGAAGCAGGAGGAGTTTTAATAAGAGTTAAGAGATCCACATCAGGGGAGGGTGGGAACGATATAAGAAGTGGGGGAGAGGAATAATAATAATAATACTAATAATACAGGATGCTATACGCGCCTTTCCCCAAATCATTCAGGCTCAAAGCGCGGCGATCTATACCAACATACACGCTCACCTGTCTCATCCACCCTCACACACACCAAATACACATCCATCACTCACACAGGTGGTGTAAAGGCAGGGAGATCGCTATTAGAAGACGGAAAGAAAATCGAATTTTTTTTTATTTTTCAAATTTTTTATATTGACTGCGTCCTGTACCATTATTGAAGAGAGGGAGGAAACCGGAGTGCCCGGAGAAAACCCTCGGTGACCTGGGGAAGGAACTGGGGAGGGGGTTGGGGAAGGGAGTTGGAGGAGTGGGAGAGAACTCGGTGAGAGGGGGTGAGTGTGGCCTGAATGAAAGCATAGTTTAATTCCATTACTTAGTACTACAGACTAGCGTTAACGTTGGTCTTCGGCTTAAGGGGAATTGAGTTGGGGTGGAAACGGGTGAACAAAGGTCTTAATCTCACACAATAGCACTGCAATCCAAACCAAGACAAAGACAAGACGTATCTCGCATCCACGGTACCCCGTACCCTTAGAGTAAGGCGATGATGATGAATATGATGATCATGATCGCGATCATGATGATATGCCGATATGTAACGTCTAACTTCACTCTATACCATGAAGGTGACAGAAGCAATAGCGTCGCGTATGATTGAATGAACAAACTGAATTAATTAATAAATAAGGGAAAGAATGAATGAATGATTAAGATCTTCAATACAGCTTTAACAAAAAAAATTTAAGCCTGCTTATTCAGGTATGCTACTATCCTCGAACGTTTCCTTCGATATTGGAATGGTTTGACCTTCCATACATGTCCACATCACTGACACGGTCAGTGGTCAGTTGACCTCTTTTTATGGTGGACATTGTCCACCTGTCGTCTGATCACTCCGGGCATTGCAAACTATGGACCACAGCAACAACTTGACCCTCACTTGAAAACATCATGAAAACAGATTCAAGTTTGAATCCACAAACTCTCATAGTGTGAGAAATATAACATTCCGTTCAATTCAGAGTTCTCTCCAATATCTATCTCCGTCTTGTCTTGTCTGTCTGTCTGTCTATGTCTATCCCTCTTTCTCTCAAACACTATTAATTCCCCAACTTCTTCGCCATCGACACCTTCTCTCTCTCTCTCTCTCCTCTCTCTCTCTCTCTCTCTTTATGCTTTTGTTCTCCAATACCTCTTCAAATCAGCATTTTGAACAGACAAGCAATCCACACACACACACACACACACACACACACACAGAGGCAGAGAGAGAAAGAGAAGGATAGAGAGAAGAGAGAAACAGATATATATATATATATATATATATATATATATATATATATATATATATATATATATATATATATATATATATATATATATATATATATATATATATATATTTAGAACACACAAGCAATAAAACAACTGTGGATACAGCATCATTATAAGGTATCCATGCTAAGTCTCTAGTTTCGTATGGTTGAATCCACAAAAAGAGAGGGTGAGAGAGAGAGACAAAGAGAGAGAGATAGAGAGACAGAGATAGACAGAGACAGAGAGAGAGCTAGAGATAGAGAAAGACAGACAGACAGACAGAGAGAGCGATAGAGAATTCACCTGTTCATTCATTCACTTGTTCATTCATTCACCTGTCCCCTCATTCATCTGACCATCCCGTTCAATCTTCAGTCCATCCCGCTCCCAATTTGCCCGAGTATGCTTTGGTAAACTGGACCGGCCATACGCGTTTAAAAAAAAAATAAAGAGAGAGAGAGAGAGAGAGAAAGAGAGAGAGAGAGAGAGAGAGAGAGAGAGATCCCCCGTGTATTCATTCACCTGTCCCCTCATTCATCTGACCATCTACTTCAATCTTCAATCCATCCCGCGCCCCTCTCTTGCCCGGGTGTGCTTTGGTTATTGGACAAGACACAAGCTTATTTAGACAATCAAAAGGCAGGAAGATAGACTACAAGTTGCTATGTCATCTGACCGCGACGTAAAAAATTCTGAAGACAGTGTATGTGAAGATAGTGCTGGTGCAATCAATGGATGGACGGGTAATGGTTGTTCGTTCTTATTAATGGATGGATGGAAATGCTTTTTGTTGCTACCAGTGTGTGTGTGTGTGGGTGTGTGGGTTTGTGTGTGTGTGTGTACGGGTGTGTGTGTGTTCGTGTATTATGTGTGGTTTAGTGTGAGTGAGTGAGTGTGTGTGTTTTTTTGCGCGCGCATGCACATCATTCTTTATGCGTATCACAGACCCACGATTTATTCCTTTGAGTGGAATAAAAAAAATGCTTTGACTTGACCTAATTAGGTTGACTTGAATTCTCCTCTACTGACCTGGGACACTCCCTTTCCTATAGTAAAAAAGTCAAAAGTTCACAAGCACCAATAACATCAGACAAAGAGGATAGGGCGGCTTAAGTTTGTACCAAAACAGGGCAGTTACGAATCGGTGTACTAATCACTGTGACTGATACACGAGGCTATTTCTCTCGCGATGAACTTCAGATATATTACATAACAATAATATGGGTATTTATATAGAGATTTTTCCTAATGACATCAGTTCCGGTCCTGATTTGGCTCGGAAGAGTCCGCTGGACCTAAAGCAAAAATCAATCAATCAATCAATCAATGACATCAGTTCAAAGCGCAGTTCTGAGACAATTATACTTAACGTTAACATCGAAACACATACGAAAAGAAGCGAAACAAAAACGAGACGCTAATAAATTATGCAACGAGATAATACAAACACGAAAAAGAATATTTACAAGTAAAATATAAAAGACGAGGGAGGGGGAAGAGGAGAGCTGCTGAGGGGTGTGGGGGCTGGGGGCGTGCGGTGTGACGGTGATGGTCTGATCATGAATCAGAAAAGAAGGATTGATGATGGTGATGGGAGGAGAGATCAGACGTTTTTAAGGAAGAAATGAATTTTCAAGTTGGACTTGAAATTGGCTATGTTCTGAGAGAGAGAGGAAGAGAGTTCCAAATTGAAGGACCAAGCACTGAGAAGGATCGACAGCATGCAGAGGAGAGTTTGTAGCGGGCTATTTGTTGCATGAGGGTTTCAGAGGAAGAACGAAGAATTCTAGATGGCTTGTAGAAGTGAATGTTCTGGATGAGATTGGAAGGGGCTAATCCATGGACAGAAAGTTCAGATTTTGTAGGTAATCCTCTGAGATACAGGAAGCCAGTGGAGAGAATGTAGGAGGGGTGTGATATGATCAGATTTTTCATTTTGAGAATCCGACGAGCAGCTGAATTCTGGACACGTTGGAGCAGATGAACAGAAGAGGAAGGAAGTCCAGCCAGCAGAGTGTTACAGCAGTCTAAGCGTGACAGGACAAGAGAAGAAATTAGTTTGGTTGTAGCGTTAGTCGTCAGATGCTTGCGGGCAAGGCCTTTTCTACGGAGCTGAAAGTTGCATGTTTGACAGGTTTTGCGGATGAATTCTGACATTTCGCCGTGAATGCACCGTATTCTATTTAACAAGGAGGTGGAGGAGAGTCGCTTTCTCCGCGAAAACACGGCAGCCGCAGCTACGCGCCCCACCGAACAAAGAATTAGGACCCAACCATCTTATGTAAGCGATTACTTCACCAAATTCCATTCACTATCCACCTAAACAACCTCCAAACTGATAATGATGGCTATAAGGTCCACCCGGGATTGACCAATAATAACACCAACAACAATAATAATAATAATAATAATAATAATAATAATAATAATAATAATAATAATAATAATAATAATAATAATAATAATAATAATAATAATAATAATAATAATAATAATAATTATTATTATTATTATTATTATTATTATTATTATTATTATTATTATTATTATTATTATTATTATTATTATTATACAGGATGCCATCACGCGCTTTATTCTTCAACCAAACTCAAAGAGCATCGATCTGAAAACCTTTAAACCTCTGGAACACATGCTTGTCGCTTTACCAACTGAAGCATTCAGCTATGGATTCCGAACCAGTTTCTCTAAGCAGCGCAGATTAATTAATCATCTGAATCACCGTTAACACCCAAATGTCTAAACAAGAGAGGAGCAGGCTGACCCAGTTCTAACGGTACTTAAGAGTACACCTGGCTGTTTCCGGCCTGCCAGTACTGGTCAAGTAGAAAGTTATGACCTTGTAGATAGCATCCAGCTATCAATCAGAGCGAATTAATCCCAGTCAAAGCTAAAGTCAAACGGAAGGGGTTCTGGAGCAGTTGAGACTGACCGCATCTTGCTAGTTAGTCGGACTGTAAGGAGACCGATTTTGCTGCCGCGATAATGATGATAAGGATGTTTATTACTATTTACTACTTTTCATTGATATCTCTGTAGCAAACGCAAGTAAAGCAATAATTATTGTTCTAATATCGCGAGCTTCCAATGTGAAAAAAAATACTCAAGATGTTCCCAGGAAGAAATAAAAAGCCAGAGCAGTATAGACAACTTAAGATATTGCCGCCTGTCTGTTCTACAGCGAGAGAGAAAAAAAAAATTATTTTACCTGTTCCTATATAGCGCACTTCCCAACTCAAAAATGAAACTCAAAGCGCTGAACGTCATCAGGACTGAACTCAAGATGACAACCTGCTGCGGAGTTCCTCAGGGATCTGTCCTGGGTCCGGTCCTTTTTACACTCTACACCTCCCCTCTGACCAACATCATCCAGTCTCATCACATAAACCACCACTTCTACGCTGACGACTCACAACTACAAGACAAAGACAAACCTGACAACATTCAGGCACTCCTGACTCGCACGGCCGACTGCTGTGAAGACGTGAAGGACTGGATGACAGCAAACAAACTTAAACTGAACGACGACAAAACGGAAGCCATGCTGGTAGGCACACGCCAGAAACTCCCTCAGCTCCCCCCCTCTCTCCATCTTCAGCTTGACGGTACCTCTATCCCTCTCTCCGACTCTGCCAAGAACCTTGGCGTTATCCTTGACTCTTCTCTCTCAATGACTAGCTTTGTCTCTGCAACCGCCCGGGCCTGCTACTTCCACCTCCGTCGAATCAGTCAGATCAGAAAATACCTCACCACTGAAGCTGCCACCAAACTTGCTGTCTCCCTCATCCTGTCTCGCATCGACTATTGCAACTCCCTTCTTTCCGGCCTTCCCCGCTCCACCACTCTCCCTCTCCAACGCGTTCAAAACAATACTGCCCGCCTCGTCCTCAGAAAGAAGAAATCTGACCACGTCACTCCCTTGCTCAAAGCCCTACACTGGCTTCCCATCTCCCAACGCATTCAATACAAGACATTGTCTCTCTGCTACAAGTCCCTCAACAACTCCGCTCCTCTCTATCTCTCTGACTTACTTCACCCATACATTCCCTCTCGCTCTCTTCGCTCTGCCTCTGACCCTCTCCGCCTCCGCATTCCTCGCTCCAAACTCAGCACGTTCGGGTCCCGCTCCTTCTCTGTCTACGGCCCATCCATCTGGAATACTCTTCCACTCTCTCTCCGTCAGAAACCCTCTCCCACCTCCTTCCAGTCTGCCCTCAAAACTTACCTTTTCAAGCAGTTCTAACACTATGACCTCACTACGCACCCCATCGCCAGCTGTCTCTTGCATATAGTGTCTGGTCTGTTTGTGGTATGAGTATATTTGAGTGAATGTATTTTTTGCGTAATTGTTACATGTGTCATTGTCTAAAGCGTGCACATGCGTGCGTGAGTTGTGAGTGCGCGCTTAGAGTTATAATTATTATAAGATAAGCGCATTATAAATACAGTAATTATTATTATTATTATTATCAAGGACACTGTCAAACGCTCAGGACAACTGAGCCCAAATCGACCAACCTTGTTTATATAGGTGTTTACTTTATGCACAGTAGATTCTCTGCACTTTTGCCATAATGACCGGGTTGATGACGCGCCGCTTCAGCGACACAGTGGGAGGTGAAACACAGTCTAATAATAATTTGTTTTTGAAGACAATGATCACTTATGCTCTGTGGGTTCGGGCATTAAATAGAATAGACCCAACGTTTCCCGGCGTGTCGTAAGAGGCGACTAACAGGGGTGATGTTAGCACGGCATCACTGGGCGAAAGTCTTCTACACAGAAGTCACCGGCCAGGGCGGAGGAACCTCACGTTACTACAGGTTCAACGACCATGTGCTCAGGGCCAAGGCGAGCCACACTGTATTCGTGGATTTCGGCTGTGGCCAACAGCCTGGAGAGGATTGGGCACCGCCAGGTCTTTTTTGCCCAAGACACACTACATGATGACACAACCCACTAATTCCATACCGGATCGGTCGTCGCCCGGGTCGTCACACGGCACAAGGACCGCGCCTTCCGTTGGCCACCAGGACGGAGGTGTTAAGTATGCTACTGATGGACAATTTAGCAAGATCCGCACGAGAAACAACATCGTCATAGGAACCTGGAATGTCAGGACCCTAACTGCGGAAGGAAAATTAGAAGAACTGGCCCACGAGTTGGACCACTATCGATGGAATGTTCTAGGTATCAGCGAACTGCGCTGGAAAGGCCTAGGTGAAACAACGACCGACAAAGGCCACAAGCTCTATTTCAGCGGTAGGGATGACAGGCACGAACACGGCGTTGGATTCTTGGTCCACAAGAACATTCTAGCCACTGTCATGGGTTGCCGCCCAGTCTCCAGTAGACTCATTACCATCCGCCTGAGAGCAGCCCCTTTCAACATCACCATCATCCAGGCCTACGCCCCAACATCAGACTATGACGACAGCGAAGTGGAGGATTTTTATGAAAATCTACAGGCGGTCCTTGACCAAGTGCCGAAGAAGGACATAGTCATAGTGCAAGGCGACTGGAATGCCAAGGTTGGCCAAGATGCGCACCACAACTGGGGAGACACATGTGGACCCCACTGCAACAACGAGACAAATGACAGGGGTCTGAGACTCTTGGAGTTTGCCAGATACAACAATCTGGTACTGGCAAACACGCTTGGTCTCCACAAAAACTCCAGACGATGGACATGGCACAGTCCTGGCGGGGAGCATCACAACCAAATAGACTACATCATGGTCAAGAAACGCTTCAGATCAAGCATCAACATTGGCAGGACACGTACTTTTCCAGGAGCAGACATCGGAAGTGACCACGATCTCGTGATGATGTCTTTCCGGCTCCACTTGAAGAGAGTAAATACAGCAAAGTGCACTAGACTGAAGTTCGACCTGGACAAACTGCAAGACCCGGAGGTGGCAGAACTATTTCAGGCCACAATTGGAGGGAAATTTGCACCACTGCTCATTTTGGGGGCTGGTGAAGTAGATGTCAACACCATGACCACCACCTTCAACTCAGCTGTGACAGATGCCGCCACTGAGATCCTTGGCAAGCACCGACCAAAGAAGAAGCTGTGGATCACACCTGAACTTTTGGATCTGTGTGATAAACGAAGAGAGATGAAAAAGAAAAAGAACACCTCACAGGGAGCTGATGTCTACCGAAAAATCAACAATGACATCCGAAAAGGCATGCTCACAGCAAAGGAGAACTGGATAGAAGATCAATGCCAGGAAATAGAGAACAGTCTGAACAAGAACAACAGCAAGAAGGCCTACCAGACTGTGAAGCGGCTGACAAGTGTCAAACAGCCCAAAGTCTCCACTATCCAAAGCAAGTCTGGCATATGCCTTACAGAAGAACAAGAAGTCTTGGACAGATGGACAGAGTACTGCTCTGACCTTTACAACCATACACCAAATGGAGACCCATCAGTTCTAGCATGTCCCGAGAACAGAGAAGAAGAAGAAATCCTCCCAATTCTCCGGGAAGAAGTTGAGGCAGCAGTGCAAGCGCTAAAGAAAGGGAAGTCAGCGGGAGTGGACAACATACCCGCGGAACTGCTACAAGCAGGAGGAGAAGCGATGATTGATGCCCTCACCATTATCTGTAACAAGATCTGGCAGAGTGGGGAGTGGCCTATACCATGGACCCAGTCGCTTGTCATCACTCTTCCCAAAAAAGGTAACCTTCAGGAGTGTGAAAATTACCGGACCATCAGCCTCATCAGCCATCCCAGCAAGGTCCTCCTGAAAATAATACTCAACAGGTTGAAACCCCAAGCTGAACAAATCATAGCTGAAGAACAAGCAGGATTCAGGGCAGGGCGAAGTACCACTGAGCAGATTTTCAACC
>CM072515.1:49572094-49629594 GCA_036898135.1 Oncomelania hupensis | reverse complement strand
CTAACAATGTGTTGCAGCGCAGTGCAGTGTAGTATTTATTATTTATTTATTCATTTGTATATATAACGCTTTACCAGCTCCAGATACAGGATCTAACACAAGCCCCCCGATGCTCCCCTTTGCAGCCTTCGGGCGCACGCCTAACACCCAGACGATGGATCCCAATCCTGAGCGACATGGAATGGGGTGGGGAGAAGGGAGTTGCTGCGTGCGTACTTGGTGGACGTGTGTAACCGGCACTCACCTCGTCTAGGACATGAACGTCAGGATCTTTCAAATCTGTGCTATGGAATGCGTGCGTGCACAGACTAGACCTCGGTTTATACTCTCATCCTAAGGAATAGGTGCGCAGTGTCTCTTCTTTTTTTTTCTCCCCACGCTGTTATCGGCCTTTGAACCACTGCCAGAACAGACTGCAATGTTTTCGCCTGATATTCATTCCAGAGCACGGCGTACATTACTGAGCTAACTGCGTGCAGTGCAGTGTACAAGCACTCCCAACGTATTTTCGTTTGTCTTCTTTCCCCTTTTTTTCAAACACATATAGTCGTTTCTCGTCCACAGTTGCGTGAAGTAGTACACTGTGAATACCAAAGGAAGAAGCTGATCGTTAACTGGACCCGAGGGGGTCGGGTCAGGTCTGGTCCGAGCAGAAAGCACATGACGTCCTGGCCAGAGACTAGACATCAAGACGCATCAGGTCACTCCAGTTCCGGTCATACGGCTCAAGTTTCGGCTGCTGATGTAACCTCTACAGCCTTCAGCCCGAGAGAGAGAGAGAGAGAGGGAGGGAGAGGGAGAGAACTAAATTGTGGTGTTTTGACTTATGAGTTCAAGCTTTAGATATGAGATTTAGAACAAAGGACTAGCTATGTGTCCTTATTAAGAAGAAGAAGAATAAGAAGAAGAAGAAGACGAAGAAGAAGAAGAAGACGAAGAAGAAGAAGAAGAAGAAGAAGAAGAAGAAGAAGAGGAAGAAGAAGAAGAACAACAACAACAACAACAACAACAACAACAACAACAACAACAACAAGACGATGATGATGATGATGATGATGATGATGATGATGATTAAGAGGAAATGAAATTCTACCCCATACTTTTTTTCAACCAGACTCTCTGAAGTCATCCACCATTTAGCATAACTTTTTTCACGTTATCTATCCAGCAACTGATCCTGTTATTTGGCGGTCGGATGAGGCGAAGGGGTGGAGGTGAAATTAGCGTTGTGGGGGAAAGGCCCCCACCCCATTCCCCCCAACCCTCACCCCCCACATTCAAACGACCAACTTGTTTCCATTTCAGAGTGTATCAGTGTTTGGTCTTTTCACCCCTGGCATCAGCTTTGTCGTAAATGCACTGTAAAGTAGCCATGTTTCTCGGTCACTGGGGTGAAGGGAAGTTTAACCAGAAATCCAGGGGCCTACCTGTCAGTTCAAAGAGCTGCAGACGAGATCCGGTTCCAATTTAAAGCTGCCCAAGACGCCAATTTGCTGCGTCAAGCGCACAGCCCAACGCCTCGGGCAACTGAGCCACCCAGATCGACTTAGATTCTTGTGCGCGTTCTGTATGAACCCTGTCGCCTGCTCGTTTGATAGAATGACAGGAATCCTCAAGGTGCTGCTGCTGCTACACCGGGGAAAATGAAGCAATGTATAAATAGTTCTTACAGAAAAGTCTAAAGTCATCATAAAAAGGAATAGAATGTTTAACACACATAAACATACATACATACTCACAAACGCGCGCGCGCATACACACACACACACACACACACACACACAAATAAATTGAAGTCACAGAAGTCGATGAGGAAAAAAAAATCCCGTCAGCATCGAGAATCGAACCTAGGGTCTCATGCACGCGTCCTAAATTAATCTCCAACAGAGCCACGCTGCCTCTCTATACTGCCCATATCCAAAACCGAACCAATTAAAACCAAAGATATTTATACCCGCAACAGAATTTTAAAAAAATCGTTTGAATTCTTGGATACTCGGACTGAATTGAGGTCAGTATGGTAATGGGTCTTCGTGCTTTGGGATACTACTACTACTACTACTACTACTACTACTACTACTACTACTACTACTACTACTACTACTACTACCTACTTACTACTTACTACTTACTACTTACTACTACTACTATTACTACTACTACTACTACTACTACTACTACTACTACTACTACTACTACTACTAAGGCGTTTTTCCTAGTAAGGAACAATTCAATGCGCACCCCCACGCATTCACACACTGATTAAACATTAGTACAATACATATAGATAATGGCTGGAAGCCGACCGGCGTTCCTGGCTAGTTGGTTTAAACAATGGTTTATTCAGTTAAATTTCTGATCTGACAAATATATAAATACAGAAACAGGAATACACAAAAGGCAAAGCTTAAGTGAGTGCATACCTGGATAAGTTACAATAATCTGTGTCAGTTTAGGCGCAATAGTTACATCATTGAGATACAAATACATTGCCATCAACACAAGAACAATAACAATGATAAGGAAAGCATAATCATAAGCAACATACAAATGAATTACAAAAGATATACACAAATATAATAACAAATAAAAACAGAAACAATTAGAAACAGATAATGAAATAATAACAAAATAATAGCGAGAGATTCACAAGGAAACAGTTGCAGCAAGGAGTTTGCGGAAGGTAGGTAGGTACCGCGGAAGAAACAAAAAAACAAAAACAACTATCTTTAATATACCAGACAAAAAGGCAAGTTAACTAGTTACTATTAGTGAAATCGGCCTGACAGTCGCAGAAATTCGTGAACAACAGCTACTATAATACTATTCTCCTGCACGGACAAACATTCGTTGCCATGAAATAATATTATAACATCTTGAGAATAAAGATTCAGAGTATATATTGCCTGTGTTCTTGCATTAATAAATAGTGGACAGGAGAGAAGAAAGTGTTCTGATGTCTCGGCTGGATAATTACAGTTACAAGTTGGATCGTCCAATAAGTGGCGGCGGAACAAGTCATAAGTAAGGTCGCTCATACCGAGCCTCATTCTACAGTGCAGAGCCTGTTGGTCGCGTTGACCATAATAATAATGAAGTGGGACTAGGATCATCTCTTGACAAAAATCTTGTCAAACTACTAGTTGATTGACTCGATCGGAGATTTTCAGGCAATTCGTTGAATAAGATGGTTGCAGAACGTATAAATGATTTCTTGTACATTTCGGTTTTATGAGTGGAAATTTTTCTTTCGAATGCTCTTCTACGGTGATATGGATTAGTACTTCTTACAAGCGGTGGTAGCAGGGCACAGAGGTGTTCTGGGCAATTATTATTCCTCGCTAGTTAGTCACCGGTCTAAACAACTGCCATTCCGTTCTGTGTCTCCTGCGTCATAGGCCTAATCATCGTTATACCGCAGAGTGCCGGAAAGGTGCCGCAGACGGTCTGCTATGTATCGCATGTACGGCATGCGGAATGTGAAAGGCTTCACCGCTTAACCACACCGCTTACGGTGGCAGTTTGAATTCCTCTTGTCCCGTTAAAATTAGGTGAAAATTTCCATTCTTCAAAACTTCAGTCCATGCAAGAAGAAGAAGAAGAAGAAGAAGAAGAAGAAGAAGAAGAAGAAGAAGAAGAAGAAGAAGAAGAAGAAGAAGAAGAAGAGGAAGAAGAAGAAGAAGAAGAAGAAGAAGAAGAAGAAGAAGAAGAAGAAGAAGAAGACAGTGAACCTAAAGACTAATCTTTTCTCATCTTTCTTTGCTGAAGGATCTTTTTTTCCAGGAACAATGGCCCGTTTCGCATGATCTCTCCAACAATTGTAACTTTTTCTTTTTATAATCATAGAGTGTATATTACAACGAAGACTACAAAAGTCCCGCAGACCATCACACAAGCCATTGGACAACACGATGACCTGCTCACAGTGGTGAAGAAACAAAACCCTCCGATGGTACGGCCACGTCACCACATCATCAGGCCTTGCAAAGACCATCCTGCAAGGCACAGTGCAAGGAGGTAGAAGAAGAGGGAGACCGAAAAAGAGGTGGTTGACAACATTCGAGAATGGACTGGCTTGGCACTGAGCGAAGCCATCAGGGTTGCTGAGGACAGAGAAAGATGGAGTACGCTAGTTAAACGATTATCTGTGTTCCCCCAACGACTCCCGAGTTGCGGGATATGATAGGATAGGATAGAGTGTATATTATTATATTTTCATTGGCCAAGTAGAGTGTGCCTAAAACTGATATCGCATGGCAATGTTTCTAGCAAAGCTTGGAATATGAAAGTCGTAAGAATACGTACACGGACTACCTACGACTGTTGTTTACGTAAAAGAGAAGAAATAAAATGTTGATCCTCTATGGATTGAAGACGAGCTTATAGATTCTAGACTACCAGCCCGATCTTCTTCTTCTTCTTCTGCGTTCCTCCAAATGGGGCCTCAGATGTCCAGGTTTGTCAAACTTATGAAGCGGGCAGTGGTTTCGAGGTCTTGCTTAGAGCCCCAGAGTTTTACGTCCAGCGTCTGTCCTGCAGGCCAGAGTTGTGTCCTGGCATTCTGGTACTGGGGGCAGGACTGCAGGATGTGCTCTGGGGTCTGGAGGTCTGTTCCACACGGGCAGTCAGGGGTGTGTGACAGGCCCAGGCGATGCATGTGGTAACGCAGACGGCAGTGCCCAGTTCGTAGCCGGAAAATCGTGGTCTGTTCATGGCGCTGGAGGTGTGCCGTCTGGTCGTCAGATGGAGGGTCATGCTGGGTGGTCCAGGTTGCCTGGAAGTGCCGCTTGACCAGAGTCTTGGCTTCCTTATAAGAGACTGGGGTGTGTGGCTGCTCCATTTTGCTGCCCGACTTAGCCAGCCTGTCCGCCTCCTCGTTTCCTGACAGACCACAGTGAGCGGGTATCCACTGGACTGCTACCTTCGTGTATTGCGAGAGGGCAATCAACAGGCGCTGTGTGTCTCTTTCCAGCTGTTCACTGGGCGACTGCAGGCTCTCGATGATGGAGCGGCAGTCAGACAGGAAGACGATATTTGAGGCGGGCGCTTCTGCAACAAGGAGCCGGGCAGCCTCATGAAGAGCAGTGAGCTCAGCTCTGTAGTTGGTGGACCGGGCTCCAGCAGGCAGGGATCTGGAGAGGGTGCTTCCATCAGTGAAGCGCAGGTGTAGTACGCTGCCTCCGTTGCTGACGGCTGCATCAGAGGATCCATCCGTGTATGCGTGGATCCACATGGGCCTGGGATACTTCAGGTCCAGCAGCTCCAGAGTGAGGGAACGTAGCGCAGCCTCTGACTGCTCGCCCTTGTACCTCACTCCTGGGACGTCAGGGCAGAACATGAGTTCGGTAGTCGGGGTGTCCCAGTCCTCGGCGTCCTGGAGGGGCTCTCGTTCTGCTGGGAGGTCTGGGACGGCAGCCGCCAGCTTCTTGGCCTGATGGTTGAAGCTATCTCGCTTCAGCCTGTTCTTGGTTGGCTGTTGTAGATATTGGTGGGCTGGGTGTGAGGGCAGCCTCTGTAGTTTTTCATGTTGGATCAGAACTTTTTCTTCTTACCAGCCCGATGAAACTATTAATGACATGTTTACCTTTTCATTAATTGTTTACTTTGTACGCTGCGACCGTTTAATAGAGCGGACATGTCTTATGGTGCATCTGCCCATAATTAGTTCTTCCTTCCATATAGTATTGGTTATGAATGATATATGTATGATTGATACACTTTTTGTTTGTGATCAATGAATGCCACAGAAACCAAAGATGTATTTCGTATTCTGTCTTTTAATTGTAATGGTCTTGGGGACCATGTGAAGCGAAAAGATGTGTTTGATTTTTTGCGTAAACAGAAATGCAAGTTATTTTTTTTGCAAGAAACACACTGGAAAACTGATTCACAAAACTTTATCAGGACATGCTGGGGCTATAACTGTTTTGTGGCAGGAAAAAATACAAATAGACATGGAGTAGCAATACTAATTGACAGTAATTTTGACTATAAAGTTCATAAAGTTATTAAGGACGATGAAGGTTGTTTTTTGATGTTAGATATTGAATTTAATAATATGAGATTAACCTTAGTGAATGTTTATGGTCCTAGTGATGGTGATAAACCCTCTTTTTTTGCTAATGTTTTTGAAAAAATTGAAGGGCTTGGTAATTCACAGATAGTGATTGGAGGTGATTGGAATGTGATTTTAGATCCACACATAGATGCAAGGAATTATAAAAGCTTCGCTTCTCGTCCCAGAAGTAGGACTATTATAAAGGATTTAATGAACAATTTTGAACTTTCTGATGTTTGGCGTGAAATGCATCCTGATAAAAGAGGATACACTTGGAGAAGGTTCAATTCTGTGCAACAAAGTCGACTGGATTATTTTTTAATTTCAGATGTGCTACTGCCTAGTATCAACGAGGTTAAAATATCATCTGGATACCGTTCAGATCACTCAGTTATTACAATTGGTTTCAAAATTAAAGATAGAGGCACGAGAAGGCATCAATATTGGAAATTTAATAATTCTTTACTACAAGACAAACAATATATGGAAGTAGTAAAACAAGTTATTCTTAGTGTAAAAAGACAGTATGTGGTGCCTGTATACAATCATGATAATATCTGCAGTGTTGCAAATGAGGATATACAACTTGTAATCAATGATCAACTCTTCTTTGAGACACTTTTGATGGAGATTAGAGGTAAGACCATCTCCTATTCCACTTTTGTGAAAAAGAAAGAAAACATGGAAGAAGAAAGTTTAGTGAAGGAAATTTTAGAGTTGGAATCAGGAGATGCCCTTAATCAAGAGTCTGTACAACTTTTAGAAGAAAAAAGAATGATGTTACAAAGCTTAAGAGAAAAAAAAGTTAATGGTATGATTATTCGTTCTCGTTTACAATGGATTAATGAAGGAGAAAAGCCTAGTAAGTACTTCTGTAACTTAGAAAATAGGAACTTTTTGAACAAGCACATGTGTTTTTTGGACAGAGGTGATGGGGAGATGATTTTTGATGAACTTCAAATATTGAATGAAACTAAGTGTTTTTATGAGAATTTGTACAGTCGGCATAGTGTATCGCAGGTTGATCTTAATAACATAGTACAGGAGATGCCAAAATTAGATGATGATGAGAAGACTATGTTAGAAGGTTACATAACTTTTGATGAAGCCCTTGATGCTTTACGTTCAATGAAAAATAATAAAAGTCCTGGAAGTGATGGGTTCTCTGCGGAATTCTTTAAATTCTTTTTTAGTGATATTGGTGCTTTTCTCGTACGCTCTCTTAATTGTGGCTTTTTGAACAGACAATTGTCAGTAACGCAGCGTCAGGGTGTTATAACTTGTATCCCTAAAGAAGGAAAACCTAAACAGTTCATCGGGAACTGGAGACCTATCTCATTACTTAATACATCATACAAAATTGCTTCAGCATGCATTGCAAACAGAATAAAAAAAGTATTACATAAACTTATACACACAGACCAGAAAGGTTTCATGAAAGGGAGGTATATTGGTGAGAACATACGTCTAATATATGATTTACTGTTACACACTGAACAGGAAAAGATTCCAGGATTATTGTTACTTGTGGACTTTGAGAAAGCATTTGATAGTATTTCGTGGGAATTTTTAGATAAAACTCTGAATTTCTTCAATTTCGGGGCAGATATAAAGAATTGGGTAAAAACCTTCTATACCGACATCAAATCTTGTATTTCTTTGAATGGTCAATACTCATCCTGGTTCAATATTTGTAGAGGAGTAAGACAGGGAGATCCTTTGTCACCCTATTTATACCTTTTGTGTGCTGAGATTATGTCAGCAATGCTGCGTGAGAATGAGAAAATTAAAGGTATTAAAATTCGAAACAAGGAATTTCTTTTGTCTCAGTTTGCCGATGATACCGCTCTATGTTTAGATGGGAGCGAAGAGTCATTTGAGGAAGCGGTAGAGGTTCTATGCAGGTTTGCGGAAATGTCAGGCTTAAATATTAACTATAAAAAGACACAAGTTATATGGCTAGGTAGTAAGAAAAACTCTGAACAGAGATTCATGCGTGATAAAAATTTTTGCTGGGATCCCGGTATTTTTAAATACTTGGGTATTTTATTCACAACAGATACCGACAACATTGTCAACATAAACTACGATGGGAAACTGGATGAAATTAAAAAGCTATTGTGTACTTGGCAAAAGCGTCAGCTTACACCATTTGGCAAAATTACAATTGTGAAAGCACTTGCTGTCTCTAAATTGACATATTTATTTATAACTTTGCCAGACCCGGATCGTGTATTTTTGAATGAATTAAACAGTTTGTTTTACAAGTTCTTATGGGATGGCAAACAAAGCAAAATAAATAAAGCAACTGTGTGCGACTCATATGAGAATGGGGGATTGAAAATGTTGAATGTTTTTGTATTTTTGTCATCATTGAAAATAAGCTGGCTGCGAAGGTTATTATCATCGGAGTCGTCTTTAAAAGAAATTGTTTCATGCTTGTACCCAGAACTTGACAACCTTTTTATACTGGGGGGTGAGTTTGCCAATGGGCTCACGCACACATTGAAAAATCCCTTTTGGCGCGATGTTCTGAAACACTTTAGAAATTTAAGCTTAAAAACTAGACCTAAAGACATAAGTGAATTTAATGCGGAACATATTTTTTACAACATAAATGTAACTGTAGGCAATCATGTTGTCTATAATAAAGATTGGATTGAAGCAGGAATCAACCATATATATCACTTACGTAACGAAAATGGATTTTTCATGAATTTTGAGGAATTTAAGCTGAGATTCCCTGATGTACTGCATACCAATTTTTTACAGTATAGAGGCATTATTGATGCAGCTAACGAATATCAGAAGAAAATGAATTTTTCATCAACAGCAAATTACAAGCTCTTAGCGCCAAAATTATGTACAATCATAAAAGGGGGAAATAAAAGTGTGCAGGCTGAGCTCCTAAAGGCAAAGTCACTCCCACCCGGTCCAACCAAATGGAATTCTATTTTTGATGAATTGAATTGGAAAACTATCTTTGAAAAATGTTATAAAACGACAAAAGATTGTAAATTAAGATGGTTCCAGCTAAGATTACTTCATAGAATACTACCTACAAATCGTTATTTATTTTTAAGAAAAGTAATTGACTCTGCTTTGTGTACATTCTGTGAGAGGGAAGAAGAAACAATAGGACACCTCATGTGGCATTGTCAATGTGTGAACAAGTTTTGGACAGACCTTGGACAGTTGTTAAACAGTAAATGTAAGCATGTTGTAAATTTTCAGTTTACTGAACGGTTAGTCATGTTTGGTGTACAGGAAAATGTTTCAACTGACAAAGTACTGGATATGATTCTTGTTTGTGCAAAATACTATATTTATACCAGTAAATGGCAACAATCAAAACCTAACATACAAAGCTTTTTAAGAGTCCTAAAATATAGATTTTGCATGGAAAAATATCATTGTACTGTAAAGGAGAAACTACATCTTTTCCAGTTGAATTGGGAACTATATCTGAACTTGTTCATACAATAATCATTAGTAGATTTAGTGTAACTTTCGGTGGACCTGGTTAGCCTTAGCCGCTTTTCCTTTTTCTAAATAATTATATAGTTCATTTATTTATGTTTTGTATAATTTTATTAAGACTACAATAGAAAACACAGCAGTACCTCCTTACCTACCCCCTCTAGTTTTATGTGTGTGTTGTATTCTTTATTTATTTACTATAAATGTGCATGTGTGTATATATATGTGTGTGTATGTATGTGTGTATGTGGGTATGTGCATATATTTGTGTGTGTGTGTATGAGTTTATCTAATGTTTATGATTTCAGTGATATTAATGAAATTAATGTTAAAAAAAAAAAAAAAAAAAAAAAAAGAAACTATTGATGAAGACGCATTTTAATTCCCAACAAGGATTAATAGAAGGCGCTAATAATAGAACATAAAAATGTAACATAATTTGTTTAAAAAAAATTAAGCATTTTCAAGCAACGAAAAAGCAATTTTCGGCGTAATGCAAATGAGAAGGTCGTGAACTTCCGGAAGCGCGAAAGTTAAGAAATAGACGGGAGGTTTTCTCACGAACAAGAACTACAAACCAAGTTTGTTTGCTTCCTAAAGCTCTCTAATTTGTTTTTCTTGTTGGTTTTTCAAGACCTGATGTAACATTAGCACATAGAATTCTTCTAAAGTCATTACGAAGTAAATTCTGTAAAATTAGATTTTGCTCATGTAAGTGTCCCGTTTTCACTGGTTCATATACTGTTTAAATGCAACGATTTTGACATTTTAGTGGATATGAAAAACATTAAGATTAAACACTAAGTGATTTAACACTAAGTGATTTAAATTTTCCAATTTGTTTAAAGCTTGCAAAATGTTTTATTTATTTATCTGTTGGAGGATTTATGTAGTTTTGTTTTAAAAAGTGACTACAGTATGAAGGGGCCATGTGTAAATTAAATAATAGAGGTATGGGGAGAGAGATAGAGCGAGAGAAAGAGTTATTTAATTAATTTAATTTTGTTCTTAGTTGTTCTTTTTAATGAGTTGATTAATTTACATAGTTAATTATTTAAATTTGTTCAATAGTATGTTCATTTTCTTAGTTTCAATGTCCAAATCACTTAGGTGAATAATTGACAATAAACGAGTAACACACACACGCATGATCTGAAGCGTGTCTTGACCATGATGTAGTCAATCTGGTTGTGATGCTCCCCGCTGGGACGGATTTTCGGAAAGCGATCTTGTATGCAGTTGTTGGAGTTCGCTGAATAAAGTTGGAAAACTTTATACGACGACTCCTACCTTGTTGCTGAGTGAACAGGTTGTGTGGATAAACGGATTCGAGTTACACATATCAAGATTCAACTATTGACAGCACGTATAACAATTTTTCAAGTTTGGCTGAAGACAACTATCATGTGTCATATTCTGGTGTTCGTTTTTCTTTACTCTGTGTAGAAAGAAACATCACGCTCCCCTACGGCCACAAGGCTATGGGACTACCTTTACCTTTTGTTTTTACTACTACTACTACTATTACTACTACTACTATTACTACTACTACTACTACTACTACTACTACTACTACTACTACTACTACTACTACTACTACTACTACTACAAGAACAGGAAGATCAAAACAAAAAGAAGTAGAAGTCAATGTTCAATATATCAAGATGGTCAAACGTTATTTATCGTTGGCCCTGTCACCTACCTTTTTTCTTGATAACTTTCCCAAAACTCCTCATTTGTGTATGGGGCATGTTGGGTCAGCTGGGGGATAATGGACGCTTTCTGCCAAATGGTCACTAGGGCTTTCTAAGATATTATGATTTAGCAATGTAAGCATTTTATATGTGTGTGTTTTGTTAATATTTTCTAATGATGTTTATATTCTATTTTGTTTTTGTAAAAGAGGTGTTCCATAAATTAGATTACAGCCTCAGCGTCCACTGCATGGGATCTCTTTATTGTAAAGTGGCTGGTGGAGTGCCTTCAGTGTGGCCATGAGGGTTGTTTCAGCAGCTCTTTTTTTGTGGATCGGGGGTGAGCCCTCTTTCAACCAAGTTATATTCGGCTCTTTGCAGTCCCATGGACCCTATAAACAATGATTAATTAATAACTAACCTACCGTTTCAAGGCTTTCTACTTATTTTTGGGTCTATTCTTGAATCGTTTTATGTTCCTGTATTGGCTTCTTGAGGAGGAGTAAATATAAGTTTACTACAAGCTTACATTCATTATTATTGTGTTTGGTTTATTATTATTATTATTATTATTATTATTATTATTATTATTATTATTATTATTATTATTATTATTATTATTATTATTATTATTATTATTATTAAAGAACTGGCTTATATAACTCCGGAAGAAGATCTTTCGCGATGAACATAAAGCGGCGATATCATAAACTTTGCCATAGAAGAGGCAGGCCCAATAGGATGCAGTCCAACAACGGTACTTGTAAGCCGCATGATGGCTCGTTGTCTAATATAGTACAGTCCTCAATTGCTTTGCAGTATGTCCAGCTGTATATTTCCATCTTTACTTCTGCATAACAAGGTTTTTAATTGCTGCAGACTGCAATGTCGCAAATAGTCCACAAAGCCTGTGGTAAATATTAGAGGTAGGTAGACGTTGATGGTGCGTGTCCCTGCTTTATGGCTGTCTACGTATGTGTGGAAGCTTTGGTTGTTGTGTTAAACTGTCGAAATATTTTCCCTCGACCGTGGTTTATGGTAGCTTTAGGCCTTAAAGCCTCTTCCGTACCTGCTGGAAAACTACTGACATGTGCGTGCACAAGGTAGGTAGGTAGATTAAAGTCCCGTGTCACATGAGCGAATAGGGGACTGGGAAGGGGGGGGGAGAATGTAGACAATAATATCTTGCGTGCACAAGGTAAAATTGAGGGCGACTATTGAAACCTTAGGTTAAAAGATTTAAATCATTGAGGCTCTAGAATAAAATTGTAGATTAAAAAATTAAATGTTACTGAACCCTTTTAAATTACCCATTATATTCCCCTTTTCGGTGCTTTTTGTTGCTTAAACGCCTCCTATCCCCACCTTTATCACTCTCAAAGCTTTTGGCTAATGGATTGATTATACTATGTATTATGAAATAAAAGGACAAAGCTCCAAAGGAGTTTACCATGCTGACTTTCGGCAGTTAGTGGGTATTCTTTCGAATTGGTGGTCGCGCATCTTTCACACTGGAAAATAGTTCGGAACCCGTCAAAACGATCACCTATAACGATCATTTGCAAGACGGGAAGTTCCGTTCTTATACACAAAACATCCGACTAACCGGTTTTGTTCTTTGAGAGCGAATCTGAGACGACGGGGCCGAGACGTGTAGGTCGATAGATCGCCCGATCGTCTCCTAATGGTAAAAATATGGCGGCAAAACGAACATTTATTCAGATGTCTCTGACAGAACAGAGCACTTAAAATAATATCGCATGTGGGGGCCCATCGAGGCAAGGAAAAAAAAAGTTGATATAACCAAGGAATTTGAAATTCCATTATCAACGCTAAGCACTTTCACTCAGAATACAGATTATTCAGCCAAATGATAACAGTTACATTTCATATTGAAAAGTGCCCCGATGCTGGTAAACAACCACACACACACATGACAGGCAAATATCATCATTCCTACGGTCACATATCTCACACACAAAACACTTCAACGTTAAAAAAACACAACTTCGTATATGACAATCTCACAAAATTGACTTTTCTGTACATGAACATTTCGCAAGTTTGACATGTTCCATAGTAATTTTGTTTAAAGAGTTTTAAAATATTGTTTGAATACTTAATTTTTATTTAATTTTATTTCATGTTATGTTACTGTATCATTTTGTTTAAATGTTATTTTCTTTCCCCCATCCATGTAGCGCATATCCTTTTCCCCCACCTTCCTTTTATTTTCTTGTCTAACATCACTTCGGTGAATAGACGTTAAATAAAAGAAACAAACAAACGTTTAAAAAAGCAGACACCATAGAGACATTGGACATGCGCAATCACACTTGACATAGAAATTATCAAAAATGAACATGTGTTTATTATAGACAAGCCAATTATCCTACACTGCTAAAAGAAAGGGAAGCACGCATGCACACATACTAACACGCACACACACACACCCACACACACACAATGGAAGGTGCATCAATATATGCTTAAAAGGAGACTATTGCGTTAGCAAAATAATACAGTGAGAAAACAAAAAAACATCTATATGAATAAAAGTGCACCCCAGCTTACAAAGAAAACATAAATCTCTCTTTCTCTTCTCTCTCTTTCTCTGTCTCTGTCTGTCTCCGTCTGTCTCTCTGTCTCTGTCTCTCTCTCTCCCTCCCTTAACCTGGCAAAACTCTTCTAAAATCAACTCCTTTTGCAATAGCACGACGAGAAAACTGTTTGACGTGTTCTGGGTTGTAAATCTTACATCAGTTACTCATGATTTTAGAGACACTACGGATATAAACAATTCGGTCGCTAACCATCGACTACTTATAACAAACTCGGGTATAACGAAGGAGAAAATTTATTTTCTCCCTGGACTCCGTTGTAAGCTTGTTCGACTGTATGGTCACACCACATCCGTCTCAATCTATATAATTCTACTGAAATAATTCCTTTACGACTGTAAAGTTACTGGAGTACAAAATGTTCAAACTGAACGAAAGAGAGAGAGAGAGAGAGAGAGAGAGAGAGAGAGAGACAGAGAGAGAGAGAGACAGACAGAGAGAAAGAAAGAGACAGACATTACATTACATTACATGATTATTGCTTAAGGTCCAGCGGACTCTTCCGAGCCAAATCAGGACCAGGAGAGAGAGACAGACAGACAGACAGTCAGACAAAGAGACAGATAGAAACAAAGACAGAGAGACAGATAGACAAAGAGAAAGACATAAAGAGAGAGAGAGAGAGAGAGAGAGAGAGAGAGAGAGAGAGAGGGTGGAGAGGTCGTGGCGTGGTTGGATGGGTATGAGGGGTGTGTGGGGGAATCAGCGGGAGTAGGGAAAGTGCTACTACACCCGTGTATAGCCAAGCTAATTGCAGAATGAATATTCACTAGCAGGCTCTAACGCTAACAAGCTAACTGACCAACACGGATAAGATAATGGACCCCAAAACAGATGAGATAGCTTGGCCAATGTCCAGTCCAAAAGCGACCATGCAACAGCGTAACTGAGGTTCTGAGGATTTACTCCCTACAGTTTCAGCCCAATATGAGACCTACCCTCTTGGAAGGCACTGGCTAGATCACGCATGGTCAAAACGGTATACATAGACTTACTGAATGGTAAAAAAGTCCCCTATACGCTATTGTGTCCGGGGACGGTAATCTACCTACTGACTACTGAATGGTTTAATCGTTTTTGGATTTGTATGCAGATGGGGACTGCTCAGAAATCTCCTTATGATAATATAATACAACCCACCCACACAGCCCTTCTCGCTCACCCCAATCACGCCGAAGTAAGATGTTGTAGATAATATGTGTATACAGTATGATTCTTCACATAACGGTATTCTCAAAGGCTGGGCTACGCTGTCCGGGCAACCTTACTCGGATGGAGGTGACCAGTGGCTAGTTCTTAGCGGGGATCTTTACATTAATTCTACGAAGCGGACGAAAGCGGAAGTTGTTTTATGCCGTTAAATTAAATATATGCCTCGTCAGCTTCCTGCCTGAAAGTTAATCTAGCGGGGTTAGGTGGTAGGGAGTTGAGGTGGGGGAAAAAGGGGGTATAACTCCACTGCTGTTAGTGTTGGTTGTTGTCGACTCTTGCCGACGGACAAGTCCTATTGAGATTATCTGAGAGGAACATTTTCTCGCTTGTTTATGAACGACCATTGAAGTTTACGGTCTACATCCTCCCACCATGGAGATTTGGAAGACGAGTGGGGAGTGAATAGGGGGAAGGAGAAAGTTAGTTAGTTAGTTAGTTCTTGCTTACAGGGTCCAGCGAACTGCAAGGAGCCGAATCAGGACCACAAAATCAAGACCACAACTTAACTGAAAGAGGACTCGCCCACGATCCGTATAAAAGATCTTCTGAAACAACCCCAGTAGTAACAGTGAAGGCACTCCATCAGCCGGTCACTGTACAATAAAGGCATCCCACGCAGTGGACGCTGAGGCTACACTGTAATTTATCGAACCCCCGTTTATAAAAACTAAATACAATACAAACATCATTATAAAATATCAACAAAACACATGCATATAAAATGCCTACATTGCTAAATAATAACATCCTAGGAAGCCCGGGGGAGAGAAAGAGAATTAGCCATCCCAGAGAAGGGGATAGAACTAGAGACCTAACCTAACACCGAAACCACCGGAGTAATCATACTGCGAAGATGAACAATGAAATATGGCCACTTTAGTTTCTGACCACCACGCCAAATTCCAACGTGGAGTCCCACCTCCGTAGGGCATGGGTAGAGCGTTCGCTTGGCACACCGATGAACCCAGGTTCGAATCCCGTGGTATGCAAGTGACCATTTTCACAGTCCAACTTAGAAGTGTCATTGCTCTGATGGTTCAGTGTTGATTTAGGTGCCTACTCCTCTCCTCCCCGGGATGGTTATCCCTGTCTGCCATATCGCCAATGGTGGATGTGGCCGTTAAACTTCAATTTTTATTCTTCTTTCGAACTTGGTTCAAAGCCATACAATTATTCGTGCCTGTGTAGGTGTGTGTGTGTGTGTGTGTGTGTGTGTGCGCGCGCGCGCGCGGAGAAGGGGGAGATGATGTCAGCGCGTGCGTGTGTGCAACAAATGTGCATTCCCATTGACTTTTTAATAATATAAAAGGATGTTGTATTAACTACCATTATTTCCGGTTGTTGCATGTGTATTTTATTTACCCCCATTTTATATCTCCCTAAGCAAAATGTATTCTTCTACTGAAGACAATTAAAATTTGAGTCCTGAGTTCATCGGTGAACCAGGTGAACGCGCTAATAATACTAATATTAGATGCTATATACGCGCGTTTCCTCCAAATAACCAATCAGGCTCAAAACGCGGCGATCTGTACCAACACGCGTTTCACCCACTCTCTCACACACATGTTAACAAACACACGTTTATTTGCTTAAACATGTGGTGTAAAGGCAGGGAGATGTTTATTTAAAGATGGAAAGGAATTCACAGCTTTGGTTTTGAAATAAATGAGCTACGTCAAATTCCATTATTGAAGGTTCTGAGCTGAGCCAGAGCTGTGGGACGAACCCTCTTGTGATGATCAAGAGAAGGTGGAAGATGTGCAAGCGATGATCCGAAGTTTCATTTCGCTCACATAGGCTACAAGCTCAGAGAGATGCTGAAGGAACTGGTCCAAACCAGAGTATAACCTAAGCTGAAAACTATGCGCCCTGAAGACGTAGACAACTTGCGGTTTTTGATAGTCTAAACATCATGATGTTATTATTGTTGTTGTCTTTCATACTGAGTAGGTACTGTCTTGACGCAGATTCTATGATTTATTTACCTTGGTATAAATATTTCGACAGCATCACTCTGCCTTCTTCAGCCTACTGAAGTTGAAGTTGAAAAACGCTGATTAAAAGAAGGCAATGTGATGTTGTCATATTATAGAATCTGAGTCAAGATATTACTTACTCAATATGACCACTCCGGATTCTGGGAAAATATACTCTAAGTCCTGTTGTCTTTCAATTTATGATTATTCTAGAAGTCTCTGTCTCCCGGTCTATGTTTATCGGTCTCTGTCTGTGAATTTGTGTGGGCGTGTGTGTGTGTGTGTGTGTGTGTGTGTGTGTAAAAAAGAGAGAGACAAAGACGTACGTGTTTATCTGTGTGTGTGTTGCGCGTACGTGTCTCTGTGTGTGTGTGTGTGTTTAAACGTATGCGCGTGCATAATTTATCTTTGTGTTCGCGCGTACGCATCGCGGTATGCTTGCAACAGCAGTCACTCAAACAGGTTCAGCATGATAATGAGTCGGTCACGGGGTCATTGGCAGCCAATTGATTTTGACCTGTTTCGCCACTTCCTGTTTGACTTTTGACCCAGACGGACCGTTAAGCCGGATTCTTGACGCGTTGGAATCTATAAATTGAAAAAATGAAGTCACCCAGGGTCCATGGATTGTCACTTGTTCAGATCCATCCGCGGTGGCGCGAGGCAAATTGTGGGCAAAAAAGTCATGGCGCCAGAACAGGATGTGACGCACGCATACATGCACATAATTGCACGCAAACGCTAACACACACACACACACACACACACAAACACACAAACACAAATACACGCACACGGACACATTCATCATCACTTTGCGATCAAGAAACGGACTTGAAAATATCCGCTCTTTGAATAATTATAATCGATCGTTTTCAACAAAGGCAACTAAGGACCGGCCATAGCAAAGTTTTCAAAAGTAAGCGATTTTGACAATGAGCGATTTGAAATAATCCGATCCTCACTGTAGGCTATATGTACCTGTAGCTAAGTGGTCACGTTTAATATGACTGATATAAAAATATCATTATCTAAAGGCGTGTTTATCTATGCACAAGAGCCAAACATAGTACATATTTAGTTAATCTGACAAGGAACAGCGTAGAGCAGGATCTTCAACATTTTGACGCGTTCCCCATTTAAAAGAAAAATTACAAATTAAGATGAGAGAGTTATAAATACATTAACGAAGCGCGTTTGAAAAGAGTGGAAGAGGTTGATCACAGTGGTTTACATCCATTCTAATTAATCATCTCGTGCATGGAATTCCCGCAAGGTCCATTGTCAGCGCAAACTGATGTAATATTTGTTTGGTTTATTTATTTATTTTTATTTTTTTCAGAACAGCGACGTGAATAGTTTGTCTGACTAGGCATGCAAAGCGACTGCCGATGGATTCTCGACGTTGACAGAAGACGTTTTGCTAACAAGAGTGGCGTTTTAAGGAATTCAGCGATTTTGCCAGCTTGCTACGGATTTGTAACTTTATTATAATGATGCTCTACAAGTCTTTCTCATTTCCCCATATACGCTGTGAAGACGTGAAGGACTGGATGACAGCAAACAAACTTAAACTGAACGACGACAAAACGGAAGCCATGCTGGTAGGCACACGCCAGAAACTCCCTCAGCTCCCCTCCTCTCTCCATCTTCAGCTTGACGGTACCTCTATCCCTCTCTCCGACTCTGCCAAGAACCTTGGCGTTATCCTTGACTCTTCTCTCTCAATGACTAGCTTTGTCTCTGCAACCGCCCGGGCCTGCTACTTCCACCTCCGTCGAATCAGTCAGATCAGAAAATACCTCACCACTGAAGCTGCCACCAAACTTGCTGTCTCCCTCATCCTGTCTCGCATCGACTATTGCAACTCCCTTCTTTCCGGCCTTCCCCGCTCCACCACTCTCCCTCTCCAACGCGTTCAAAACAATACTGCCCGCCTCGTCCTCAGAAAGAAGAAATCTGACCACGTCACTCCCTTGCTCAAAGCCCTACACTGGCTTCCCATCTCCCAACGCATTCAATACAAGACCTTATCTCTCTGCTACAAGTCCCTCAACAACTCCGCTCCTCTCTATCTCTCTGACTTACTTCACCCATACATTCCCTCTCGCTCTCTTCGCTCTGCCTCCGACCCTCTCCGCCTCCGCATTCCTCGCTCCAAACTCAGCACGTTCGGGTCCCGCTCCTTCTCTGTCTACGGCCCATCCATCTGGAATACTCTTCCACTCTCTCTCCGTCAGAAACCCTCTCCCACCTCCTTCCAGTCTGCCCTCAAAACTTACCTTTTCAAGCAGTTCTAACACTATGACCTCACTACGCACCCCATCGCCAGCTGTCTCTTGCATATAGTGTCTGGTCTGTTTGTGGTATGAGTATATTTGAGTGAATGTATTTTTTGCGTAATTGTTACATGTGTCATTGTCTAAAGCGTGCACATGCGTGCGTGAGTTGGGAGTGCGCGCTTAGAGTTATAATTATTATAAGATAAGCGCATTATAAATACAGTAATTATTAATTATTATTTTACCTACTAGCAATACTATACTGTAGAGTATCCTGACATCGAGACATAGGAGTATCCTGACATCGAGACATAGAGTATCCTGACATCGAGACATAGAGTATCCTGACATTGATACATCTCGTTAAAGGGACCCACTTTGACCACGCCTACTCGAAAAATCCTTTAGACATTCACGGTGAGTGTTGCCCCACTAAACAAATAATCTTACAACCACACCAAAAAAAAAACTATTTCGAAAAAAATATTTAATTTTTTTAACGAATAAATTCCGAAGTTTTTATGCCTATTTATAGCAACAGCTGTAGGCTAGCCATCCAACATTCTGGAGCTAAAAATAGCAGCTACCAGCTGGTAAGAGGCAGAACCCGTGAATACAACTGTCTGTTAGGGTTTTTCGTTTGAAGTTGATAAACTAGACTTTACCTCACCCCAAACACCATGACACACATGACACACATGACACACACTTCAAGCCGCGTGGTACACTCATAAATAGGGTCAAAGGTCACACGGATGTACCGTTAAAAACCGGGGAAGTCAATCCCTGACAGAACTGACATTGAAAATTCACACTTCAGCGGATGGTTTAAGCATGACAGCCCACTTTATCATCGTTTAATGTAAAAACAATACGAATTTTAGGGTAAAGCAGTGTATGCCAAATGTAAACAAAGCCTTCGAATTGGGGCCTTTTAAATAATACCAACTCTTTCATGTTCACCGCTGTTGCCACCATGTTTCTAGTTCAGCAGATTCCTCATAGGACCATGATTGATCGTCTGGTCAGCCAGAAATAGGAAAACTAGGAATGCGAAAGTGTACAATTCTGTCACCCCCACCGGACCTAGATATGTACTTATTGGCCCGAGGCTTACACAGCCTGTTGCGATCGTCTAATTAGATGAAATATGATGTGGGAAATCGCTCAGATCTCTATCTGTCTGTCTGTCTGTCTGTCTTTCTAACGCACTGTAAAAAAAACAGACGATAGACAAGCAGACACTCACACAAACACAGGACACCCCTCTTAGAGAAGAACGAAGAACAGACACATAGACAGGACAGTCAGATAGACAGTTAGAAACACACACAAACACACTACATACCCAACTCATCACGATGTATCCCGTACCAAACACACACACACACACACACAGAGCGATAAAAATTGCGTGTATTATGCCTACACTAAGAAGACTAAGAAGGCGTTTTCCTCAAATAGGTTTACAGCATTGTCAAGCAATAGAGTTACACACGCATACCCTCATCTCATACTATAATATAACTTTCCCTCCAACCCCCTCCAATCGCTACCTACCCAACAGGCATAATATTCCTACCACATGCACACCATACACGGCGAAGATAATATGTGCGTACAGTTTTGTTCTTCATATAATTATGTACACTTTGGGTGGCGTTGTTGTCAAAAAAACATGCTCAGGATGTCGTGTCGCATCAAACTTATGATCTGTGAATCTCTGTGGACACAGCCTAGACAGTTTTTCAGACGGCATCAAACAGCGCAAACTATCTTGTTTTACTACTACTACTACTACTACTCACAGGCGGCGGAAGCTGCTCAGGATTGGGGGGGCCACACACTATTCAGTGACATCAGGGCCATACCTGGGAAAAGTCGAGGGTGGGGGTGGAGTGGGGGTGGGGGTGGGGGTGGGGGTGGGGGTGGGCTGTGGGGGTATAGATTCAGCGAAGGCGCGAAGCGCCGAGCCTTCTAGGGGGGTCCGGGGGCATGCTCCCCCGGAAATTGTTTTTTTCAAGGATGCAAAATGGTGCAATCTGGTGCAATCTGAACCTTGAAAAAGCCATCTGTGATGGTCTGGGACTTTGAGCTTTTTGAACAATTAAACTGACAAACTCTGGGGTACAAAAATTATCCTCTGCCCCTCCCTTAAAAAAACAACAACACACACACATTTATTTATCAGCAGAGATGTTTTGTATACTATTATTATTCACTACTTTTTGTTGATCGTTAACGGTATAAAGCTTTATCTTGTAGTTTATGAACATCACCGCCCTGCTTTCACTTAATTCAGTCTTGCTGCACTAGGTTCCTCGGCATTAGTACCATTTGTGAATTGTATCTTCTGACAAAACAGTTCACTGCCTCTTTGAATAAATATAGAATAAAGATTCTGATTCTGATTCTGAAGTCAATATCAACATCCCTGTGCACTTTCAGTAAAGCAAGTCCATTTAGTCTCTGTTGCCTCATTGTAGAGCGCAGGTAGTTTTTCAGGTTGCGGAACTGACTGTTTGAACGCTCACACTCGGCAGTAGTGACAGGTAGGGTGCAAAGGTTCTAAAGCATGATGAACAGGTTGGGATAAAAAAAAAATCCCTGTCACAATGTTTCAGTGCTTCTGATGCCGTGGATGGGATGATAGCTGTCGCATTCTCAGCAGCACTTCGCCATTTGCAAACCCACCGTTGGTATTCTGCATCAAGGGTAGCGTTGTCTGGTAGGTCAGACTCCCACAACATTGCCAGCATCACCCCTTCTGGAACCTGCATGAAACCATCCTGGTTGTCTATTAAAGTGCTTGGCACCAGACATAGACCATCAACTGCTAGACCAGCATTTTTGAACCTCGAGTCCAGTTCGGTTGACAGGTGTTCCAAGAAAGGAATGGCAATGCTAATCTTGAAATATTCTTCTGGAGTGGCCGCAGGTTGGTTGTCACGGAGAGTCTGTCGGGATGCTTGACGAGGAACAATAACACCAGTTGTCAAAGCATTTGCCATTTTGCTGACTTCTTCACTTGTAGTCGAGAAAATTGCTGATATTGAAAACGGTATACTGTAAAAACTGACAGCAAATGAAAGTTTTCAAAACGCGACTGTGACGTGCACGATGTCGAAAACTGTCGGTCACGTTGATCTACGCTAAGGCTAACGATTATGACGCGTCGACAGGAAATGATGACGAAGGGACGAACTTCTCTTACTGATCAGAGGATGATGATGATGATTATGATGATAAACACTTGTATTGCTTGATTCCATTTGAAAAAAAAATCCTTTAATGCCCTGGCCAAAAAAAAAAAAAAAAAAAAAAGAGACACTACTTATTATTGGAGGGGGCAATATATAAGGCTGCCCCCTCCAACATTTTTCTAGGGGGGGGCATGGCCCCCCTGCCCCCCCTGCTTCCGCCGCCTGTGCTACTACTACTACTACTACTACTACTACTACTACTACTACTACTACTACTACTACTACTACTACTACTACTACTACTACTACTACTACTACTTTATTTATAATGTTGGAGACATCTCACAACGCATCAAGTTAACCTAATCGTAGTTCGAACCTTTCTTAAGCGTGGCCGATTTGTGTTTGGTATGTAGGAATGCAAACAACATTTTGAACCCGCCAGAGAGTGCTCACGGTGCTACTACACATATGAATGAGGTCTCCACTAGTCTGGATGCGTCCGCCACGTCATCTGAGGGAGATATGACGTTAGAAAGAATGCCCCGTCGGCGAAACGAGTGATCCATCAAAAGGCATGCAGGAATTTAGCGCAAATATGCCACGAATATGTGTTTTGGCTACAGGCCTCTTTAAATGTAGACTAGCACGAGATTGCAGCAATTTAAGTCCTACTTTAAAAAATAAAATAAATAAATCAGAAGATAGTACACAAAGCACAGAAGAAGTTCTTTAATCAAACAGTTACAACAATGTCACTAGAAAATCTGAGAGAGAGAGAGAGAGAGAGAGAGAGAGAGAGAGAGAGAGAGAGAGCGTTCGTGTGTGTGTGTGTTTGCGTGTGTGAGTGTGTGAGGAATAGTGAGCAGAAGAGCAGCAAATGGGACCAAGTTATTATCAGTTACTTGTGTGCAAAACATAAGCCTAAGTAATTGCACAATACTGATTTATAACGTGCGCAGTTTTTGCCAGTGCAGTATTTTAAGGCGCAAGATTTTATACGTGCCTCGGTAGGGAATTATTTATATTTGTTTAGTTCTACAGTCGCACTAACTAGTTTAAAAGGTCTCCACTCAAATGTCCGTGGAGTAATAACGAATAGTATTAATTACCTGTCCAAACTTAAAAGCTGATAAATCAAAAGGGTGTCTCCTGTTAGTCTTTAAACACACACACAAACACACGCGCGCGCGCAAACACACACACACACACACAAATCGTGCGATAGTTTCAATGAACAGCTTCAGTAATGGTATTGGAAGCAGTGATGCAATCTAAACGTTTCTAAAAATAAAAGTTGGATTTCCTGTCCATCTTCTAATAACAATCATTGCGTTTAATGTTGGAGTGATAGTTGTGTGTTTGTTGTGTGTGTGAGAGTGGGTGAAACGTATGTGTAGGTTGGTATAGATCGCTGCTCTTTGAAGCCGACTGGTACTTTTGGGAAAAGCGCGTATATAGTTGCACATAGTATTATTATGTAGAACCTACCGACATCGACATTTAAAAAAAACGAAACAAATATTGTGGCTCTCTCCATTTAAATAGACATCTTTGCCTTATGATTATGATCAATGAGGTTAAAAATGCATGGATCATTATTTCGTGTATAATTAGGTGTTTTAGGGGTCAGACTAGGTCAGTCTGGGTGTTGGTGTGCGTCTGTGTGAGGTGTTTGAGTGAGTGTGTGCGCGCGCGTCTGTGCGTTTGTGTGTATGTGTTGTGTGTGTGTGTGTGTGTGTGTGTGTGTGTGTCTGAGTACGCATATAGCTATGGACCTTGCATGTAAACATTCATTTACTTGACAGTATCATTAACACCGTTGGGATTTAATAAAAAAGGTAGATTCAAATTATCAGTATTACTTAATTTCTTTATTATTATTATTATTATTATTATTATTATTATTATTATTATTATTATTATTATTATTATTATTATTATTATCATCATCATCATCATCATCATCATCATCATCATCATCATCATCATCATCATCATCATCATCATCATCATCATCATCATTATCATTATCATCATCATTATTATTGACGTCATCATCATTATCATTTTAATTATTTATTATTTTGAGCATTTTTTGGAATCCGATCGGGGAGACGAAAAGTAGTTTTGGGCTGAAGAGATGGACTGGAATTTATTAATAACATCTTGGATACAATCCGTATTAGTTGCTATCCTCCGTGGAATGATGGAATACTAGGAAAAGATGTGTGGGTGCCGGGGGTTTCAGTATAAATAGTATCCCCACTTTCTGGAAATTTAGTTGTGATGGTCACTGAGGCTTCATATGATGTTATTATTTGGCAATGTAGGCATTTTATATGTATGTGTTTTGTTGATATTGTATAATGATGTTTGTGTTCTATTTTGTTTTGTAAACGGGGGTTCGATAAATTAGAGTATAGCCTCAGCGTCCCCTGCGTGGGATGTCAATACAATACAATACAATACAATATAATACAATATAACTTTATTGTCTGATGTTCATCACATACAGAAATTTGTCTTTGGCTCGTCGTCCGCAAGAAGCATGCAATATATCCATTGTATATACACAACTAGCAGAGACACATTCATTTCGAATGACACAACAGCAACCTTAAATTCCAATCAAATACAGACATTCACAACCTAAATTCCACATCACTAATAACTAATAATTTTACATTCATGCAAAAAAAAAGCACACACACACACCCACACGCACACATCCACACACAAAGTAACCCAATGACAGCACAAGTTAAGTGTTGTCTTAAACTATACATATCACGGCCTAAACATGATTATAATGGCAGTGCTTAAAAGGTAGAGGCATGACTAGAACATTCTACATTTACCTAAACATAGTCAACAATCAATTGCATAATACAATGCAGTAAAAACATGCTTAGAACATTATAATTTTTGAAATAAAAAAGAAACACAGCAAAGACACAACTGACAAGGTTACCTATCTCATAACCAGATTACATAAAGAGTACCATAACAATGGTTAGGATCATTAAAATGACAAATTATATATTATGTGACTAGAACAAGTTCAATCTACTAATTAAGAATATCATAACTCAGCAAATTACATCCAAGCAATCATAACAATTATGATGATCCACCCCCCTCACTAATCCCCCACATTTTACAATGGCACACCCTATTCTTTCCACCCACCACCAATCCATACCCACACTCACAACTAAAAGTTGTACATTAATTTAGATGCTGGATAATTGGGCTTTGGAATTCAAAAGTGAAACTGCTTGGGGGATGAAGGATCTTTTAAACTTGTTTTTCTTAGCCATTGGTACAACATACCGGCGACCTGAGGGGAGGGATTGAAACTCTGAAAACAAAGGGTGAGATTTGTCTGAAAGAATGCGACTTGTTTTCCTGCGCACTGCTCTATGATATAGCTCTTCTAGGGGTTGTTGAACACTGCCTATGATCTTCCCTGCTAAGCAGACCACACGGGCAAGTTTAGAATGATCTTTAACTCCTAGGCTTCCAAACCAGCATACTATGTTGTATGTCAGTATGCTCTCAATGAGGCTCCGGTAAGCTGTGCCTAGTGTTTTTGTGCTGACATTGAATGATTTTAGTTTCCTTAGCAAGTACAGGCGTTGTTGTGCTCGTTTGTAGATAAAATCTACATTAGAACTGAAAGTTAGCTTAGTATCAAGTACTGTACCAAGGTATTTGAATGTTTCTGTTACCTCAACAGCTTCATTAGCAATTACAATTGGGACAAATTTAGCTTCAGATTTCCTTTCATCAAAAACCAACTCTTTGGTTTTCTTTACATTAAGCTCTAAGTAACTCTCTGTACACCATGTGGCTAGAGTGTGAATGTTTGCATAGTAGCTTGCTAGTGAGTCTTCATCATGTAGCAGTCCAACAAGTGCCATGTCATCTGCAAATTTGAACAGTGCTGAAATAGTGCTATTAAATCGTATTTCATCTGTGTATATTGAGAAAAGGGTAGGTGACAGAACGCAACCCTGTGGGGCTCCTACATTAACAATGATTTCATCAGAAATGCTGCCACCAGAACTTACTCGTTGAGGCCTATCTCGGAGAAAGCTATTCACAAACCGGACAATGTTGTTGTTGATGCCCAGATCAACCATGCGTTTTAATAAAACAAAAGGTTCCATGCAGTTAAAGGCACTGGAAAAATCAATCATCAGAATTCTAACATAGGTTTTAGACTTGTCCAGGTGCTTTGCTATCAGATGGAACAAGGCAAGACAAGCATCATCAGTTCCGCGACACGCTTTATAAGCAAATTGAAGGGGGTCAAGTCTATGGGCTACATCTATTAGCAGATGCTGCCTTACTACAGATTCAAAACACTTTGCAAGTACTGAGGTCAAGGCTACAGGTCGGAAATCATTTGGTTGGGATGCAGAAGGGGACTTGGGAATTGGTATGATAGTTGATGTTTTCCATGAGCGAGGCATTGTATGAAGATTTAACAGCATTTGAAAAATGACATGAAAAATGTGACCAAGCTCATTTGCACAACTTCTTAGTAGTCTTCCTGTAATGTGATCAGGCCCTGGTGCTTTATTTGGTTTTAATCTTTTAAAACATGTTACTACTTGTTCTTCACTCAAGTCAAGACATTCCGGTGCTAAGGATTCACATAGAGAATCACAATCTTGCCTAGTATCCCTAACATCAAAGCGTGCGTAGAAGCGGTTCAAGTCATTGATTTCTTCAGCTGAGTGCAAGCGACGTCGGTTGGACTGCCCAGATGATTTTCCCATCATTATTTTCAAACCCTCCCATGCTTCGTTTACATGTCTTTATTGTAAAGTGACCGGCTGGTAGATTGCCTTCAGTGCTATTTCGGCAGATCTTTTATGCGGATCAGGGGTGAGTCCTCTTTCACTTCTCTGGTCCTGATTTGGCTGGGAAAAGTCCGCTGCTGGACCTAAATCAATAACCATGTAATGCAATGTAACTTAATCTCTCCGCATCTGCTGCCAATGGTTGGGATGTGAGGATTTGTGCTATATAGTTATAGCTGGCTATTTCGCCGAGTTCTCAGCTTGTCAGTATATCAGCTAGCCTTGGTGTAAATCATCGAGAAGCGAAGCTTTACGTCCTATAATAAAATGTTAAGGACAAGGGCCACGTGACCCTGTAAAATGTATTTTTAATTAATAATCCAGACCACGTCTAGTCTCTCACCATGTGTGGACGAGAGAGGAAACATCCTGTGTGAAGCAAGGGACTGATTTTCCGAAGCATGAGAAGACGCCTGAATGAAGTTGTCAGAAGAATATCTTCATGCGAAAAAGGTATCCATAGTTTGGCTGGCTGTCAACAGAGATAGGAAAGAACATAACCTTCTGAAAGAGAATTCATTGCGAATGTTACGTTGAGACGCGCGCGATGGTGCGTGTGGGACGCGCGCGATAAATCTGATCGTTTTATTTTGCAAAGCATGCAATAAAAGAGTGTATTTATCCTTTGATTTAATTTTGCGTTGTTGTTAGAAGAAGCTTGGTATAATGTTGATAATTTTCGTTGGTCGATATTATTGGAGAATTCTCTAGAGTTGATTGTTTACTATCGATCGAATCTTCGCGATAAATGTAGATAGCTGAGGAAATTCTTGCACTGTAAAGAAAGTTGTATGACGTAAGACAGTGATGACGAAGTTTATTCCGATTGGTTGTAATGTGTCAGGCTGGAACATTCTGACGTTATCTGGAATCTAGAAAAAAACCAACTATATAATTGATGCACTGTGTAGAGAGAAAGTAAAAAGTGGGGAAAAGCGATTGTATACAGTTGTTGATTTTCGCTGAATAAAGTTGGAAAACTTCATACGACGACTCCTGACTTGTTGCTGAGTGAACAGGTTGCGTGGATAAACGAATCTGAGTTACACCTATCACGATTCAATCATCGGGGCTGAATCAACTACTGATAGAAAACAACATCCAGTGTAACAGCCAAACATAGTTCTAAAATCTAGCGTTGCAGTGTTCGTAGTTTTGAACAGGGTTATGTTTAGAAAGTGACTGCGGGCGAGTGTCACAAGGGAGACACAAAGTGTATGTAAACTTTCTAAACATACTTCAATCTGAGTTCTTTCTATTTCATCTCTAAATTAAAAAAAAAATAAAAATAAAAAGAAGAAGAAGCCACGGAGAAGGTCACGTAGCCGGGCACAAGCATTGCAACCCATTGCTGTCCTAACTGACTTCTAGAAGATATAAGGCCAGCGCCGTTTAGAGCTAGGATAAGGTGTACGGAGATGACGTAATACCATGCCGTCACGAACAAGCTATGCGTAGAAAAACGCCTCTTAAATGCAAACTCAGCTGATTTTTTAACACAGCTTTTTAAAAACCGTTTGGCTGACGTTAACCCAAATGCTACTACAAAACCCGTTTGCCTGACGTTTTACTATAACTCTGCTAGAAAACCCGTTTGGCTTTTAACATAACTGCTAGAAAACCCGTTTGGCAGACTTTTGCCAAAAATCTACAAGAAAACCCATTTGGCTGACTTTTTACCAGAACTCTGCTAAAAATAATTTGGTTGGCTTTTGGTTCATTCTGCTAGAAAACCCGTTTGGCTGCCTGTTAACATAACTCTTGCTAAAAGCAGGCAACGGCAGCATGCATTGAGCAACAAACTCTTCAAGCAAGCCCGCAAATAGCAATAAAAAAGGTTCACATGATGTCACGCGGTCAGGCACAAAACTATACAGCCAAAAATTGTTATAACATTTTAAAAAAAATTAATAAACAAAAAAAAGAAAAAGAAAGAAAAAGAAAAGTCAGTCCCAGCTCTGCTAAACTGCTGGGTCATAGAGTTCGCAGACGACTTTTAATGACTACCGCTGACCCGACAACGGTTGGGGTGAAGGTCAGGCGAAGCTCGCGCCTGTCGTCTGCTTCACGTCTGCTTCAGTGAAGAAAAATGTACACTTCGGCTGAGCTGACGCAACTGCGGACAAGACTTTAGTTGTTGTTGTTGTTGCTGAATTGAATCGTTCCAAAATATATCGCGATTTCCCATCGAAGGCTGAAGGCGCTGACCCACAACAGGGCCTAACTGAAGCCGCCCAAGGCGCCAACTTGCTAGCTTGATGCGGACAACTGAGCAATGGGGGCATTTGACTTAGTGCTTGCTGAGCCTGTGTTTGTTTGACTCTGGCATTCACCCGTCTCAAACATGACCATCGCGTTCCTTTTTAATAGTCCTGGCGACAGAATGCATGCGTGCACAACAGACAAGACCTCGGTTTATTATTATTATTATTATTATTATTATTATTATTATTATTATTATTATTATTATTATTATTATTATTATTATTATTATTATTTATACTCCTCGAAGGAAGGCGTGCGCAAACCTATGGCCGAGTTTAATAAGCCATGACGTAAACTCTTTTTATATAGTGCCCTTACTACTTCAAAAGCAGCTCAAAGCGCGGATCAACATCACTGTGGTCAATCAAGAGCTGTTAAACGGCCCGATCTGGGTAACCTTGCGTCTTTTCCACTGCTGTGTATTTTCATCTCCTGTCATAAATATGGTCCCGGTCCGTAGCCATTGTTAGGAGAAGAGGGAAGGGGGGAGGAGGGGGGTCGGATAAATTCAAATATCCAAAATATTCAAGCGAACTTACGTCTCTTTGACTTTTGAAATTATTCAATCTTCGCACTATGACATGACGAGTAATTTAGCTCTGCAGTTTAAAGACAATGAGTACAGTTTGTGTTAAGTAAGATCCCACCCCCCTCCCCTCCCCCTACCCTTCCTTCCTCCAAGCCCTTTGAATTCATTACTTTAGAATAATGAATCTCTCTCTCTCTCTCTCTCTCTCTCTCTCTCTCTCTCTCTCTCTCTCTCTCCCTCTGCCCCCAACACAAATGCCCAGTTCTTGGTTATTAAATGAACACTTCTTTGAACAAAATAATATGTAAATAAATGATTACAGGAATGAAAACAATTCAACGGATAAGTACAATTGTAAAACAACAACAATTGTAATAATAATCACGTTCGACTGTGAATGTTTAAGGTTTCGTTCTTCGCCTTCAAAGTGACGGGAGATAACTCCGCTTTAGAGATTATAAAGGACTGTGGGCGGTTTGTTTCAATGAATGATTGTGTTTTTTTTTTGTTTTTTTAAATCTTTTTACTCACGATCTCTTCCTTTCCTTTTCTTCTACTTGAATGAATCATTCTTTTTCATCAATCTGTCGACCAATTAACTCATATTATATTCCGTCCATTCATATCATTTGTTTCGTCAGTGCCCTTTTGTTTGTTTGTTTGTTTGTTTGTTGCGTTCCCCTTTCTTCTTTTCAAACACGAATGAACGTGAGAATGCATAACAAGACGTCCGCTCATTCCTTGATTTATCTCTGCCTCTCTCTCTCTCTCTCTCTCTCTCTCTCTCTCTCTCTCTCTCTCTCTCTCTCTCTGCCTATCCCCTCTCTCTCTCTCTCTCTCTCTCTCTCTCTCTCTCTCTCTCTCTCTCTCTCTTTATCTCTCTCCCTCTCTCGATCTCTGTTCCCAAATATCTCCCAAACATAGCCTACTAATGATGATGATGCTTCTGACGATGCCTTTGATTACAATTGCGATGAGCATGAGGATGATGATGACGATGACGATACTGATGATTCCTCCTCTTATGCTTCTGATAATGATGATGGTGATGATATTTTTGATGATGCCTTTGATGATACTTTGGATTATATTGATGATATCCAATAATGATGATGATGATGATGACGATGATGATACCTATGAAGATGATACTTCTGAAGATGATTCTGATGATGACGATGATGACGATGATCATGATCATTCTGATGATGATCGTACTTCTGATGATGTTCATCCCTCTGATGAAGCTTCTAATAATACTTATGATGATGATGCTTCTCATGATACTGATGATGATGGTGATGATAATGATGATGATGATGGAGACGATTCTTTGATAATGATGATACTTTGACGATGGTAATACTTCTAATAAAATAAATGCTTCTGATGCTGATGCTGATAAGATTTATTAATATTTTGATGATAGGCTTACTACTCTTTAGTATGCTTCAGATAATGTTTCTGATGACTATGATACTTCTGATAATGACGATGCCGAGGATGATGAACATGATGTTCTGTTATTGTGCCTCTAAAAATGATAGTCCTGATGGAGATGAAGAAAATGATGACGATGATCACGATGATGATGATTCTCTAAATGATGACGATGATCATTCTTTTGATGATATTAAACGATATAGAAGATGATGATGACATTTTTAATGATATTTCTAATAATACTTATGCTGATGCAACTACTGCTACTGCTGAAGAAACTACTGAATACTACTACTACTACTACTACTACTACTACTACTACTACTACTAATAATAATAATAATGATCATAATAATAATAATAATAATAATAATAATAATTATAATAATAATAATAATAATAATAATAATAATAAAAATTCTAATGATATTGATGATGCTTCCGGTAATGATGATGATGATGATGATGATGATGATGATGATGATGATGATGATGATGATGATCCATGTGATGATGACAATGGTAATGAGGGAGGTAATGCACATGGCTACCAGCGCTTTCAAGATACAGTTGAAAGTACCGCTGAGTAGCGTGAACAGGATATATCATAATATCGCCAAGATAATAACTTGAGTCCGCTATGAGCGGACGAGGCTACTTGCGAAATGACGGAAAAAGCGCAATTTGACTGCAGTGAACTCATGAAAATAGAAAAATGTAAGTTTCGTCTCCTCTAGGGGACGAATTAGGTCAAACTGTATTAGTTTCTAGGTCAACTGTCTTTTACGAACCGTTTGAGAATGTTTTTGAACCGTTTGTTTGACGCCGGATAGTGTCCTCACTTGGTTTCATGCCATTTAAGAATCCAACAAGGCTATTGGGTTTTTGAGACGGGAAGAGCGGAATGTTGTAGAGCAACATTCTGTATATATTTACAGTGAAATTGCGCTTTTCCCGTGATTTCGCAGGTAGCTTCGTCCGCTCATAGCGGACTCAAGTTATTATCTTGGCGATATTACGATATATCCTGTTCACGCTACGCAGCGAAGATTAGAGGTGTATCTTGAGTGCGCTGGTACCTTGGTGCAATGGGTGGATTCTCATGACACTGATGATGATGATAATGATGAAGATGATGTTGATATTGATGATGAAGATGATTATATTGATGATGTTGATGATGATATTGATGATGATGATGATGATGATAATGATGATTTTGATTTTGGTGATGACGACGATGATGACCTCGATTATGATAGTATTTCCGGTGAAACGTCTCCTAAAGTCCGATAAATGATAATAATGTTGATGAATGTGATACTCATGATGATGTATCTAATGACGATGTTAAGTTAATGATGCGTTTGCATTTTCTGCATAGGATACGCTTGACCATAAATTTGAAAATGATGATACTTCTGATGATGATGCTGTTGATACTAATGATGGTAATGTCGATGTTGAAAATTCGTTTGATGCTCCTGATGATACTTTAAATCACCTACTGATGGTGATACAGAAGAAGAAGAAGAAGAAGAAGAAGAAGAAGAAGAAGAAGAAGAAGAAGAAGAAGAAAATGATGATGATGATGATGATGATGATGATGATGATGATGATGATGATGATGATGATGATGATGACGATGATTTTTATGATGATGACGATGGAGATGCGACGATGATGATGATCAAGATGATGATAATATATCTTGTGATACGTCTCTTAAAGTTTGATAATGATAATGGTGTTGATGAATATGTTGATGAATATGATACTCATAATGCCTCTGATGATGATGTTAAGTTAATGATGCGTTTGATTATGCTTCTGATAGTTTTTACGATGATTATGATACTTCTGATAATGACGATGTCGATGATGATTAACATGAAGTTCTGTTAATGAGTGTGTTTCTGATAATATTGATCCTGATGGTGCTGAGGAAAATGATGATGACGATGATAATGATGATGATAATGAGGATGATGATAAAGATAATATTTCTGGTGAAAGTCTCCTAAGGTCTGATAAATGATAAAGATGTTGATGAATTTAATGATGAATAAGAGGATGAATATGATACTCAGGATGATGCTTCTGATAATGATAGCAAAGATAATGTTGCGTTTGTAGCTTCTGCTGATGATACTTTTGATGATGAAGATACTCTTAATGATAATACTAATGATTCTGATGACGATGTTGATGTTCATGATTCGTTTGACGCTTCTATGATACTTTAAAGCATCTAATGATACTGATGATGGTGATGGTGATGATGATGATGATGATGATGATGATGATGATGATGATGATGATGATGATGATGATGATAATGATGATGATGATGATGATTTTTCTGATGACGACGATGGTGACCACGCGATGATGACCACGATGATGGTAATGTTTTTGGTGATAGGTCTGTTGTCTGCTAATCGGTAACGATGTTGATGAATACCATACTCATGATGATGCCTCTGATGATGATGTTAAGTTAATGATGATGATGGTGATGATACGTATGAAGATGATGCTCGTAATATTGATGATGATGATGATGATGATGATGATGATGATGATGATGATGATGATGATGATGATGGTGATGATAATGATCCTTTGATGATGATGATATTATGCTGATGATAACATTTCTCATCATACAAATGCTTCTGATGCTGATGCTGATGATGAGACTTATTACGATGATACTACTTTTGATTATACTTCTCATAGTGTTTCTGATGATTACGATACTTCTGATAATGACGATGCTGATAATGATACATGTACTATGAGGTTCTTATATTGAATGTGCTTCTGAAAATAATGATCCTGATGATGATGATGCTGAAGAAAATAATGATGACGATAATAATGATGATGATGATGATGGCGACGATGATGAAACGTATGAAGATGATGCTTCTGAGGATGATGTTGATTCTGATGATGACGAAGATCATGATAATTCTGATGATGATCATACTTCTGATGATGTTGATGCCTCTGTTGAAGCTTCTAAATACTTCTGATGATGATGCTTTTCGTGATTCTGATGAAAATGATGATGATGATGAAGATGATGATGATGATGATGATGATGATGATGATTCGTATGAAGATGATGCTTCAGAGGATGATGTTGATTTTGATAATGGCTATGATCATGATAATTCTGATGATGTTGATTATAATACTTCTGATAATGCTGATGCTGATTATGATAATATGATATTCTGATAATGACTGGGCTTCATGATGATCATACTTCTGATGATGTTGTTGCCTCTGTTGAAGCTTCTAAATACTTCTGATGATGATGCTTTTCGTGATTCTGATGATAATGATGATGATGAAGATGATGATGATGATGATGATGATGATACGTATGAAGATGATGCTTCAGAGGATGATGTTGATTTTGATAATGGCTATGATCATGATAATTCTGATGATGTTGATTATAATACTTCTGATAATAATGATCCTGATGATGATGATGCTGAAGAAAATGATGATGACGATGATAATGATGATGATGATGACGAAGACGATGATGAAACGTATGAAGATGATGCTTCTGAGGGTGATGTTGATTCTGGTGATGACGAAGATCATGATAATTCTGATGATGATCATACTTCTGATGATGTTGATGCCTTTGATGAAGCTTCTAAATACTTCTGATGATGCTGATTTTCATGATACTGATGATGATGATGATGATAATGATGATCATGATACTTTGATAATGATGCTATTTTGATGATGATGCGACTTTGATGATGATGATATTTCTAATAATACAAATGATATTGACGATGCCGATGATGACGAACATGATGTTCTGTTAATGATTGTGCTTGAGATAATAATGATCCTGATGATAACGATGAAGAAAATGATTATGACGATAATAATGACGATTATGATGATGTTGATGATGACGACGACGATGATGAAACGTATGAGTATGATGCTTCTGAGGATGATATTGATTCTGATGATGACGGTGATCATCATAATTCTGATGAAGCTTCTAATATTACTTCTAATTCTCATGACACTGATGATAATGATAATGATGAAGATGATGTTGATATTGATGATGATGATGATGATGATGATGATGATGATGATGATGATGATGATGATGATGATTTTTGTGATGACGACGATGATGACCTCGATTATGATAATATTTCTGGTGAAACGTCTCCTAAAGTCCGATAAATGATAATGATGTTGATGAATATGCTTTTGATAATGCTAATAATGATGATGCTTTTGACTCTGATACTTCTGATTAGCTTTTGATGATGTTACTTCTGATGATGATGATGCTTCTGATGGTACTTTCGATTGTGATGATGCATATGATGACGGTGATGCTTCTGTTGGTGATCATCATAATAATCATCATGAAACTTCCGATGATGACACTTTTGAGGATAATGATGGTGATGGTTGTCATGCTTCTGATACAGATTCTGCTGTTGATGGCGATGACACCTCTGATGATGAAGGTACTTCAGATGATAATGATGATGATGATGATGATGATGATGATGATGATGATGATGATGATGCGGACAATGATGAAACGCATGAAGGTGATGCTTCTGAGGATGATGTTGATTCTGATGATGATGATCATAATAATTCTGATGATGATCATATTCCTGATGATGTTGCTGCCTCTGATCAAGCTTCTAAATACTTCTGATGATGATGCTTCTCACGATACTGATGATGATGATGATGATGACGATGATGATTATGGTGATGATGATACTTTGATGATGTTGATACCTTGATGATGATAACATTTTTAATAATACAAATGCTTTTGATGCTGATGCCGATGTTGGTGCTCATGATGATGAAACTTATTATGATGACTAACTTTTGATTATGCTTCTGATGATTATGATACTTCTGATAATGTTCTGTTAATGATTGTGCTTCGTATAATAATGATCCTGATGATGAAGAAAATGATTATGACGATGATAATGACGATGATGATGATGACGACGACGATGATGAAACGTATGAAGATGATGCTTCTGAGGATAATGTTGATTCTGATGATGACGATGATCATGATAATTCTGATGATGATCATACTTCTGATGAGGTTGATGCCTCTGATGAAGCTTCTAATAATACTCCTGATGCACCCATTGCACATAGCTACGATCGAAAGAAAGTATACTCCAGGCACACGCTGCGCAGCAGGCCAAAGTATGTCCCTTGTCCCTTGAAGAGATACTTTGGCGAGGTTAGCAGCCTGCTCAGTTACAGTGTCGCTGAAAGACTAGAAACGGAAAAGTAAGTTTGTCTCCTCTAGGCGACGAATTAGGTCACGCTGTATTTGTTTCTAGGTCAACTGTCTTTTACGAACCGTTTGAGAATCTTTTCGAACCGTTTATTGACACCGGATAGTGTCCTCACTTGGTTTCATACAATTTAAGAATCCAAGAAGGCAAATGGGTTTTTGGGACGGAAAAAGAGCATTTTTGTAGAGAAAAGGGTTAGGGCAAGGGCTAGGGATAGATCTACAACTAACCCTTACCCGAACTCTTGTAGCAATATTCCGCTCTTTCCGTCACTTTTAAACAGTACTGCGGTTCGCATCCGCGGCTAGCAGCGAGCCCGAAGTATACTTTGAAGGGATGGAGTGATGAATACTTTCACCTGCTGCTAGCGGGAGTTTTGGCGATACTTTCTACCGGTCGCAGCAATGTGTATTACCTCCCTGATGATGCTTCTCATGATACTGACGATGATCATAATGATGAAGATGATGATGATGATGATGATCATGATGACGACGATTATTATAATATTTCTGGTGAAACGTCTTCTAAGGTCCGATAAATGATAATGATGTTGATGAATATGATGATGAATATGATACTCATGATGATGCCTCTAATGATGATGTTAAGTTAATGATGCGTTTGCAGCTTTTGCCTACGATACGTTTGATCATACTTTTGATGATGATGATGATAATTCTGATGATGATGCTATTGATTCTGATCATGATAATGTCGATGTTGATAATTCGTTTGATGCTTCTGATGGTACTTTAAATCACCTAATGATGCTGACACAGAAGAAGAAGAAGAAGAAGAAGAAGAAGAAGAAGAAGAAGAAGAAGAAGAAGAAGAAGAAGAAGAAGAAGAAGAAGAAGAAGAAGAAGAAGAAGAAGAAGAAGAAGACGACGATGATGATGATGATGATAAATTATGCATGACGATGAATGATGATGCTTCTAATGGTACTTCCGATTGTTAGGATGAATCTGATGATGACGCGGCTTTTGATAATCTCACCAAAGTGATCATCATGATACTTCCAATGATGATACTTTGATGATAATGATGATGATGGTTATCATGCTTCTAATACTGATGCTGCTGCTGATGACGATGATAATTCTGATAATTATAATGATTATAATAATTATAATGATAATGATAATTCTTATGGCATTAACTAAAATTTCAGATCTTTGTTTAAACGCATTTCAAGTTGTTGTTTGTGTTGATTCGATGTCAGTTTTAGATGCTTTACAACCTTATGGCAATACTGAACGGCATGAAATTATTTCAGAAATTCAACATTTAGTCCACACTCTCATTATTAATGGTTCAAAGGTAAGCTTCTGTTGGCTACCTTCACATTGTGGTTTTTTGTTTAATGATAGTGTGGACAAAGCAGCAAAGAATGGAGCTAAAAATATCAATGCTCAGAGTATTCAACTCATAAAATCTCCTAAGGAAATTAAACGTATGATTGAAGAGAGGTCAATGAAACATGATTGTATTTGATACACATTTTCCTGTAGACTGTAGACTTTCGAGAACAGTTTTTACTATGGCTAACAGAATAATGTTGAATGCCATAAAAACAAAGTATTGTCCAGATGTCCATTGTGTATGCAATGAGACTTTTTCATTATATCATTTACTTTTTGGCTGCCGTCTTTTTCGGCCTGTACTAACTGTGCATCTGCATGACATAAGAACATTAGATGAGATTAATTTTCATCAAAGTGTATTGTTAGCAAAGCTCTTACTGGATTCTCCTGTGGCTAGATTTGTATAAATAATAATTGATTTTTTCCCCTTTTTTTCATCTTTGGTGGAAAAGACGTAAATAAACCAACCAACCAACGAAGAAGAAGAAGAAGAAGAAGATGATGATGATGATGATGATGATGATGATGATGATGATGATGATGATGATGATGATTATGATGATGATGATGATGATAATGATGATGATAATGATGATGATGATGATGCAGCTTCTGCTGATGATACTTTTGTTGATACTTTTGATGTTGATAATGTTTGACAAACCTGGACATCTGAGGCCCCATTTGGAGGAACGCAGAAGAAGAAGAAGAAGAAGATGTTGATAATAATTCTGATGATGTTGCTATCGATTCTGATGATGATAATGTCGATGTTGATGATTCGTCTGAAGCTTCTGGTGATATTTTCTAATGATACTGATATTGATGATGATGATGATCATGACGATGATGATGATGACGTGGATGATGGTCACAATGCTTTTGATGCTGATGATAATTTTAAGATACTTCTAAAAATTATGCTTCTGATAATGCTAATGATGATGCTTTTGACCCTGATTCTGATTAGCTTCCGATGATGACACTTCTGATGCTGATGATGCTTCTGATGGCACTTCCGATTGTGATGATGAATCTGATGATGATGATGCTTCTGATGATGATTATCATAATGATCATCATGATACTTCCGATGATGACACTTTTGATGATAAAGTCATAATGATAATCAATACAACTTATGTTATTCTGATGAATAAAAATTGATACAAAAACAATTGATGATAAAGATGGTGATGGTTATCATGTTCCTGATCATGACGATAATAATTCTGATGATGAAGGTACTTCAGATGTTGTTGTTGTTGATGATGATGATGATGATGATGATGATGATGATGATGATGATGATGATGATAGTGAAGGTGGTGATGATGGTGATAATCATGCTTCTGGACCTTTTGATGCTGATCATACTTTTGATGACACTCCATATCATAATGATTTTTCTGATAATAATGCTTTTGATGATGCTTTTGATTCTAATTCTGATATTGATGATTCTCCTGAAGTTTCTGGTCTGCTGCTGCTCCTGATGATGTTACTATTATTTATGGTGAAAATACTTCCGATGATGCTTTTGATGATGATGCATTTTGATTATGGTGCTTTTGATGATAAGTCTGATAATGATACCGATCTTGCTGCTGATGATGATAATGATGATACTAATGCTTAAGACGATACTTTCAATATGCTTCTAATCATGGTTTAGAAGAAGAAGAAAATGATGATGATGATGATGATGATGATGATGATGATGATGATGATGATGATGATGATGCTTTTGATGATCCTTCTAATGACACATATATTGGTGATGATCATTATTGATTTCTGATGGTACTTTTAAAAATATTTCCAATGATGATTAAGACCGCAGATGATACTGCAGATGATGATGATGATGGTGATGATGATGCCTCCTCAGCTTCTGATAAAGATGCTTTTAAGTGTACTTCTGGTGATGATACTCCTGATGATACTCCTGATGATGATGAGAATGATGATGATGATGATAATGATGATGATGATGATGATGATGATGATGATGATGATGATGATGATGATGATGATGATGATGATGATGATGATAATGATGATGATGCCTCCTTAGCTTCAAATATGATTATCGTGATACTAATGATATATCTGATGATGATGTTTCTGATGCTGCTACTGCTTTTGCTGCTGCTGATGATGATGATAATGATTAATTACAATTTATGAAGTGAACTATCAGACCATGATGATCACAGTACTGAGGATGATGATGACAATAATGATGATGCTTCTGATGATATTTCTGATGATGCTGAGATTACATCTGATGATGATATTTCTGATGATGCTGAGACTACATCTGATGATGATATTTCTGATGATGCTGAGACTACATCTGATGATGATATTTCTGATGATGCTGAGACTACATTCTGATGATGATATTTCTGATGATGCTGAGACTACATCTGATGATGATATTTCTGATGAAGATGATGATGTCTTTGATGATGCTTGTGATGAAACTGACGGCGACGACGATGATGATAAGGATGATGAAGAAGATGAGAAGGAGGATGAGAAGGAGGATAATGCCTCGGATGATGCTTCTAATAATATTTCTAAGGATACTGCTGATGCTAATGATAAAGATGATAATAATAATGATAATGATGCTTTTAAAGAGATGTTAATGCTGATGATAACAATGATATTGATGACGATTACATTTTTTATGATGACGATACTTCTGATGATGCTTCTGGTGGTGCTACTGGTGATGATTAATATGCTGACGATACTTCTGATGATGATATTCCTGATAATAATGGTGATGTTTCTCATAATGCGTCTGATGATGCTTCTGATGCTCCTGATACTGATGATGATGTTTATGATCTTGCTGATAATGATGATGATGATGCTGATGATGATGATGCTGCTGATGATGATCATAATGGGCAACCAACAGTTATGAACTGAACTATTAGACCATGATGATGATGATGATGATGATGATGATGATGATGATGATGAAGACGATGATGAAGATGAGGATGAACATACCGATGATTCTTCTGATGATGATACTACCGATAATGATGGTGATGATGATGATGATGATACTTTGATATAATTATGTTGATGCTTCCGGTGATTCTGAAGAAGAAGCAGAAGAAGAAGAAGAAGAAGAAGAAGAAGAAGATGATGATGATGATGATGATGATGATGATGATGATGATGATGATGATGATGATAATGATGATGATGATTGATGATGATGATGACGATGATGACGATGATGAAGATAATGAAGATACTAATGCTTATGATGATGATACACACACACACACACACACGCACACACACACACACACGCGCGCATTCGCACACACACACACGCACGCAAAAACAACAACAACAACAACAACAAAATTATGAAAATACGCAGGTTTCACAACATTATTCTCCATTGATTGGCATTACATTCCTCGTTGTAACATAGAGCGTATTTAATAGCTTAAAGAGCTGATCAAGACACTGACAGAACTCAAAACGCAACTTGTTGCATCAAGCGCTGTATCAAACTGCATTGAACCATTGAGCCAACCATGGGTGTCCGCATTTTTCTGTTCTTTTTTTATTTTGTACATTTGAGCCTGCCATTTGCCCCACAGGGTAAAAATGCCGAGTTGCTTTATACGTGCCGTGGAGGTGACAAGGGATGAAAGGATGCGGAGAATATGGAACCCAGTACAAAGAGTCACCACAGACAGTCGAATCCTTATCATTCAGCTATGTGCGGCTCCAAAGTTCTACTCGGCGGGGAAAATAATGTCTCCTTCATATTATGAGAGAACAGCCTTTAAGAAATGCATCTTTCTGTCTGACAAAAAAAAAATCTAGGCGACTTTTCTGAGATCGTCTGGCTAAAGGTCACAGTCTGTGGGTGGGTGGTGGATTCCATGTCCCCATTGTTCAGAGAAGACCCGAGGTTTCTCTCACGTTTTCTCGTCATCTAACCTCTGACCATCTACCTCTTCATTTGGCCCAGGAATAGAATGAATGAAGAAAGGAAGGAAGGAAGAGGGAAGCAAAGAAGGAAGGATGCGGACAAGGAAGGCAGGACAGAAAGAGGAGGATGTGGAATATGTGCCCAGAGTGCCACCGCAGTTCTACAGGTGTCGACAGGTGTCAGAGAAAGAGATTTAAGAAATAGAAGAACAAAAAGAAGAACAAAAAGAATAAGAAGAATATTTACCTGCAAATGTACAAAGAAAACGAACAAAACGAGAAGGAAAAGAACCATCTACTCTAAGAGAAAATGAAGTAGGATAAAAAGGAAAAGAATTTCTTTTATCTGTTCCTTCCAAGAACAATGACAGTATCAACAAGGACTGCGGCAGAATTTAAACAATGGAGGCAAAATGTTTGTGTTAAACACAGGTCGAATAATAATAATAATAATAATAATAATAATAATAATAATAATAATAATAATAATAATAATAATAATAATAATAATAACAATAATAATAATAATAATAATAATAATAATAATAATAATAATAATAATAATAATAATAATAATAATTGATGCTATACGCCCATCATTCCTAAGATAGACTCAAAGCGCAACGATCTGTAACCAGCATACACGCTGACATTTTACACCTACAAACCCAACAAACACATAGTCTTCATTGAAACATGTAGTGTAAAGTCAAGTCACTATTAGCAGACGGAAAGGAAATCAAATTTTATATTTGAAGTTTTAGACCGACTGCATCCAGTACCATTATTGAATGGCCATATGGAGGGAGGAAACTTAAGTACCCGAAACAAACCCTCGGTGTTTTGGTTGATGTTTGCTCCCAAACCTTGTCTTCTTGGTATCCAGTTGTGCGCTATAAAAGTGTAGAGTAATATGGTCAGCGATTTAAAACAAATTAATTCTTACTCCAAAAAGTCCATGCGTTTGAAATAATTTATTGTTTGCAGTCTTCGACTTACTGAACTGCATGGCAGACAGGCTGAAACGCTAATTTTAAAAAAAAATGACGACTCCCCATCAACGGATCTGTACAGCGTATTGGTGTACCGTTAAACAGGGAGTCACGGTGGCCTAATGGTAGAGCTTTGGCTTGCGGATCTGAAGGTCCCGGGTTCGAGCCCAGGCCGGGGCATTGTGTTGTGTCCTTGGGAAAGACACTTTACTCCCGTTTCCTACTCTTTCGGATGAGAGTATAAACCGAGGTCTAGTCTGTGCCGCATACATTCCATCATACCGTACATTACAGATCCTGACGCTCATGTCCTAGACGGGTGAGTGCCCGGTATCAAGAACACACCCAGCATGCTTTTGGTCCTTCTCCCCCATCCCTGGCTGCCCAGGATTGTGCTCAGTCGTCCGGGCGTCAGACCATGCGCCCAAAGGCTGCGGGTGGGCGTCTCGGGCGGCTTGAGTTAGATCCTGTATCGGCCAGCGCCTTGAGCAGCTCTTGAGCTGGAAAAGCGCTATATAAGAACGATTAAATAAAAAAATTAATAAATCACTCCCTGTCATAACGTAAATGGAAAAGTCAAACTTTAGCTGTTGGTTTGAGCAAAGGAAAACTTACTTTTCATTTGTTTTATATAATAACAAGGCGGATGTTAAGCTGAATTCAGTTTCGCCAAAAGTCAACGAAACCTCTCGCACTGGAACCCTCGTTTACACTATCAACAAAACAACATTTGTACACAATGAACGCCAAGAAAATGTTTTCTTATCATGCATGAATGCACGATGTATGAACGTGAACTGGAATACGAACTCCCAAAGGCCCAAGGGTGGTCCTCCCAATCCAGGCCCCACACCGACTATCTCTCCACCCCCACCCCCCTCCCACACACAGAAAAGCTTTGGAGTCCTCCCCCCAACACCCTACGTCCATCCCCCCTCCAAATAGAGGAGAAAAAAAATGGTTAGAGGGTATAACTTCTCTAGGTGGTTGACTCCCAAGAAAAATGGGTTGAAGCACGCTCTTCTGTTAACCAAGGATTAGCTTCAGGTCATGGATGACCAGGTTGCTCGCCTTACACTTTGGTACAGCCCGCAATTCTTCTGGTTCTTGCATGTGCAATAAATACTAAGCCTCCGTTACAAAATCTTAACGAGAAACCATTTCACAACACAATATTTTAAAGGATTCAATTTTTGTCCTAAGTAAAGTGACTTGATTATTCTTATTACGCACGTATCAGCTCAAAAAGCTACTCATGGTCGAAATCGTGTGTGTGTAAACAAAATGGTGTCGGTGCGTGGCGACATTGTGTCGATCGCGACAGCTTATCGCCTTTCCACACCAAAAATCTTCTTTAACGTTTTCCTTGGTGAATAAATTCTCTACCTCTTAAGTCATGTCACGATTATGTTTATTGGAGCCACCAGTCTCGTGTAGGTTATTATTGAAAACAACTGTGAGCTCTTTATCCTATCCTATCCTATCCTATCCTATCCTATTATATCCCGTAACTCGGAGGTCGTAGGGGCACCGCAGATGATCGTTTAACCAGCGTACTCCATCTTTCCCTGTCCTCAGCAACCCTGATTGTTTCGCTCAGTGTCAAACCAGTCCATTCTCGAATGGTGTCCTCCCACCTCTTTTTCGGTCTCCCTCTTCTTTTACCTCCTTGCACTGTGCCTTGCAGGATGGTTTTTGCAAGACCTGATGTTGTGGTGACGGGCCATACCATCGGAGTTTACGTTTTTTCACCACTCTGAGCTGGTCATCGTGATGTCCAATGGCTTGTGTGATTGTCGGACTTCGTCGTTGGTGATGTGCTGGGTATAAGATATGCACAGAAGTCTTCTGTTGCACCTCATCTCCATGCTTTGTATTCTTCGTTGGAGATCTGCTGTGAGGGTCCATGTTTCGCTCTTTAGCTTTTTAGCACCAATCTAAACAGGGAGACCTGAAAACAGCCACTGCGGAGGATCGAGTCTTGTCAGAAAGTTTTTCTTTGCAATATCACCCCGGTCATCCAAAGCTGTGCAGGTGTCTGGGGCGCAGGACCATGCGCACAAAGCAGCAAGTTGGCGCCTTGAGTTACATCCTGTTTGGGCCAACCGCCTCGAGCAGGTCTCTAGCTATAAGAACAACTATACAATACACTGGAACACTCTAGAATGTACTAGCTCGTATGTCAGATGCTAAATTTTAAGAGGGGGGAAAAAAGCTCACAAATCTCTGAGCTCAGTGGACCTACGGGACCATTTCAGCAAACCTGTTTCTTTCTGTCTTTCTGATTTTTTTTCTTCTTTCTGTTCTACTTGTTTATTTTCTTGGTTAGGCCTCACCTCAGAATGTCTATTTGAGGAAAGGGAAGACCCGCTCTTGTTGTCCTAGCAATCTTCCTTTAGTTCTTTTTGGGCCAATATTGCGAGTCGTGCGTTTTGAGGGTGTCAAAGTTTGTGTCGACAAGTCCCCTTAATTGCAAAGTCACGAGAGGCAAAGCATTCCAGACGAATGTTGAAGGTCGCTGGAAATGCGTGTTGGAGGGAGGGAGAGAGAGAGAGAGAGAGAGAGAGAGAGAGAGAGAGAGAGAGAGAGAGAGAGAAAGAGAGAGAGAGAGAGAAAGAGAGAAGAGGGGCTGAGGGGAGGGGGAGGGTAATGCTGCTGGGTGGACTGCTGCGCATTGTTTTGTTCTGTTTTGCATTTTTGTCCGCTTGTGTTTAACTCGAAAATTTGCAGGGTGTTGTTTTCGCCTTGTTTTGGTCCGAAATTAGCGTTCTATTAGCCTATGGATAGTGTTTTCAGTTGAAAGTGGCGCCCCGAGTTGGTCCTACCGTCATAGAGCTGTGGGCTGTGTAAGAGAGCATTGAACTTTATTGCTGGGATGAAGAGCGTTGAGTGAGTGACGGGATTTAATCAACAACAGGACAATTTCAATGTGTTCAAATGTTTTAAGATTGGCATTCGAACCCATAATTTTTCAGGTAAGTGGCAACACAAGAGATGCATGCACGTACCAAATAACACCATGATCGGGCGAACGGTTCGCGAGTTATTGGTGTCCTAAGTAGGACTGACTGACTGACTGGCTCACACCTCTTAGTAGTAATAGAAGAAGAAGAGACTGGGGTAGGTAGCACGTTCATGTTCCCTCAGAGCCGTGGGAAACAAAGAACGTAGGTTTATAGCCTTGGATTAAACAGACATTTTATGTCTTTAATAATCTATGAGGAACAGTGGGTTTGGGCGTTTGGGAATGAACAATAAATAAATAAAACAACAGTTGAAATTTAGAAGAAGAACCAAAAAAAGTTGAAGCTTGTCAGAGGGGTGTTGGTTGGATGAAGGGACGAACGGGAAGTGGGTTATGTATGACTTGCCATGCTGTACTGGACAGGCCAGTTTGGGATTTTCCCATCTTCAGGTGTCTGATTGTGTGCTTGTGGCTTTGTTTTGGTCAACAATCTTCCAGTGCAGCGGTTCCCACGGAAAGGAGGAGTACGAGGAGGAGGAAGAGGAGGAGGTATGGGTTGGCAAAGACTTAAACGCAAGGTAGAAGCTACAACTACTATAAGACTTTAGAAGAAAAAGGTCTAAAGGTGCACAGGAGGACGGGTGAGAGACCGCCACAACATAACGAAAGGAACTGCAAAAACCTAGTAATAAGTCAGATCTACGGTGGCTCTGAATCACATTTCTTCGTGGTGCAGCTTTGATAGTAACCGTCAAAATTGTTTTTAAAAAAACGTTGAGTGTGGCAGACCCAACATTCCTTTTTCAATCTACCTATTAAATAAACGATAAACTCGTTTCACAGGTTCACTTCCGGTCGAGGTTCCCCCACCTTAACGTTATTCTTTGAGGTCAGCCAACTTCATACTACTGAAGAAAACTTGCTGAGCATCCTTCCTCTTTTGTCACTCTCCCATCCTTCTCCTTCTTCTGACCACATACGCAACCTAATTGCCCTCTTCCTCAATCCAACCCTATCATATAACCTAGCCTTCCCCCCCCACACCCCCCCTGCAGCGATGCAGTTTTTTTGAATGAAAACGAGCTCCCCTTTTGTCTCCGTCGCCACACACCGTAAGAGATGACTGTCGTGTTGACGGTGACAGCGCGAGATCTGCGCGGCGGTGCGGGCCCTTTCGGTGGGGCTGTTGATTCAGAAGCTGGCGGTTTGTTGCCATCTTCTCGTTGCCTTGTCCTTTGAGATGGCGAAACATGTTGCTATGTGCGCTTCTTCGCGCCCCCGACTCGCCCTCGATGGCCTCGGGGTTCAGGCCTTTTCCCGTGTTAAACAAGGGAGAGAAAAACGCAGCCCCGAACTGAATGAACGAAACAAGTACAAGAAGCAGAGGAATTCCTGCGCATTATGAATGGACTCCTACGTAGATCTACATCAGTACAAAATGTAACAATTTACTTTGTTTTCCAAGAAGACCATATATTTATTTTGTTCTTCGATTATCACATTAAAATAAAATGAGAAGAAGAAGAAGAAGAAGAAGAAGAAGAAGAAGAAGAAGAAGAAGAAGAAGAAGAAGAAGAAAGAAAAGAAAGAAGAAGAAGAAGAAGAAGAACAACAACAACAACAACAACAATATGAAGATGATGATGTTGATGACGATGACGATGACGATGATGATGATGATTATGATGATGATGATGATGATGATGATGATGATGATGATGATGATGATGATGATGATGATGATAATGATGAACAAGAAGGAGGAGGAAGAGGAGAAATAGATGATCATAATGATTAAAATATGAAGAAAAATATCGATGATATAAATACAGATAAAGATTCCTCACCTTTCCTCAATCTTTGATCTTGACAGTCTTCTTCTTTTTCGTCTTCATCGTCTTTCGCATAATCTCCTCCTCATCTTTCATCTTCCTTCGTTTGCCTTGTCACCTTCTTCTCTCTTCTTCCTTCTGTCTTCAGGATAAATTGGAATTTCTGTACCGGACAAATAAAGTATCCACTCAAAATACGTGTGCGTGTGTGTGTGTGTGGATGTGTGTGGGTGTGTGTGCGTTTTACTTTTTACTTTTTTTAAGAGCCCCACTCTCCAGCCCAGAAACCAGCTCGACCCTAACATAATTATCACACTCACACTATCATTGTACTGTTTGTACCGTTTAAACTTCAGACAAGAATCGAAGTCCCGACAGCCACACTCATGCAACATGTAACAGTATTTTCTTCGTGGGCTTTGGTATAAAAAGTCACTAAAACCAAAACCCGTTTCAACAATATGAGTTTCGTAGATTGACAATAAAGAAAGGTTTGAAGAAGAAATAAAACCCCATCGAAGACCTGTTTGTTGATTTAGTTCAGTTCTGTGTATTAATTGTACGTCTCTTCGTTCTTTGTGATATCAAACAACAAAAATGAAATAAAATAAAATTGCAATAATTGTTAATGTTATTTTATCGTAACTTGTCACTATTCAAGGTACCGGTCGACTGCCACTTCTTGATTTGTAATACTTTGTGGTTTACAAAGTCTGGAAATACGTTTTTTTCCCCAATGTAAACATATTGGACCAATAAAAATTTCATCTGTCTTATTTCTTAAAATAAAAAGAATTAAACAAAATTAAAAAGATTAAACAAAATAACATAACAATAAATTACATCAAATAAATTTACAATAAAATAAATGTATAACTTGTTTGTTGGAAAACAGTTATCCTATCCTATCTTATCCCGTAACTCGAAAGAAGTTGGAGCACCACAGGTGATTGTTTAACCAGCATAGTCCATCTTTCTCTGTCCTCAGCAACCCTCACGGCTTCGCTCAGTGTTAAGCCAGTCCATTCTCGAGTGTTGTCCTCCTACATCTTTTTCTGTCTCCCTCTTCTTCTGTCTCCTTGAACCGTTCCTTGCATGATGGTCTTTGCAAGGCCTGATACTCTGGTGACCTGTCCATACCATCGGAGTTTTTGTTTCTTCCCTACTGTGAGCAGGTCATCAAGTTGTCCACTGGCTTGCGTGGACTGTCGAACTTCGTCGTTGGTGATGTTCTGGGTATAGGAAATGACCAGAAATCTTCTCTAAAGCAATAATCATGTTTTGTAATGAAACCTCATCTTCATGCTTTTATTCTTCGTTGAAGGCCTGCTATGAGGGTTCATATTTCGCAAGCGTATAGGAAGATGGAGATGACAAGGGTGCGCAACAGCCCTATCTTGGTGGTCCTGTCATTCCAAATGGGCATGAACCTGGTCAGGGCAGCAGTTGTTTGTGCGATCCTGGAGAGGACTTACTGTCGGAACCCATTGTTTGATACAATGGCTCCTAAATATTTGAAGCTATGCACTGTGTTGAGGGATTGGTCTTGGACTTTGATGCCCGTGTTCATGCCATTGATGTTGGTCATCAATTTGGTTTATCTGCACTTAGTTCCATTCCTAAGGCTTTTTGCGATGGTGTCAAGCCTCTGTACCAGCTGTTCAAGTTCTTGTTCTTCTCCAGCTAATCGATCAATGTCATCCGCAAAACGGAGGTTGGAGATTGCTCTATCCCTTATGCTGACTGTGCCTTCGTTATCTGCAAGGGCATTTGACATGATGCGCTCTAGGAAGATGTTGAAGAGTGTTGGAGAGAATAGACATCCTTGACGCACACCGATTGTTGTTCTGAACCAGTTCCCGATGGTGCTGTTGTGGAGGACTGCACTGGTAGCCTTGTTATACATGCTTTTGATGACTTCAGTAATGTTAGGGCTGATGTTGTACACTCTCATGGTTGCCCACAGAGCTGCATGCCAGACTCGGTCAAATACTTTCTTGAAGTCTACAAACACATGATATAGATGTTTTTGGTGCTGTAGGTATTTTCACAGATTATTCTGAGGTTGAAAATCTGCTCAGAAGTACTTCGCCCTGCCCTGAATCCTGCTTGTTCGTCAGCTATGATTCAACAGTTATAGGAATGTAGTAACACACACTTGTTCGACTTTCGAATGGACAATACAATACAATTCAATGCAATACAATACAATTCAATGCAATACAATACAAAGCAACGTAACGCTACAACACAAATCCGAAAAGACTATCAAATATTAAATAGTGGACTACGTACAATGTGACTTTCTTATGTATTATAACATTATTATTACAATGTGACTGTATATTCGATACAAATGTGACTAGATTCCTTTTTACAATACAAAGTATTACAGTGTGACTTTGTATTACAATATTACTGGATTTCAAATACCATGAAGTCTTAACTGGATTTGGAATACAATAGGGAGGAGGGGTGGGGGATCTAATACTGTAGAAAGTAGAAGGATTCTTTTGCCAAGTTAAATCGTTGAATTTCTTTACTGTATTTTGAAATTTGCTGGAATGAATGAAGTCTTTAAAGCTGGGCCGTTCTGGATCAGAAAACAGAGAGATCGCATAGCCTCTCGCAATCTCCTTAATCTTCCCAACTGCCAACCTGTTCCGTTGTGTTGAGAACTAATGTCTGAGATTTTTAATGAGTTTAAATGAGAGAGACCGAGAGACAGCGAGAGAGAGAGAGAGAGAGAGAGAGAGAGAGAGAGAGAGAGAGAGAGAGAGAAAGAGAAACACATAAACAGATACAGAGACAGGAGAGAGCGAGAGAGAGAGAGAGAGAGAGAGAGAGAGAGAGAGAGAGAAGAGACGAGAAGGGAAAAGCAAGGAAGGAGAGTGGGGAAAGAGATGGAGAGGAGGATAAAGGGGGGGGGGGGGGGGGGAAGATGAGAGAGCGAGAGAGAAGAAAAGGGTTCAAAATTGAAATGTCCCGTTAAAATGCAAAGAATGGCACCTAGGAGTCCACATAGAAACACTTGAGCTCATCTTGAGGATAATAAAAGTGCAACCTCCATTCCGAATTGTTCCTGCAACCTACAGATCACTTACCAGCTCAAAGAGCAGCTCAAGGCTTTGGCAGACATTGAGATCCAACTCAAAGCTTTTTAGATGCCAAAAACGTGGCAGTCCTGCCCCTTGCTAGAAAGCTCCGAACCACACAGACTGACAGTTGTGTACTTGTAAGCTTCGTTACCTGCATGTTTAACAGAAACCCGGAGTTGCTTTAAAACAAACGTTTTGTTAAAATGAAAAGATAACTATGCCACACAAACCATGTTTTACAGAATAGGCAACAAAATGGGTTATTTAGTATAAACCGAATTTCTCCCTGTTGAGATAATAAAGTTTTCGTATTCGTATTCGTATTCGACCTCCACCAACACCCTACACTCCCCTTCCTGTCCTCCCCATCAATTAAAAAAACAAACAATCAAAACAAGCACCGCGAGTGGACAAAGAGAGACGCTGAACACCGTTTAAAGAAAAGTCGACCGCTGGAAAAACAACTGGCCATCACTAAAAGACTAAAACCCAGGTTTTCTGAACTGCGGGCGAGCAGTGTAGTGAAAAAAGCCACGCTGTGGATAATGGCTCCACCTTGGATTCACCCTGGATCCACACTTGATGCACCCAAGCTGAATTTTCTGGGAAAAACGACGGTTTAAAGTGTAATTCCGTTGCCTTTTACTTCTACGTCTGGTCAATAGACCCTTCTATCGTATCGGACTGTTAATAATGTTTTACAGGTAGTTGGCCCGAAAATGACGCCAACCCCTGTCAGAGAGGCTGTTAAGGGCATGCTAATTATGTCTACACACCTCCTACATGCTTGATGGATCACTGACACTCAACTAGCCTTAGCGTCAACATCGCCTATTTATTCATGGAAACTGGCCTGTGGGATACTCTTTGAGGTCCACATCACTTTTCGTCTGATTTGCGTACATTTCCTAAGAAACAAAACCCGAATGTACAGCAGCAGACGGTTGATGTGTTGGTGTGTTTGTTCCACCCTAGTCGTCGGACTGAATTCAAACGAAATGAAAATCATTGCCGTCAGAACTCATTGAGAAGCTTGTCAGGGATAGGGAGGTGTTGGTTTTTACCTGCGGGTACCACTAACTCGCAGGTAAATCACAGTCACATCAAACGCGCATGGGCCGTCGAGGTTCCGTTAACCTGAACCCCCAGGGACCACCCGTTTCCCTCCCGGTTCCTCTATAAAGACGAAGAAGGCCAGAGGTCAAACGTCTGATCAGTCTGGTATTTCGATTCACCCACCGGTGAACGAGTGTCAAGACGTCAAAAACAAAATTGAGATAGAATTTGAAGGAACAAAAAAACAAAGAATAAGAGTGAAAAAAATGAGCAGTATCGAAGTTTGTGCTTGTAACCATTTTGTTTGAAATAAAAGCGATTGTTTTGATTTGTTACGTTGATCTGGGTTTAAGGTAATTTTCTAGTACTGTGTGTGTGTACTTTCTCTGCGTGAATGCAAAATTATTAGTTATTATTGATGTGGGGTTTAGATCGTGTATGTCTGTATTTGATTGGAATTTAAGGTTGCTGCTGTGCCATTAGAAATGAATATGTCCTTGCTGGTTGTGTATATAAAATGGATAAATTGCATGCTTCTTGAGGACGACGAGCCAAAGACAAATGTTTGTATGTGATAAACATCAGACAATAAAGTTATATTGTATTGTACAACAAACTACGCGAATGCAGCTGAACCAAAAGAACCAGGTTCATGTCAATAAAGAGAGTGTCACCCCAAGATCAGGACGAAAGCAACATTCATCACTGCATGCTGTGACCAATTGCAAAACCGACCTTGGTATCGTTAACCCATTTCTTCTGAGGTCCTTGTTTTGTGTGTGTGTGTGGGGAGAGGGGGGTGGATGCACAAGAATGCTGACTACTCAATAATTAGTCTAAAATCAGATCGTCGAATACTGGTTAATAAATAAACGAATGGATGCAGGAAGGAAGGAATGAACGATTTAACTAATTAATTAATTAACAATTAAAATTATCGGCATCGTATTAAATAGACCTAAAACAAAAAAACTAGAGAGAAATAGGATAGGCGTCCTTGCAAAAAGCTCCAAAAATATTTTTCGAATGTAGAAGACAGCAGCCCAAAATCAAAACAAAGGCCTAGTTAAGAAAATGGATAAACATTAATATTATAAAGACCACATTAAAAACCCGCTAATAAGCATCTAAGCTAATGTAGCATGGTCGGAGCGGTGGGCCATCATTGTGAGGAATCGGTCTCAAGAGGCAGGTATTGCGGTATGCCCCAAGCAAATCAAGACAGGGCTTCATTGAAGCCTATCCGGATATCCTGGCTGATGGCTAGGAACCAAAGTAAAGTTGATTCGTCCTTATGCACGGTGTATTTTGTTGTGTTGCGCGAGTACCACTAGGTATGCTAGCTTCGCCTTTCGCCTTAGCCTCGCTCGCTACTTCTCAAAGAGTATCACAGACTCACTGGACATTGTTTTGCTTTTTTCGTTGTTTGTTTGTTTGTTTTGCAAGTACAGATATGCTGATCCAGATGTTCTCTTAGCATTATTGTTCCCCAAGCGCCACCCCTTGGGGTCATGAGCAATCTTGCCACTGTAGATTGTTCAAACCTATAAAGGGAAAAGTGAAATCCACAGTTGAAAACCTGTCTTTCCTTTATAGGCAAGACACATTCACTGCGGCAACAGTACCCCCGTTGGAGTGCCGGGGGTTTTCAGTATAAATAGTATCCCCACTTTATGGAAATTTAGTGCTTTAAATTCCCACTGTCGCTGTCTTCCTCATTTACTCTTTCTCATTCCTGCTCTGTCCTTAACTCTGCTATACTATCTTCTTCTTCGCTAGATCAATGACCTACCTTTTTTCTTGCAAACTCTTCCTGCACAAGACTCCTTGTTTGTGTATGAGGTCTGTTGGATCAGCTTGGGAGTGTTGGACGCTTTCTGCCGGGTGGTCACTAGGGCTTCCTATGATTGTACTATTTAGCACTATAGGCATTTTATATGTATGTGTTTTGTTGATGATTTATAATGATGTTTGTATTCTATTTTGTTTTTGTAACCGGGGGTTCGCGTAGTTGAGGTCAACCCTCAGCCGTCCCCCGCGTGGGATGTCTTTATTGTAAAGTGACTGGCCGGTGGAGGGCATTCAATTTTCCCACTGGGGTTGTTTCAGCAGATCTTTTATGCGGATCGGGGGTTGTCCGGTCCTGATTTGGCTCGGAAGAGTCCGCTGGACCTAAAGCAACAATAAATCAATCAAATCAATCCCCAAGCGCCTATAGGTCTAAAATGACAAGTGTCTACGCCTTATTTTCTAAAGTGCCAAGTGTCTATGTCCTCCAGGAACTTATGTTCCTCCAAATTAACACAGCATGATTCATACTATTGTACTCCAAGCGCCTATATTTTTTTAAAAAGGCCAAGTGTCTATATTCTCTAAGAACATACGTACTCCAAGTTAGTAAAGTCTCACAGCTTCCCTAACTCTACCTTCCCACAGCTCAATTTTGCCGCAACTCTTATGTTCTTATGTCCCTCCAGTTCTTTTTTCACCCCACCTCTATCAATATAGCCCCCTTTAGAGCTGTGCGAACTTAGACAAGCTCCCGCAGAGATTACGACGGTGGTTCAGGGCACTGCATACTCAACCTGCGTCCTCAACTGTTGACGGTTCGTCGGGCATCGCGAGGACTGCGCACACTGAACCTCCCAAAAATGTTCCATGCGAAACCCACCAACAAACATCAATGAAATTCTCTCTCGCCCATGATGAACACTGCAACATATATCACTTGAACTCAATACGAACACCAATGCCAATCCACTGATTGGTCAGCGCCTTGAATAGCTCTTTGAGTTGAACAAGCGCTATATATGAACAATGCAATTCAATCCAACCCTCATATACACAAGCAGATTCGGATGTGATGCATATCCCCTTTGCGTATCTATTTGATGGATTTACTATATAAATAGCTATAAGTTCGTTTAAAAAAAAAAAGCAATTTCGACCAGTCCTCGACCGAGTCGACCCTGTAAATTTGCAAAGACGTAAGAAGAAAAAAAAACCATTAAACACATACACTTCTCCTTCGGATGAGAGTATAAACCGAGGTCTAGTCTGTGTGTCGCATACATTCCATCATAACGAACTTTAAAGATCCTGACGCTCATGTCCTAGACGGGTGAGTGCCGGTAACAATAACACACCCAGCATGCACCTGGTCCTCCTCCCCCATCCCTGGCTGGCCAGGATAGTGCTCAGTTGTCCGGGCGTCAGACCATGCGCCCAAAGGCTGCGGGTGGGCGTCTCGGTCGGTTTGAGTTAGATCCTGTATCGGCCAGCGCCTAGAGTCTGGTCAAGTACGGCGAGATAAGTGCGCTATAAAAATCCTCAATAATAATAATTAATAATAATAATAATAATAATAATAATAATAATAATACACACGGACGCAAGCACAGAGATAGAGATAGAGGAAAAGAGGGGAGAGAGAGATGAGAGAAATGGGGGAGGGAGAGAGAGTTGTACTATAACATCGGTGGGACGTAGCTCAATTTGTAGAGCGTTCGCCTGGCACACCGATGACCCAGGCTCGAATCCCGTGGTGGGCGATATAAAATGTGGCCATTTTTACTGTCCATTTTAGCAGTATGATTACTTGGTGGTTCAGTGTTGATTCAGGTCCCTACCCCTCTTTTCCCTGGGATGGTTATTCCCGTCTGCTATATCGCCAATGGTGGGTTTAGACGTTAAACCTCAATTGTTCATTCATACAAGGGACTCGCAACACACGAATCGAAAACTGTGTTACTTCCATCTCTCCAGCAGTTCAGGGCTCCCAAAGCGCAGCAAGATCTGGCAGAGTGGGGAGTGGCCTATACCATGGACCCAGTCGCTTGTCATCACTCTTCCCAAAAAAGGTAACCTTCAGGAGTGTGAAAATTACCGCACCATCAGCCTCATCAGCCATCCCAGCAAGGTCCTCCTGAAAATAATACTCAACAGGTTGAAACCTCAAGCTGGACAAATCATAGCTGAAGAACAAGCAGGGTTCAGGGCAGGGCGAAGTACCACTGAACAGATTTTCAACCTCAGAATAATCTGTGAGAAATACCTACAGCACCAACAACATCTATATCATGTGTTCATAGACTTCAAGAAGGCGTTTGACCGAGTCTGGCATGCAGCTCTATGGGCAACAATGAAAGTGTACAACATCAGCCCTAAAATTATGGAAGTCATCAAAAGCCTGTATGACAAGGCTACCAGTGCATTCCTCCACAATAGCGCCATCGGGAACTGGTTCAGAACAACAATCGGTGTGCGTCAAGGATGCCTACTCTCTCCAACACTCTTTAACATCTTCCTAGAGCGCATCATGTCAGATGCTCTTGCAGATCATGAAGGCACAGTCAGCATAGGGGGTAGAGCAATCTCCAATCTTCGTTTTGCGGACGACATTGACGGATTGGCTGGAGAGGAACAAGAACTTGAACAGCTGGTACAGAGACTTGACACCACCTCCAGAGCTTATGGAATGGAAATAATTGCAGAGAGGACCAAAATGATGACCAACAACACTAATGGCATCAACACGGACATCAAAGTCCAAGGCCAATCCCTCAACACAGTGCATAGCTTCAAATATTTAGGAGCCATTGTATCAGACAATGGGTCCCGACAGGAAGTCCTCTCCAGGATCGCAAAAACAACTGCTGCCCTGACAAGGTTGAAGCCCATTTGGAAAGACAGGACCATCAGTCTACATTCCAAAGTAAGACTGCTGCGCTCTCTGGTCATCTTCCTATATGTTTGCGAAGCATGGACCCTCACAGCAGATCTACAACAAAGAATACAAAGCGTGGAGATGAGGTGCTACAGAAGACTTCTGGGCATTTCCTATACCCAACACATCACCAACGACGAAGTCCGACAGACCATAACACAAGCCATTGGACAACACGATGACCTGCTCACAGTGGTGAAGAAACGGAAACTCCGATGGTATGGCCACGTCACCAGATCATCAGGCCTTGCAAGGAGTATTCTGCAAGGCACAGTGCAAGGAGGTAGAAGAAGAGGGAGAACCGAAAAAGAGGTGGGAGGACAACATTCGAGAATGGACTGGTTTGACACTGAGCGAAGCCATCAGGGCTGCTGAGGACAAAGAAAGATGGAGTATGCTGGTTAAACGATCATCTGTGGTGCCCCTACGACCTCCGGGTTACGGGACAGGATAGGATAGTGATAGGACAGCGCAGCAAAACCATAAATCCAG
>CM072515.1:49548533-49571594 GCA_036898135.1 Oncomelania hupensis | reverse complement strand
CTCTCAGTCTGTTTTATTCCTTCGCTTTAGCCAACAGCAATCAAACAGTCGAGTCAACCAGACAACCAAACGAAACCAAACAGTCAAGAACAGGCACAATAATTTTTATTTCGTCGTCTGTGGTCTGGAAATCATCACCACCACCCATGTACTTTCTCTTCCCACAGAGCCAGTAGGTTAGGACTGCTTTGCAGCTATTTCTAGTCAACGCGGAACTGTGTACCTTCAACACTCAGTGATCGATCAATCAGAGCATGAGACGATGATGATAAAGATGATGATGACGAAGATGATGATGATGATGATGATGATAATGATGACGACGACGACAATAATGATGCTGACGGAGAAGATGGCGGTCTTGGTGTGACAACGACAATGAAATTTAAAAAAAAAGAAGATGATAATGATAACGACGGTGACAACGTTGATGCTCTGGAATAAAAACCATGGCTTACAAGGCCAAAATAGTACTGTCCATGACAATAGAGTTTAAGCCCAGCCCCATGCATCGAGTTTCGGAACCCGGTCACCTCGGGCTGAGGACCGCCAAGGTCCGCTCCACACCTATTATCGGATTAGTTGCTAGTTGATGCTGAAGCAATCACAGTGGTCACGATGACGCAAGTATTGTTGTTTAATGGCCAAACACCACTGGCTCAGATCAGTTTTGCCGCACGACAAGTATCGAGGTGTAACACCTTTCTGCGAAAATCACAATACAATATACTACAATACAATACAATACAATACAAAACAAGACAAGACAAGACAAAACACAACACCAAAACACAACTGTATTACCCTAAAAGAAATTACATCACATCTAGTAGGTCTACCGTTCAGCTGACATTTCGCTTCCTTTCCAGAAGGAAATACTTATGTCTTAAGGCATGACTACATATATGTACATGTACAATTTTTCTCTGCTCATTCAGACAACAGCTTTAACAGGCGCTCCGCTGCAGCGGTCGTTTCGGGGGTAAAAAACACCCCAACCACAATGGATTCTTTAGCTGACAATTGGCTTTCTTTCCGGGAATAAAATAACACTCATCTTAAGATACGAGTATAATGCATGTTAGCTACTTTTCTACATCTACATGCAGCCCGTAGACAACCGCGTTTACAGCCGGATGCTGCTGCCCTTTCGCAAAAAGTGGATTCTTAGTTTTATAACTGTTTAAATGCTTTGTAAACAAAATCTGCATTAACAACCTGATTCACACAGCACTTAAAATTATTACTTGTTTGTCATAAAATGTTAAACACGATGACTAGTAAATAAACATCAAGATAAACGTCCGCAGGGTACAACACTTCCATCCCTTCCGGTAGTATCGCCGGAAGCTAGCTCAATCAACTGGTCTGGGTTTTATGGGCACTTTTGTCAGATATTTTGAATAACAAACATATTTGTTAATCGCCCGCAGAAAGTACGAAGTCCAAGATGAACAAGCTTGTTTTTTTGTATGTTGTTGTCGTCGTCGTTGTTGCTGTTGTGATTGTTGTTGTTATGGTTGTGGTTGTTGTCCATTCTTTGTGTATATTCATCAACACGCACAACTCGCATTGTCTCCAGGGCAAACAACTAAAAAAAACCACTGTTTTGCGATCACTGCACTGGTGTCCTGTTTAAAAGAGGATTGGCTATACAATTTTACTTTAGAACGTTCAGTGTGTGAACAAGACAGCTCATAAACCTCTTCTTCTTCTTCGTCCTCCTCCCCTTCTTCTTTTAAATAGAAATATGTCTAATGCATTGCATAATTTTGCATTCTCTGAATAGTCGAAACAACACCAATCATATACTTCATAGTAATCACTCACGTTCATCATACTAACCGGATTCAATCAAAATAATCTTTTTCTGCCATCATCGATATAATGTTCTCACGCATTTAATTCATTCATTCATTCATTTATTCACACACACATACACACACACACACTCACTCCCCTCTCCCACCCTCCTATAAACAACATTCCTTCTTCCTTCGCGTGATTCTTCTCAAATGGCTATCTGACAATGACATCACGAAACAATGCGGCAGCTTGCGCAACTTCGCATACTAATGTTAACACACAACCTCGGCTATACCAGAGCACGCGCGGGTGCACCACTTTGCACTCACTCTCCTCTCTTCTCCTCTCCACCCCTTTGGTATACGTTCACATGCCCGCCTCCACAACAATCAGACATACGCTCCTTCGACATCCACATCAAACACACCTCAAACACCCGCAAAAAGCATAATAATTATACACCGCATTCAAACATCATCATCATCATCATCATCATCATCATCATCATCATCATCATCATCATCCATCCATCCATCCATCAATCCACACACCTACCTACCTACCTACCTACCTACCTACTTATCTATCTATCTATCTATCTATCTATCTATCTATCTATCTATCTATCTATCTATCTATCTATCTATCTATCTATCTATCTCTATCTATCTATCTATCTAATCCCTCAGCATGTCAGGTCGTTGGGGAGACATGAGGGATGTTATCGCGGAGTCTTCGACACTTCGGTCTATGTGTTGCTACTGTCAGAAGCGTGACGTGTCCATGCATTTGACGTCATCAGTCCAGTTCTTTCTTTGCCTTCCTCTGCGCCTGCCTCCTTACGCTGTTCCTTGCATAATGGTGTTTGCAAGAGTGTCGTGCCGCGTAACGGTGGAAAGCCCTGGACCACAAAGCTACCATAATCGACCTGTCTGCACGGCAGCTATTTGAGCACGTCCTCGGTAAAAACATTTTTAAAAGTTTTATTTAATTAGTTTTAAACAGAACGGCTGGGTGCTCTAACGTGCCGATTAGGCGACATCGACAGAGGGTGGATTTGGAGGTACCCTAGTTGAGAAAGAGAAATTGTAAAATCTACCTAATATGACAAACAAAATCGTCATCTTTTGTCGGATAGATTCGAACCCAGGTCTTCAAGCTTGGTGAGTACCACCGTACCACAGGTACCCTTACGCGCCCTACAAACCTGCCTACGCCATAAAATCTACATCAAAACGCCCACACAATATTCTACACCCACATTAAACATAAAACTGCAACAGTGCAAGGCGACAAGTTTAGAGAACAAAAAAAAAAAAAAAAAAAAAAAAAACCTTCGTCACAATGAATGATTTTAAACTATTTCATTCATTCGCTATAGCCGAGTCTTGTTTCAACTAGCGTATCCATGCTCTTATTGCCAAAAATGGAGCAGTATTTTTGTCGTCGGCGGGTGTTTTCATTTAGGTTCTCAAGTTTATGTATTAAGTTTTATTGCAATATGAGCATATACTTACTTTTCCCGGACGCATTCGTGCGATTCACCAGTGTCATTTACTCGTATTCTTTCAGGAAGCGTGTCACGTGATTGCGGAAGACAGCTGATCTTGATGTTGAAAGATGATGATGACGCTGAAGGCATGTTTTGCACAACACGTCCATATAGATCCATGCTCATGGCGCGTTGGAAGGTCGGTTCCATACAATATAGTTTGGGTTTTTTAAACAATACTTTTCTTAGTATGCTCAGAAAGTAGGGAGAGAGAGGAGAGAGAGAAGAGAGATCGAGAGAGCGAGAGAGAGAGAGAGAGAGAGAGAGAGAGAGAGAGAGAGAGAGAGAGAGAGAGAGAGAGAGAGAGAGAGAGAGAGAGAGAGAGAGAGAGAGATCCATACAATTCCTGCAAACGAAAACAAAATTTTCTTTTAAATTGTTGAGAAGTATGAAGAATCGGTCGGATCTGCACATCCCTATCATAACTGGCAATTATTCTTGCAAGTGGATTTTAACAAAAATGGTCACAGGCTCCCATTTTTTCACTCGGAAAACCCGGATGTTGAGGAATAGCTATATACCGAAAGCATGCGCAAGAACTATCTAGTACTATTCGCATATTTAGTAGGGTTTTGGGTAGGAAGACGGCGCGGAGTAGGCGTATGCTCAGAGTCAACCAGCGGCAGAGGTGGTGAAGAGGCGACGTAAATAGCCTCGGCCGTTTCTGATACGCAATGTGATTCGAAGACCACAGTATCATTACACAGGCCGGTGTAGTTAAAATTTTAAGCCAGGTTTCGTATCAGTGTCAGTGCTTTCTGTAAATGTAACCTGCACGAGGGATAGTTTAGATACAACATCAAAAGGTGTTGCGTACTAGTGTTAGTACTGACGGTGTCTTTATAATTTGATACAATTGTAAACCCACCGACTTGTACCAGGTATCGTGTAAAGAACGTTAAGACTACGATATCATCTTGTATTTTAAGGTGACAATGCGTATATCTTAAATCTTGCATCCCTGTGACTCTTACAGAAAAGCTCAAACCAGATGAATGATAGTATATAAATATAATTTGTCAATCTTAAAAGACTTGTATTAAAATTCGCTAGTCATTTTGTGGACCTAGGCTTGCGACTCGAAATCTCTTGCACGCACTAAAACTGCAAGATACGTTATAAACACTAATCCAACTTGTGAGCGTTAATTCAAAAAAGCCTTCTGGCACGCATCTGTCTTTAATTCACAAAAAGACAATTTTCAGTCTTTTAAAATTTTTAAAATCGGATAATTAACTTAGACCTAGTAATCGGATAGCGCAGTGGTTGGAGCACTCGCTACTGTGTCGCAAGTTAAGCACCGACCAGTGCGGTTAGCACTTGGATGGGTGACCGCAAAACGTGAAGCGACAAATAACAACGCCCCCAGTTGACTCAAATGTGACTGAGTACCTACTCTCTTAAGGGTTTGGAAGGTAAAGCAGCGAGGGAGAGAGATATGCATCACCCTCATTACGCTGGCCCAAGATAAGTGTGATCTCCAACATCACGCTCCACTACGGCCACAAGGCTATGGGACTACCTTTACCTTTGCCTTTACCTAGCAATTGACCTTCAAAAAATGTGTGAGGTAGTACAACGAAAACTCCCAGCGAAAGTGATTTCGTTTCAGCATCTTTGTATCTCGACTATTTGAAGAATGTAGCTGTTGTCGGCGGTGGTTGATGTATCTTCGGTACGTTTGGACGCCGCCATGTTGTTTACATTCTTCTTCAATGGATGGGTGACTTGCCTGATTTTGCCGGTCTGTACCACGGCCTTGGGAGACGCTGTATTGTCGACAACGGCCACGACGAGTGGACTTGCAAAGAGGGCGATGGTAATACTCCGTGGGATAGACCCGCCTACATCATCCGCCATCATGACACAAACACACACGCACACACACACATACACACATACACATGGGCACGTTCTGGCGGTTAAGTTGGAGAGCCGCGCGCACACACACACACAGCCACGAATTGCATGCACACATGTATACACACCCACACGCTCTCTCTCTCTCTCTCTCTCTCTCTCTCTCTCTCTCTCTCTCTCTCTCTCTCTCTCTCCCTCTTTTGAGGTAAGAAATATGCATACACACACATACATACATACAAGCACACCTCAACACCACCATCATCACCATCATCATCATCATTATCATCATCATTATCATCATCATCGTCATCATCATGGAGCTGAAATGTTGTAGCTAACAAAATGTCTAAAAACGAGTCCAAAAACCAACAGAAATGTGGGTGCATAAAAAAAACTTGTTCATGCATGCAGCATATTCTTGTGACCCGTTTTATACCTCCTGTCGTTATTATACTTTCGTTCATTACATTCATTGGAAGTAGGTCAGAGTACAAAACCCTACCACTGAGGAATCCAAGGCAAATTTCCCATTTCTGAAAGGGAAAAACATTATTTTGCAAACTTTCCGAGTGGGTGTAAAGAGTCTTCAAACAGTCGTCTTCCAATCAGACAATACCTGTTAATACCTAGGTACAGGGGTCATTCCTATGTTCCCACAGTCCTATGTCCCCACTATTCTCTCCCATGTTGAAACAAATCTATGTTCCAAACGTTCTATGACCCCATCGCTCTGTGTTCCCAAAAATCTATATTCCCAAAGTGGTGAGCACAAATAGAGTTCAGGGGACATAGAGCCATGGAAACATATAGTTGTGGGTACGGGGTGCTGTGCAAACGTAGAGCTCGGTGAACATAGAGCTGGGGAAGAGGCGAGGGGGTGAAGCCACAGAACAGTACAAACATAGAGCTGATTTAAACACATAGTCGTTTGGGAACATAGTGTCATAGAAACACAAAACTGTGGGAATATAGATATCAAGGAACACAGTGTCGTTGGGACATAGGTCCGTGGGAAAACGCAGACATAATCCATGCTCTAAGCATTATCTCGTTCAATCACCTGATCCATGGCACCAACATGATTTATTTCAGTAACTGACTCTGATTTCAATACATATTGCTCTTTCTTTCAATCAGACAGCAAACTTTTGCGGTTTCGAGTTACCATGCTGAAACAGGCGTTATATAATATATATGGCGCTACAATTCTGCTAAGGTCAAGACGTCTGCTCTTATAGAGAGAGTGGGCGTTCTATATGGCCTTGATATAGTGTTAACGGTTCACGAAACGCTACAAGTTGTTTAGTTTTTGAGGAGGGTCGCTTTGACATAGATAGGATGACCAACATTCTCTAATAGGTCGGTCTCATCTTAAAGGACCCGTTGCCCCGAGGTCAGGCGTTACGTCACAGGCTAATAGCCGCAGCAAACGGTATAAGCGAGCATCACTCCCTGGACAGTGGTACGCCTAGTTGTGTCCACCGCAAAAACAACACCCCTTCGCCCCCGCACGACGGATGCAGATTTGATATCTCGCAAAAGAATTACACAGTGAAGGTATATTGTGGCAGATCATATTATTTATTATAGATACTAGTGGTTTTTGTACCCTGGCAAGCCAGGGTACACAGGTTGCTGTTTAAAATGTAGACAGAGAGACAACTGTTGTCTGCGAGTTTCATTTGGACGATGATACCTCCCCATATCCCCCTTGATACCTCACCATACCCCCCCCCCTCTGATATCTCCCCGTCCCCCCCCCCCCATGATGCCTCATCATATCCCCTTGATACCTCCCCGAACCCACTTGATACCTCCCCATAACCCCTTGATACCTTTCGTACCCCCCTTGTAACCTACCTGTACCCTCCTTGATACTTCCCCGTTGATCGTTTCGCAGGTATGGATGAAAGGAATCGACCATCACCATACCCCCTTATATATACCCGTATCCCCGTTATGCCTACCCATGCCCCTTTAAACCTACCCGTAGCCCCCTTTTACCTACACGTACCACCTCATCCCGATCCTTGATAATAATAATAATAATAATAATAATAATAATAATAATAATAATAATAATAATAATATAATAATAATAATAATAATAATAATAATAATAATAATAATAATAATATTGAATAATACAAATAGAAATCATAAAAAACGCCAAGGTTTTAAAATAAAATTTGATATAAGATATTATAATTATAATAATAATAATTATTATTATTAGTTTATAAATAATAATAATAAAATAATAATAATAATAATAATAATAATAATAATAATAATAATAATAATAATAATAATAATAATAATAATAATAACGTACCACCCCATCCCGATCCTTGGTAATAATAATAATAATAATAATAATAATAATAATAATAATAATAATAATAATAATAATAATATAATAATACAAATAGAAATCATAAACACCAAGGTTTTAAAAGAAAATTTGATATAAGATATAATATTATAAATAATAATAATAATAATAATAATAATAATAATAATAATAATAATAATAATAATAATAATAATAATAGTAATAATAATAGTAATAATACTAATATTAATAATAATAATAAAGGTAAAAAGCCTAAATTAAAAAGAAAAATATCCATATTGTAGTAAGAAAAAAAACCCATTAAAAAAAAATATGGCCCGCGACGGATTCGAACTTGGGTCGCCCTAAACGTTAGGCGCAGGTGTTACCAACTGAGTGTAACGAACGCGTTTTGCACGCAGTTATATAGAAAGACGTTATGACGTCACTGTGTGTTCCGGTAGAAATTATAACTTAGTTTCTGAGCTGTTGTTAGATGAGAGACTATACATCAGCCTAAGCGAGAGGACGTTTTTTGTGGGTGCTCTGGAAAGACCTGTTTCTTTAGGACTTTAGCTGTATAAGAATACAGGGGGGCGGTTACGGAGCAAAGAACCCCTGATGTGCGGCGGATGGATCTGGTCCCCATGACATCACTGGCTTGACCGGATGTGGACACCATCTTTGCCTTGCCTCTCCTTCGGATACCATCACTGGTGCAGAATTGCAACAACGGTGCCGAAGTAAATCCGGATCTACGCCACGAAGACAACTGCAGCGTCTTCAGTGTGTGGCTGTGACCCCAGCGTCGGCTGTGAATACCGCGCCGGGAGTGTTTGATCCGTGAAATAGGTCAGTAAACTGAAACTGTGCATTCTGGAATTTACAAGTCATCGAAGTGAAAATAATTGTGTCGATGCTAATGCAAAAGAGAAGTCGAGTGACGTCCTCAGAAAGGGACAACGACTTCTACTAGTGTTGAACTCTGAAAGAAACTGTGTACACCAGTAAAGAAAGAATTACATTAACTGTGCACTCCATAAAAGACAGAATTGATGAACGTACATAACTGTGCACTCATTTATCATCTGTGTGATTATTTATATGCTGGAAATAATTGTATGATTTAATGTATCTGTGAATTTAGTGTATGTGAAGATGGTTTAATGTATATGTGAATAATTGAATGAGAATAGTATAACAGAGGGCAAAGAGAAACAATTGTGTAGACTTTGTCCTTGTCTGAAAGCATGTGTGTGGTGAAGGATGAGAAGTTAAAGTAAACAGAGATAGAACACACTCCTTTATACTGAGCGTCAGACAGCCACACCCACACACTCATTCAATACACCATAAGTAGTTATACATATATTTATTTAGATTATAATACACAAAAACCCTCCGTTACACTGAGCTATCAATGCTTCGTACATAACAATAAATTTTTTGGTCTATATGGGAAAACATGCTGAAACCTCAATTTGATTTTTAATGGAAGCGCGCGGAATGAGGCTATTGCAGTTTGTGGACATTTTGTTTTTATTTATCTCAGAAACGGTTAAACGTTCGGTAAAGAAATGTCGGCTATAACGATTATGTGTTTTGAGCACACAACAGGCCTCGATTCCCAGCGGCCAGCACCTGCCCAGATCAGCGTCCATACCGGACAAACTTTAAAAGTAGTGGCGAAGAAGGACTTCCGGCTAAGCAATTTATATATATAGATTCTGAAGCAGAATTGCCTAGCATAAATGTATAATATTTACTTGGATCTTGTTGTGTACTCGTTGTTACACTGTTGTTGTTTGGAATCAAATTCAGGATGCTGGAATCTTGATAAATAACTCAGATTCGTTTATTCACAAAACCTGTTCACTCAGCAACAGAGGAGTCGTCATATGAAGTTTTCCAACTTTATTCAGCATACATCAACAACTGCATGCAGGATCGCTCAATCGCTTTTTTCACTCTCTAAAGCAAACACAGTGCACCGCTAATATAGTCCCTCTATAATCGAGAGAAATTCGAACATTAGCGTGACGCATTACAGCCATCAGAACAAAACACATCACCGGAACTATGCACCGTCTACGTCATATAACTTTTTAGGTTAGAAGAATCTCTTAGCTATTACTAGATTTATCTACATGCTTCGATCGATAGTAAACAAGTAATTCTAGAACATTCTCCAATAATAAGTACCAACGAAAATTATCAACATTATACAAACTCTTCTAACAACAACGCAAAATCAAATCAAAGGTAAATACCTCTTGTTGCATGCTTTGGAAAACAAACAATCGGCTCTATCGTGCGCGTCTCAAACGTAACACTCATGAACACTCTTTCGATCTTTCCCACAGTGTGTGAAATTATACATGTATTCATTTCTTACAAATTAACCCCAAACTACTATTTGAATCACTAGTGAATACTCACACACACCACACACACACACGCAGACACACACACAAGTATGTAGAACACCTAAACTGGGTTTTACTAAGAATGTAAGAATCGGAAAGTGTGTTTTATTTTAATGGAAAAAACGCAGCTTTCTTCTAGAAACGTAAGAATCTAATGCAAAATTGGCTCTTTCCGTCTCAAAAGTTGACCTAGTTCGTCTCCTACAGGCGACGAAATAGGTCGAACTTCCTTCAAAATTTTCCTGAAAATTGACTGGATTTTTTCCGTCCCGGATAGAGCACTTCCTTGTACTTAAAACACTCTCATGCACTACAACTGCACTCCCATGCACCAAAAGAGCACTCCTAGATCCTGTGTACTTAGAAAAAAGTGGGTGGCTACTACACTCACCCATTTTCTGCATAAAAAGCAAGGTTAGTCTCCCATTTCAAGGCTTATACCTCCGCACACTCACACACACAAACACACACACACATACATACACCCACAACTTCCAGTCATGGCTTCAGATAAAACTGTGGGTGGGAGTTGGGGGAGGGAGGTTGGGGAGGTAGTTGGGGGAGGTTCTGTACTCCATAATCTACAACAAAGAGGAGAGTGCAAGTTATAAAATAAATGCAGGAAGAAGAATATACACATATGTGCTGGGAAAAAAACAACTATATATATGTATATGAACGGGAATAATAAAATAAAAAAGTTTTAAAAGTTGCCCAACAAGCTTGGTAAGGTATGTTACGGACGAAGAAATTCGCGGGCAAAATGTAATCATCAGCCGATTCAGTAACATAAAAATTACAGTATTATTTAAACATCCAGAATGAAGATTCATGTTTAATTCATGCATGTACTTATTTATTGGTAATGAGCATATTGTATTATTTTTTTTAAATTAATTATTACTACTGTTATTATAAGGTAACTCAAGGTTTTAAGCTGCAAGTTGAGGTCTCGGGTGGCTTGAGTTAAATCTGATTGTAGCCAGCGCCTTGAGCATGTTTTCGAGCGGGTAAGTGTGCCAAAGAAGAACAACCATGTCATTCATTGCAGACATTGTGCCACAATGATACAAAGCGCGAACATGAAATAAGACTGAGATTGAGATCTAGGCATTATATCGTTTTCCATAAGAATGAGTGAACATTGAGGTTTAACGTCTGCACCTACCATTGGCGATATGGCAGACGGGGATAACCATCCCACGGAAAAGCGGTAGGGACCTAAATCAACACTGAACCGCCAGAGCAATCATACAGCAAAAATTCGCAGTAAACAAAAAGGCCACTTCCATCTTGTCCACCACGGGAGTCGAACCTGGATCAACAGTGTACCAGGCGAACGCTCTACCACTGAATAAGAATGGAGATTGTACGCAATCATGAGAGAGAGAGAGAGAGAGAGAGAGAGAGAGAGAGAGAGAGAGAGAGAGAGAGAGAGAGAGAGAGAGAGAAAGAGAGACGGCTGTCCAAAGCGAGCCATAAACGGTGTAAGGGACATAACCGCTGCTTCTATTGTATTAAGGACAGTCGAACAAGGCAATTTTAAAGTCGGCATTTTCAGGAAGGAATATATTATATATTTTATTGCGATGCGTGTGTGTGTGTGTTTGTGTGTGCGTGTATGTATGTACATCCGTTAACTGTTCCCGGTAGAGGCAACACACAGGACGGGAGGAAGGGAAAAGGAAGAAAATAAATAGACCCAGCAGACTGCGATTGACGAACAGCCGCATCAGCACTTTTATCCCTGGTAGTTATCATTCCTCTAATTCATTCACCATCTCCTTCATGTAAAAACTCGTCAAACAGTATCCTGCTCTATGCAATTATCATTATCTGGCATCTTCTTCTCAATTAGGATCAATACATCATACAATGTATTATCGTCACCTCTGGATGTTTCTCCTTTAACAAATAGAGCACAGAGTATCATAGGTTATTATTATTTTTAAAGAAAATATTATTTTGAAGTCTATTATCCAAAGTGATTTTAGACTATGAAATTAAGAGAAAGATGAGAGGGGGGAGGGTGTTTAGGGTGTGTGTGTGTGAGAGAGAGAGAGAGAGAGAGAGAGAGGGACAGAGTATAAATAGCTCCATGCATTCATCTTTTGTCTTCATCTTTCTCTCGCTCGCGCATAATCATCCCAAGTTGCTGGAGGACTAGTATCTACCATCGCCATACTTATCGGTCTTCCGACAAACACACACCCGTGGGAACACACGCTGAAACACAGGCAAAGGTCTACCTGCTCATGACGTTCCCTCTGCTGGCAGCTGAGTAATACAACTACCTTTTTTCTTGGGATTTCAACGACTGTGGGACCATGCCTATCAACTTGGACAAATCCCCCTTCTGACCTTGGTTGGTCCGAATGTAAGGGTATAAACATTATATACATTATATATCTATATATATATACACACACACACACACCCACACACACACACACACACACACACAAAAAGCCTGACTCACACGTGGGCGAGAAATTAACGATCAACGGCCTTTTCAGCATCACTGATGCTCGCAAGCTACCACCAAATAGGAGAGCGTTCAGTGTCCCTTAGTTCCATAGTGCTGACACGACTGTGTGAAAGTGAAGCACCGTCCGGTGCGGTTAGCACATTTACCGCTAACGTGAAGCGACAAATCAAGTTGACTCAACTGTGATTGAGTAACTCTCTTGAGGGTGGGGAAGGTCAGCGAGGAAGAGTTGCATCACCCTCATTTAAGATAAGTGTGATCTCCAACACGTTACGCCACAAGGCTATGGGACACCTTTACCTCAGTGTCCCTTCCATAGTCCTGCCACGACGTTGAAAACGACGTTCAACGTTGATCATTTACTGAAAATTTCAATCACCGCTCGTTGATAAGTGTGCGAGTACGCTAAGGGTTGATGTATTAATGTCACGGTGTCGCTGCATTCCTTCACAAACTTTCTACATCGTCCTACCTAACACAAAGGAAAATAAATACGATACGAATAATGATGTAATTGAATTTTTCTTATAAACCACACTTAACCGCATTATTATTATTATTATTATTATTATTATTATTATTATTATTATTATTATTATTATTATTATTATTATTATTATTATTGGTAAAGATCTGTAACATATTAAAAAGGTAACTTGAAAATGTGTATCTTAAAAACACTTGCGTCGCTTTCTGTTTCTGGTATCACCTCCACCTCCTACATACCTTCCTCACTCCCCTCACTCACACATCTTTCTCTCTTTCTTCCTTTATCTGTCTCTGTCTCTGTCTCTCTCTGTATCGCGCACCCTCTCGCTGCTGCCATTTAAAAGCTCATTCATAATCAATTTCGAAAACAAAAAAATTACATTCCATTTTTTCAACCCCCGTCGTCCTTCTTGCCCACAAAAGAGAAAACCAAATGTTCGCCACCCAAAAAATTAAATCTCTTTACTAGAGATAAAAAGCGAACACTGTTCTCAGGACAAGTTTAGTGAGGAGAATATTTTCTTCCCTACTTTCATTTACATTTGCCGAGAACAGAGGGTGTCTCTCTCGGGTCAACCGTCTGGGCTGGTACATGCTGAAGTTGCTCATGATTACAACGCTTGCGTTTTTTTCAAAACACTGTCTCTGCTCAGTCAGGCCCAGCTGTCATCAGAAATCAAAACGTGTCATTTTTAGGTCATACTTCAGTCTGAGCATGTATTATAGTATAGAAAAACCACGCATTTCATGCTATGCAAATGATCGGACCAGTGGCGTAGCTAGGGGAGGGGATGGGGGGTCCAAATTTGAAAGTCCCCCCGGGCCCCCACTTGAGGGGGGGGGGCGCCAAAGGAGTGCGCGAATTTTTTTTTTACATTAAATATTAAATATTAAGCCCGTCACGTGGGGTTTATGGGCTCTGCACAATGGAATTATGGACCCTCACGTTTATTCGGTGGGAACTGCTAGTAAGTCACCCTATGAATTACTTTAATAAATTTATTTGTTTAGCTCGTTCTGTGTTACGGTTGGGGTACAGAGATAGATAGATAAAATGGTAAAAGATTACTGTCACACTAGCTTTCACACGGCTATGAATCATATGTAGTCCAGCCACTTGATAACAGTTAAAATCACACATTTATTTCTTCTACTCTATACAAGATTCTCTAAGTACTAATCTAACTTAAAATGTCTCAATCACTGCTAATAGTTCGATCGCTGATAGTCTAGGCAGCTGTTATTTCTTCCTCGGGCACTTGCTATTATATTTCATGTAGATTGGACTACTGTGGTCCGTTTTACAGTTTCTGAAGAGTTGGACTACTGTGGTCCGTTTTACAGTTTCTGAAGAGTTGGACTACTGTGGTCCGTTTTCGATCAGTTTAAGTGCACCTTCGGTGAATACACTTAACTGCTAGATGGTGCGTGCGAAGTCCTTCTGTGAGGTAGCTTCTGGTCCACCTGTGTCGTTGTGTAGTTGGGTTCCCTTGCCACGCTATGGGGTCTTGTAGGGTGTTTTTCCGGGTAGCTCTGTCCGACTTGTGCGGTAGAGGCTCCGCAACCAACTCGTCGTTTCTGTGGAGTGGGGCGCACAGGATAGCTCGCCTGCTCGTCTGTAATATAAGAGACGAAATTCTGCACAACCCTGAATAATCGGTTTGTGCAGAGCGTCTCACTGAAAGCCAAAGTAGCCCTCAGTGATAGCTCCACATCTCTATACATAAGCGACGAACATTCTGCTACTTCCGGGGTCCACTGGAATCTCACTCTAAATTCCTATACATACATAAATATCAATCGTGTCTAACTATACACATACAGAATTAATAATATTATAAACATTCAGTGGTACAGCCACTGGTCTGCAAACATACATATAAGTTAAACAACAGTGGTTCCGTATGGTATGCACCATGGCGGCGCAACCGGTCGTGTTTCGCCACGTGTTCGGCTTTTCCACATGGTCACGCAAATTCGGATTAACAATTCACATTTATGCATAGCAAATTCCACAAACATAATTTCCACAATAATATAAATATATCATGATGAAACAGAAGGGTGTTCATTTACCTGTCTGACAAGATCAGGCCCGTGGTGGCTTGATAGAATTCTAAGATTCTAAAGTCCTGCTTCCTGGTCTATGAGTGAAGATATTTCTCTAGCTATGGAGATATTGCCTCTTCCTCGTCTCACACACGACTGATTCAAACTGCACTAGGATCTGACACAGTCAGAACTGCTCTACCCGCTTGGCCTGCTCTCATTGGTTAAAACGGTCAGATTCAAAGCTCAAGTGCTGAGTCACTGCGCTGTGTGTGGCCTGCTGTGTACCTTAATTGCTGCTGTGTAATACACTCCTCTCTCTAATGTTACAATGACTACACAAGGCTAAATAGTCAACAAGCAGAGTTAAAACTAGCCAGTTCATGACAGGCTCCCTCAACTGAAAAAAGGCGATGACTACTGGATTCGACCTTTTTCTACTACAGAGCCTAGTTTAACACTGCACTATCCTAGGGTCCTATTTACAAACTAAGTAAGTTGCTCTACCTGAGCTGTAATGCTATGCCAGGTAGCTATGGACACTAGTGACAGGGTATTACTGGGCGGGGACGAATTCTGGTGCTGTGGCCCTTAGTTGTGTTGGGTGGGCGACAGCTGCTGTGTCCTCCACGAGATGGCGACTGAGGTAGTCGGCTCCGTGGTTCTCTTTGCCGGGGATGTACTCGATTTGGAATGAGTACGCCTGAAGGGTGAGTGCCCATCGCATCAGGCGAGAGTTCAAAGACTTGGAGGCTGCCAGGAACGACAGGGGTTGGTGGTCCACCTGAACTGTGAAGTGGGTCCCATACAGGTAGAGTTGGAATTTCTGTATGGCCCAGACTAGTCCAAGACATTCTTTCTCCGACGTGGCGTAGTGGGTCTCGGCGGGTCTCAATTTTCTGCTGGCGTAGGCGACAGGGAATAGCGTCTCTGCATTCTTGGGGTCGCGCTGTAGCAGTACTGCTCCGAGGCCTAAGTCGCTTGCGTCGGTGCGAAGAACGAATGGCTGAGTCAAATCGGGTAGGTGGAGTACTGGCGCCGATGTCATTCTGTCCTTGAGTGTTTGGAATGCCGTCTCACATTCCGCTGTCGACACGACTTTGTCCGGGGCGATTTTCCGGGTTCCATTTGTCAGTGGTACGGCGATGCTGTTGTAGTTGGGGATGAACTTCTGGTAGAAGCCGCAGAGTCCTAGAAACGACTGTACTTCCTTTTTGGTCTTGGGCCTAGGCGCGTCGAGTAGGCGTTTCACTGTCTTTTCTACCGGTCGCAGGCTTCCTTGACTTATGGTGTGTCCCAGGAATTCTAATTCCGTGAATCCAATCTGACATTTGGTGGGTCTGGCCGTCAATCCCGTGTCTCTGAGGCGGGCGAGTAGTTGTTGTAGGAGCGTGACATGTTCCTCCCACGTAGGTGTTGCGATGAGGATGTCGTCCATAAACGAATGTAGGTGCTCGCTGCTCAGGGGTGCCAGGAGTTTTCGCATCATGGCGCTGAAGATGCTGGGTGCGTTGTGGAGTCCGAATGGAAGCACGTTGAATTCGAAGTGTCCTTCCATAGTGCTAAAAGCTAGGTACTTTCGGACTTGTGGTTGTACTGGTATCTGATAGTATCCTTTGCTGAGGTCGATGCGTGAGAAGTACTTTGCTCGCTGTAGCTTGGCAAATAGATCGGTCTGGTCCGGGAGTGGCTCTGGCTGGAACTGCGTTACGGCATTCAACAGTCTGAAGTCGATGCACAGTCGATGCTCTCCGTTGGGTTTTCGCAACAATACCGTGCCTGCGCTGTAGGGTGAGGTAGACTCTGAGCTGATTCCGGCTGCCAGTAAGGTGTCTATCTCTTCCTTGATGGCTCGCTGCTGAGACAGTGGCATCGGGTAGAGCTTCTGGCGGACGGGTGTTGGGTCGGTCACCGTTAAGGTTACTTCGACGAGGTCTGTCCTCCCTTGTCGGTCTGTGAGCACAGTCTGATGTTGGCGAATGACCTGTAGTACTTGCTGTTGCTGTTTAGCGGCTAGGTCTCCGTTGAGTATCACGTCTTTGTAGGTTTCTTTGGAGTGCAGGGGATACTCTACTGCATTGGTCTCCATGCTTTCTCCTTCTTCCGCGATGGCGATGGCTAACAAGTTGTGAGTGCTGGGGGTCGCTGGTCTGTCCGTATACTTCTTGAGGAGATTGATGTGGTGGTATCGGGCTCTCCCGTTCACCTCTACTTGGTAGACTGTCTTGGATTTCTTGGCAGTCACCCGGTACGGTCCTCTCCAAGCGATGTCCAGCTTGTTGGTTCCACTTGGAAGTAAGAGTAGCACTTGGTCGCCGACTTGCAGTTCTCTGTCCTTCGCGTGGCGGTTGTAGTACTTCGCCTGACGGGCTCTTGCCTTCTTCAGTGCTTCACCAGCTTTCTTCCACGTTGCTTTGAGGGTTTCCTGCAGGTCTGCGACGTACTTGGTGGCACCTCTTGGTGTGTCGTCTATCTTGGCTTCCGTCCAACTTCTACGTAGGGCTTCTAGCGGTCCTGCTAGAGGTCTGCCGAATAGCAATGTTGACGGGGTGTAGCCTGTGGCTGCATGGGGCGTTTCTCGGTATGCGAACAGTGCCGCATTCACGTAGGTGTCCCACGCTTCTGGATTGTCGTCGGCGACTTTCCTGAGTATGGTGAGAAGGGTTCCATTCAGTCTTTCTACTTGTCCGTTGCTGGCTGGGTGGTATGGTGGTGTGCGAATGTGATGAACTTGTATCAACTCGAACACGTCTTGCATCAGGCGGCCGGTGAACTGAGATCCGTTGTCCGTTCTAATGCTGTCCGGGAATCCGACTCTGGTAAAGATGGCGATGAGTGCATCTGCAATCTTCTTGGTGTCGATCGCTGGCAACGGGACTGCTTCGCACCACATCGTACATGCGTCGACGAGTGTGAGTAGAAATCTGTTCCGCTTCTTGGTCATGGGCAGTGGTCCTACTATGTCTACTGAGACTTGCTGGAATGGCACGCCGACTACTACCGATGGTCCTAAGGTAACCGGTACGGTGTGATGTCGCGGGGAATATCGTTGACATTGGTGGCAAGATTTCACGTAGCGCTTGACATCCTCCGTGATTCCTGGCCAATAGTAGTGTGCGCTGATTCTCTGCACTGTGGCTCCAATTCCCATGTGTCCGCTGAGTGGCATGCTGTGGCCTAATTCTAGTACTTGGGCTCGAAGGGTGGCTGGTAGTACTAGTTGGGTGTGATCTCCATCTCCTTGTCGATGTAGAACTCCCTCTTCCATGTAGAAGTCTCCCTTGTGCGGGGGTGTGTGCGCCTTGGGTAGCTTCTGGAAGCACTTCGCTATCGAGGTGTCTTCTTTCTGTGCTGTTTTGATCTCTTCGAGTCCTGGATTCGGAGCGAACTCGGGCTGGGGTGGTTGGGTTTTAGCTTGGGCCCTGGTTTGCACTGCAGCTATCTCTACAGTTCTGGGGGGCGTGCCTAAGAACACATACCTACAACCTAGCACTAGATCATACAGGGGTTTCTGTAAAACAGCTGCTTGGATTCGTCCTGTGACGTACCTACTCTCTACTTCTATCCATGCTATTGGGCAAGTAGTCGTCGGTTTCGTCAAGTCTGCTCCTTGTAAGTCGACTGTCTTGTCTGTCAAGTCCGCGCGCGATACAAGAGATTCGCTAACTATCGCGTCGTATGATAGACCTGTGTCATACAGACAGTTCGCGTCTTTTCCGTTGACCTTGACCGTGTCTGTCACCGATGGGTGATCTCCGATTGTGTGTGGCTTGTTACCGCTGCTTTGAGTTAGAACTCTGTGCGCTGGCCGGCTTTCGCGCTCTTCCCTACGTTGTGCGGCCAACTTGAAACATTCTGCGGTGGAGTGATTGTTTCTATTGCAGAACGAACAATACCGTCTCTGTTCTGCGGGACCTCTTTTCCCGAATTTCGTGTTGGGTCCTTTATTTTGCCCAGGTCTGGGGTTAATCGGCTTATTCGCGGTGCGCTCTTCCCGGTTAGGGCTTCGTTTCTGTGCCTCTTTCCCGTTAGGCTTTAGGTCTCGCCTGAAGCTCTTGGCTTCTCCGTGGGCGGCCACGTACCTATCTGCGACCTTGACCAGATCTTCCAGTCTTTCCGCGCCCTGCTCTACTGAGAATGTTCTCAGCTCGGGGGTCATGGTTTCCCGTAGCTGTTCCCATACTAACAGTTCTATTATTTTATCAGTTTATGGTCCCCTCTCTTCCCGTTAAGGATTTTCAGAGAGGAGACCTTCAATATACCAGTATACCTATATACCAATCGGCTTATTCGCGGTGCGCTCTTCCCGGTTAGGGCTTCGTTTCTGTGCCTCTTTCCCGTTAGGCTTTAGGTCTCGCCTGAAGCTCTTGGCTTCTCCGTGGGCGGCCACGTACCTATCTGCGACCTTGACCAGATCTTCCAGTCTTTCCGCGCCCTGCTCTACTGAGAATGTTCTCAGCTCGGGGGTCATGGTTTCCCGTAGCTGTTCCCATACTAACAGTTCTATTATTTTATCAGTTTATGGTCCCCTCTCTTCCCGTTAAGGATTTTCAGAGAGGAGACCTTCAATATACCAATATACCTATAACAGTTCTGTCAGTCCATCATACGTCTTAGCCGTGGCTGACTGGCTAATCCACTTATCCAGCGTTGTGGACAACCGATCCGCGAACTGCGCATAGCTCTCTCCTTTCACTCTCCGGTTGGTGCGGAATTTTTGCCGATAGCATTCTCCTGTTAGTTCGAATCCCGTTAGGAGTGCCTCTTTTACTTTGTGATAGTCAGTCACTCTGTCAGTCGGTAGCTTACTGTAGATGTCATATGCCTTTCCTCTAAGCCCTTGACTAAGCTTGAAAGACCAATGAGTGGGATCTAGTTTGTACTCTGTTGCTAGACGCTCAAACCTAGTCAGATAGAGATCTAGACCTTCTTCTCTTTCACTGAATGTTCCCAGTGGAAATGACATTCCTTGTACAGGGTTGGATGCTACCTAGCTGATCTGAGTGGGGAGGGGTTGAGGAAGAACTTGAAGCTCCTGATCCCAATCTTCTTAGCTCTAACTCATGCTGTCTGTCTTTTTCCTTTTCTGCCCTCTCATACTCCCATTTCCTAACTTCTGCTTCTCTCTCTGCTGCTAATGCTGCCTTCTTCTGTTCTCCTTCTAATTCTAATTTCTTCTGTTCTCTTGCTGCTTCTAACTCTGCTTTCTTTTGCTCTGCTTCTAATGCTAATTTCTTCTGCTCTGCTTCTAGTTCCAGTTTCTTTTGCTCTCTTGCTGCTTCTAACTCTAGTTTCTTCTGCTCTGCTTCTAATTTCTTTGCCTCTCTCTCTGCTGCCCTCTCTGCCTTAGCTTCCTGCTTCTCTACCTCTGCATTTATATACGCAATTAGGTCTCCCCCTGCTAAGTGTAAAGCTTCTCCCAATTCCTTGAAGCGCAATCTCAAGGCCACTGGGTCCGACATTGTCAAAAGTGTCTATGAACAACCTCTGAATCACGTGGAATACCAGAACACTAGCAATATTGCAATTCAATAAAAACAGTGCAAAGACCATCAAATTCGTAATCAATAATAGAATAAAACAAGAGTCAAATGGCATACAACAGTTATTTAAGCAAAACCTGCAAAAGAACAATGCAACATACAGACACAAAAAGAATTGAAGCAAAAAAGTTTTTAAGTAAAGAATAGTGCACCAAAACTGATCAGTCCTTGTTACAAGTATTCTAAGTTATTCTACTACTGCTGTTATCTAATTTTATTGTACTTAGATCCGGTTATACCCAATTCCTATTATACACAGATCCTGACTAGGCTCGCCAATTAAAGTGTCACGTGGGGTTTATGGGCTCTGCACAATGGAATTATGGACCCTCACGTTTATTCAGTGGGAACTGCTAGTAAGTCACCCTATGAATTACTTTAATAAATTTATTTGTTTAGCTCGTTCTGTGTTACGGTTGGGGTACAGAGATAGATAGATAAAATGGTAAAAGATTACTGTCACACTAGCTTTCACACGGCTATGAATCATATGTAGTCCGGCCACTTAATAACAGTTAAAATCACACATTTATTTCTTCTACTCTATACAAGATTCTCTAAGTACTAATCTAACTTAAAATGTCTCAATCACTGCTAATAGTTCGATCGCTGATAGTCTAGGCAGCTGTTATTTCTTCCTCGGGCACTTGCTATTATATTTCATGTAGATTGGACTACTGTGGTCCGTTTTACAGTTTCTGAAGAGTTGGACTACTGTGGTCCGTTTTACAGTTTCTGAAGAGTTGGACTACTGTGGTCCGTTTTCGATCAGTTTAAGTGCACCTTCGGTGAATACACTTAACTGCTAGATGGTGCGTGCGAAGTCCTTCTGTGAGGTAGCTTCTGGTCCACCTGTGTCGTTGTGTAGTTGGGTTCCCTTGCCACGCTGTGGGGTCTTGTAGGGTGTTTTTCCGGGTAGCTCTGTCCGACTTGTGCGGTAGAGGCTCCGCAACCAACTCGTCGTTTCTGTGGAGTGGGGCGCACAGGATAGCTCGCCTGCTCGTCTGTAATATAAGAGACGAAATTCTGCACAACCCTGAATAATCGGTTTGTGCAGAGCGTCTCACTGAAAGCCAAAGTAGCCCTCAGTGATAGCTCCACATCTCTATACATAAGCGACGAACATTCTGCTACTTCCGGGGTCCACTGGAATCTCACTCTAAATTCCTATACATACATAAATATCAATCGTGTCTAACTATACACATACAGAATTAATAATATTATAAACATTCAGTGGTACAGCCACTGGTCTGCAAACATACATATAAGTTAAACAACAGTGGTTCCGTATGGTATGCACCATGGCGGCGCAACCGGTCGTGTTTCGCCACGTGTTCGGCTTTTCCACATGGTCACGCAAATTCGGATTAACAATTCACATTTATGCATAGCAAATTCCACAAACATAATTTCCACAATAATATAAATATATCACGATGAAACAGAAGGGTGTTCATTTACCTGTCTGACAAGATCAGGCCCGTGGTGGCTTGATAGAATTCTAAGATTCTAAAGTCCTGCTTCCTGGTCTATGAGTGAAGATATTTCTCTAGCTATGGAGATGTTGCCTCTTCCTCGTCTCACACACGACTGATTCAAACTGCGCTAGGATCTGACACAGTCAGAACTGCTCTACCCGCTTGGCCTGCTCTCATTGGTTAAAACGGTCAGATTCAAAGCTCAAGTGCTGAGTCACTGCGCTGTGTGTGGCCTGCTGTGTACCTTAATTGCTGCTGTGTAATACACTCCTCTCTCTAATGTTACAATGACTACACAAGGCTAAATAGTCAACAAGCAGAGTTAAAACTAGCCAGTTCATGACAAAGCCACCGGTCAAAATGCAGGGGCCCCCAAAAGAGGCCAAACCCCCGGGGCCCCCAAATCCCTGGCTATGCCACTGGATCGGACTCGTCCTGGGCTATAATAAGTGCAAACTTCTAATGTGAAAACAACATGTTGCGAAAATCCAAATTCCATTTCCAAACGGAACGAAACAGCATCTTTAAACGGGTTGTCATCCATTTAGGACATGAGCGTCAGGATCTCTCTCTCTCTCTCTTTCTCTACCTCCCTCTAAAGATCAAACAGATTTCGGGGAAAACCAAAAGGAAGATACTACGACACTAAGAGTTTTATGTGGGAGTAGAAAAATACTACTTTTGGGAACGATTATTAACCTATTAACCCTGCCTTGATCCACACTTACTCTTAGCATGCTCAGAGCGGCATTTGGGGATAGATATTATACTATGCAATTTAAGAGGTTCGCGCGGATTATTGTGTCAAGCTTTAAAAGAATGTCTAACAATCCTGTTTCGATTGGTGTTGTCGTTCTGCAGCTATTACTGTTATCGTCTCTCTATCCCTTTCTCCCATCCCTCGTCACTCCCATCACACGCCACTCTCTCACAGTCATCAGTCTATATCTAATATACAGCATGATCATCAGCGCAGCAGAATCACTTCTTCTTATGCTTCTTCTTCTTCTTCTTTGTCGTCGTCGTGAA
>CM072515.1:49481033-49543533 GCA_036898135.1 Oncomelania hupensis | reverse complement strand
CGCTGTGTCGACATCTCTTCTAATAGAAGACATGCAGTTACTGACCGCTTTGATTTCCCTGTAGGCATCGACAACATCTTTTGTCCTTTTCTGCAGCTTCACTGTCAAGGGTTTTAAGTAACGCAAACAATTGCGGACGACAACGAATGCAACGAGGAAAGCACTGCTGCTCAAGGTGTGGAGAAAGCCAGTTGCCTTGGTCAGTGTCTCACTGTCCCAATTGTCACTGTCTTCACACATTTGTCCCAAACAGTCGTGAACAACCAGAAAGAGATATGTATAAACCTCCAGTGCTTCATGTTTTTCTACCCATCTTGTTCTGCACAGATCAACAAGCTTTGTTTTTGTCGTGTCAGGCTGAGATGATTCGATGGTATCTTCAAGTTTTCTTTGTTTCTTTGGAGAGTTTGAGGAAAACAGTGACAGTTCCCTCAGTGCTCCCATCATGTTCTTCACTGCAGGCAAGCCGCATGCTTTTTGTTACGTTGAAACGTGAACGAAAGTATGTCGGAAGCGCGCACGATAGATCTAATCGTTTCGTTTTGCAAAGTATTCAATAATGGAGTTTATTTACCTTTGATTTGAGTTTGCATTGTTGTTAGGAGAGGCTTTGTATAACGTTGATAATTTGCGTTAGTCGATATTATTTGAGAATCTTCTGGATATGCGTGTTTACTCTTGATAGAATTTTCCCGATGGATATCGAAGGTCGTGAATGTTCCCGGAAGTAGAGAAAATGTGTATTGACGTAAGTCAGTGATGACGATCTTTAGTTCGATTGGTGGCAGTACGTCATTTCTACCGTATTCGAAATCTTTCCGGAAAAGAGAGAGGTTTTTTAATCGTGTGCCGAGTAGCTGTTGAGAGAGAGTAAAGTTGTTGATAGTGATTTGGAAAGTTGCTGTGAAAGTTGTTGAGTTGAATTGAGAATTGTATGCAGTTGTTGATGTGTGCTGAATAAAAGTGGAAAACTTCATACGTCGACTTTGTGAATTGTATGCTGTTTGGACGGGCTGTGTGAATAAACGAATCTGAGTTACACAACTATCAGGAATTCAAGCATCGGGGCTGAATCAGATACTGATAGAAAACACCAACATCAAACTGAGTGTAACATTTTGGGGGTCAAGCCGCGATTCACGCCATAGCCAAGGGTTCAACTGCTACAACTCGAGTCAACGTTACGAGAGGCAGTCATCGAGGGTAGCCGCCAACGAGTTGCGTCGAGAGGGGCCAACATACTGGGACTACATCACCGATAGGTTCGGGTTGACTGCAAGGGCGTGTAGTCACTGAAGAGTTGCTTCGTGAGCGAACAACCAGTCGGGACTACGTGGCTGCCGCAGGACTACGTCGAGGGACAGTCTCGGAGCTACATCGCCAGTATTAGAGAGAGCGACGTACGGACGTCGAGTCTACTTCAGCACAGGAGCGTATACATCAACACCAGCGTGGTGCAGCGTCGCATACGACGAGGACAGCGGGGCCTGCGTCAAAAAAGGCGACTAGTGACAAGCATCAGCGCTACTGCAGAAAGCGTGCTGTTCTAGAACAGTCTAGAAAGGTACAGCATAGTCAAGAACTTTCCAGAAAAAGAACTCTACAGTCAAGAACTTTCTAGAAAAAGAACTTTACAGAAAAGAACTTTCCAGAAGCATCAAGATGGCTGACTTCTGGCAGAAAGGGATGCAACTGAATCTAAAAGGCAAACAGCTGACGGAGTACGTCAAGTCTCAGGAGAGAATACAAGAAAGAGAAGAACAACGTCAGCGTGAAGAAAGAGAAGATGAGCGACGGCGTGAAGAAAGAGAAATAGAGGAGCAGCGTCGCCGTGAAGAAAGAGAAGAGCGGCGTCAAGAAAGAGAGATGGAAGAGAGACGATTAGAAGCTGAGCGTCAATACCAGCTAGAGTTGGCGCGTATCCAGAACAATCAGCATGCGCCACAAGTCACCAACGACCATACGGCTCCAAAATTGCCAGCTTTCGTCGACGGGAAGGACCAGATCGACACCTATCTGGCGAGATTCGAAAGGTTCGCCGAAAGCTCCAATTGGCAACCTCGAGACTGGGCGATTCGACTAAGTGCACTTCTGACAGGGCAAGCACTCGAAGTTTACACCAGACTGTCGAACGATGACGCCAAAAACTATGACGTCTTGAAAGAGGCCCTACTGCAGTGCTACAACTTTACAGAGAAGGGCTACCGTAAACGCTTCCGTGAATGCAGGCCTAAGTCAGACGAGACGCCAAAGCAGTTTGTGGAGCGCCTGTCGTCATATCTACACAAGTGGGTGGAGTTATCAGGCGAAATGAAGTCTTACGACAGTCTCCATGACCTGATTGTGAAAGAACAATTTCTCAATGCCTGTCACAAGAACCTAGCGACCTACTTAGAAGAACAAAAGCTGCAGACGCTTAAAGATGTGACTGAGGCTGCCGAAAGATATCTCATCGCTCATGGGAAAACCCTGGGGCTACCCAGCGCGACGAAACATTTTCAGAAGACTGCAAACCATGGGAACCAGGTCCAAGGGAGCCAGACGAGCCAGAGACAGACGGACTCCACGCCTCCTCCCAGGGAAGGGCACTCAAGAGGCTGTTTTATCTGCAACGCTACAGACCACAGAGCTGCCAGCTGCCCTCAAAGCAGAAATAGCGGACAGCGGAGCAGTACGGACAATGCAGCGGCGGGCAACCGGCAGAGGCGGTTCTCCAATCAACGGCAAAACAGTAGATCTGACCATCAAGTGTGCGGCGGGAGCGTCATTCTTCCGAGTGAGACCAAGCGCACAGCTACCCCTGCGGACGTGCAAGAGTGCATGACCGATGGCCAACTTCTCCTTGCCAACGGAAAATCCATCCCCGTCGTCGCCAGCGCAGCTGTGACCGTCCAGAACATGCCAGTTTCAAAGGGACGCGTCGGAAATCATGAAGTGACTGTCTTAAGAGACTCTGGCTGTAGTGGGGTCATCGTCAGAGAAGACCTAATCGCTAAAGAACAGTTCACTGGCGATTCAAAATGGACACTTATGGCCGACAGCAAATGTTTGAAAGCGCCAGTTGCGAAGATTCAAGTCAGCACTCCTTTCTACATAGGCGAAGTAGAAGCGGTTTGCCTGAAGAAGCCGCTATACGATTTGATGATCGGGAACATCGACGACGCGAGACGACCCGACGACCCCGATCCAGAGTGGAGTCCTGCCTCAACCCAACGCGTCGAAGTTGTGGAGGAGGATCCATTGCCATTTCCCGATGGAGACCTTACAGAGCTGCTACGGGACAATGTGGTTACTCCGGCTCAGCCCTGCCGACCAGAGATCGTCGGTGCTGTTACTACCAGGGCCCAGGCCAAGAGAGACAAGATGTCTACGCCACTGAAGGTCGCCGACAACTCCAAAGCTGCCATCGTGGACAGAGATAAGCTGATCCAGCTCCAGGAAGCTGATAGCACCTTAAACAAGTACAGGAACCGCCAAGACCACGTGACCAAAGGCAGTGGTACGGTCTATTTTGAGGTGAAGGCCAAGATCCTGTATCGAATCTTCCAGCACCCGAGGGTCAACGGAGGGAAACCACTACGTCAAGTATTGGTACCGTTACCTCTAAGGCGCCAAGTGATGGAAGTAGCTCATGACTCTATCATGGGAGGTCACCTAGGCATCAAGAAGACGTCAGACAGAATCCAGGCGGTGTTCTACTGGCCAGGACTTCATGCGGACGTCAGCCGTTTCTGCCGATCATGTGACATTTGCCAGAAGACCATACCTCGAGGAAGGGTCCCGAAAGTGCCTATGCAGAGGATGCCTCTGATCGACCGACCTTTCAAGAGGGTGGCCTTAGACTTAATCGGCGAAATAAGACCTCCGAGTGAAGAAGGTCATCGGTGGGTACTGACTTTAGTGGACTATGCGACTCGGTACCCAGAAGCAGTGCCACTGAAGAAGATTGACACTGAGACTGTTGCAGAGGCGCTGGTGGACATGTTCAGCAGACTCGGAGTGCCTGAAGAGATCCTGACAGACCTCGGGACGCAGTTCGTCTCTGACTGCATGAAGGAGGTGAACAGACTGCTGAGCATCCGGCATTTGACTACGACACCCTACCATCCGATGTGCAACGGGCTTGTCGAAAAGTTCAATGCTACGTTGAAGTCCACCCTGAAGAAACTGTGCAGCGAGCAGCCCAGACAATGGCATCGTTACATCAACGCCTTACTGTTCGCCTACAGAGAAGTGCCGCAGGAGTCCACCGGCTTTTCTCCGTTCGAGCTGCTGTACGGAAGAACCATCCGAGGGCCGATGCACATCCTAAAAGAACTGTGGACGAAAGAAGTAGACACCCCAGAGGTGAAGAACAGCTACCAGTACGTGTTTGAGCTACGGGAGAAGCTGGAGCAGACTCTCGAGATAGCCAGAGAAAACCTGAAGAAGTCCCAGGACTGTGGAAAGCACTATTATGATCGTAGGGCTGTGAACAGGAAGTTTAAACCTGGCAACAAAGTGCTGGTGCTGCTACCTACTGATCACAATAAGTTGCTGATGCAGTGGAAAGGCCCGTACGAAGTGGAGACCGTGGTGGGGATCAACGACTACAAGGTGAAGGTCGGCCAGCATTCCAAGATATACCACGCCAACCTCCTCAAGCTGTACGTGGAAAGGCCATCAGAGACTGTGCATGTGGCAACAGCAGCTGAGATCGACAACAGCTTTGACAGTGAGGAACTGTTGGAACTTGGAGACTTCCACAGCAAAGAAGGCATCGATGATGTTAAGCTAGGACCAAGCTTGACGGAAGGTCAAAAGTTGGAGCTTAAGGACCTTATGGGCGAGTTTCCCCACAACTTCAATGATATCCCAGGCTCTACGACTTTGGTCGAACATGAAGTCCACACCCAGACCTGGAAGGAGCATCTGCAGACCTTGAGGGAGCTGTTCCACCGTCCCGCAGAAGCCAACCTGACCGTGAGACCCAGCAAATGCATTCTGGGAGCTGACAACGTCGACTGCGTCGGACATCCGATGGAAGAAGGAGACAACGGAGGACGCACTGATTCCAGGGAAGCCCACGTGATCATTGTCTTTGACCCTGGGCCGATGACGACCGCAACTGACGAGGGCGTCGTTTCCTTGCGAATGAAAGAACATTGACTGTGTAGATAAGCTGAGCGCAATTACAGTATCCAGAAAGATTTGCAGATGAGAAACATTGACTCTGTGTGAATGAACTGTGAACATTGACAGTATCCAGAAAGACTTGCGGATGAAAAACATGGACTCTGTGTATATAAACTGAGAACATTGACAGTAAATGAGACAGTCTGAAGTAAGTTTTAATTCTGTACATTGTTTGTGCATTACGTTTCAACGTTGTTGAAAGAAATTAGGTAAATTTCTTCTTGAGTGGGGGGTTATGTTACGTTGAAACGTGAACGAAAGTATGTCGGAAGCGCGCACGATAGATCTAATCGTTTCGTTTTGCAAAGTATTCAATAATGGAGTTTATTTACCTTTGATTTGAGTTTGCATTGTTGTTAGGAGAGGCTTTGTATAACGTTGATAATTTGCGTTAGTCGATATTATTTGAGAATCTTCTGGATATGCGTGTTTACTCTTGATAGAATTTTCCCGATGGATATCGAAGGTCGTGAATGTTCCCGGAAGTAGAGAAAATGTGTATTGACGTAAGTCAGTGATGACGATCTTTAGTTCGATTGGTGGCAGTACGTCATTTCTACCGTATTCGAAATCTTTCCGGAAAAGAGAGAGGTTTTTTAATCGTGTGCCGAGTCGCTGTTGAGAGAGAGTAAAGTTGTTGATAGTGATTTGGAAAGTTGCTGTGAAAGTTGTTGAGTTGAATTGAGAATTGTATGCAGTTGTTGATGTGTGCTGAATAAAAGTGGAAAACTTCATACGTCGACTTTGTGAATTGTATGCTGTTTGGACGGGCTGTGTGAATAAACGAATCTGAGTTACACAACTATCAGGAATTCAAGCATCGGGGCTGAATCAGATACTGATAGAAAACACCAACATCAAACTGAGTGTAACACTTTTAGAATGCAAAGACTCAAGCTATGGGAAGCACAGTGTCTCAGGTAACATAATGTAGTTACTTGTGATAAAAGAATCAGTGGTTGAAATTGAGTAGAGTGGAAGAGGGTTTATTTTTTTATAGTGCCTAGGGGAGAGGGTTGAAATTTCTCCCCGGATTTACTTATGATTGTAACGTAGCCCCCCCTCCCCCCCAAAAAAAAAAAAGATAAAAAAAGAGGTACATAGTCAGGCCAGGGGGGGGGGTTACGTAACCCCTGTAACCACCCCCCCCCCCCCACCCCCTAGTCCGGGCCTGACAAATTTCCGATTTTGAAAATGAAAAACATTTTTTTTTTATTTGAATAATTATCAGGTCTGAAATTTTAAAAATTAAAAACATTAAAAGCTGTGGCCGTAGCTGGTGTTGCTGTCTATAGATGGTGATTTTACACAACATGACACAACGCAACTAGACAGGCAGACAGATAGCGGGGCTTTACGTCCTAACTAAAATATATGTTAAGGACAGTTTAAAAAGTGGTGTTTAACCTCTCATTAGGTAAAACACCAGGTCAGGTAAAACACCAGGTCAGTTAAAACACCAGGTCAGGTCTGGCAAAGGTGGTGGTGCCTGGGGGGAGGGGCGCTACGGTGTAAACCGTGGAGTTTTATTGAATTAACAATGGAGGATCTTTATACAAGATGCGGCAATAGCCTACTCCTGCCGACATCACGATAGGACAATGCTATACTATCGTTTACTTATTTACAAGCGATTAACCCAGAAATGGGTATATGCAGAAGAAAAGGAAACTAAAGCCAAACAAGTCGTATACAAGTGTTCAAATATTCGCCTTTATTCATACCAGGCTTCCTCAGGGTCAAACGTTACAGCATACAAACATGGGCATAATGTAGTGAGAGTGAACTGAGGCCATGCGTTGGCTTGGTGTTATATATATATACACAGGCGGCGGAAGCAGGGGGGAGGGGGGGCCATGCCCCCCCCCTAGAAAAATGTTGGAGGGGGCAGCCTTATATATTGCCCCCTCCAATAATGAGTAGTGTTTTTTTGTTGTTGTGTTTTTGTGTTTTTTGCCAGGGCATCAAAGGATTGTTTTTCTTGAAATGGAATCAAGCAATACAAGTGTTTATCATCATAATCATCATAATCACCCTCTGATCAGTGAGAGAAGTTCGTCCCTTCGTCATCATTTCCTGTCGACGCGTCATAATCGTTAGCCTTAGCGTAGATCAAGGTGACCAACAGTTTTCGACATCGTGCACGTCACAGTCGGGTTTTGAAACCTTTAATTTGCTGTCAGTTTTTACAGTCAACCGTTTTCAATATCAGCAATTTTCTCGACTACAAGTGAAAAAGTCCGCAAAATGGCAAATGCTTTGACAACTGGTGTTATTGTTCCTCGTCAAGCATCCCGACAGACTCTCCGTGACAACCAACCTGCGACCACTCCAGAAGAATATTTCAATATTAGCATTGCCATTCCTTTCTTGGAACACCTGTCAACCGAATTGGACTCGAGGTTCAAAAATGCTGGTCTAGCAGTTGATGGTCTATGTCTGGTGCCAAGCACTTTAATAGACAACCAGGATGGTTTCATGCAGGTTCCAGAAGGGGTGATGCTGGCAATGTTGTGGGAGTCTGATCTACCAGACAACGCTACCCTTGATGCAGAATGCTAACGGTGGGTTTGCAAATGGCGAAGTGCTGCTGAGAATGCGACAGCTATCATTCCATCCAAGGCATCAGAAGCACTGAAACATTGTGACAGGGATTTTTTATCCCAACCTGTTTATCATGCTTTAGAACCTTTGCACCCTACCTGTCACTACTGCCGAGTGTGAGCGTTCAAACAGTCAGTTGCGCAACCTGAAAAACTACCTGCGCTCTACAATTGGGCAACAGAGACTAAATGGACTTGCTTTACTGAAAGTGCACAGGGATGTTGATATTGACTTCAAAGAGGCAGTGAACTGTTTTGCCAGAAGATAAAATTCACAAATGGTACTAATGCCGAGGAACCTAGTGCAGCAAGACTGAAGTAAGTGAAAGCAGGGCGGTGATGTTCATAAACTACAAGGTAAAGCTTTATACCGTTAACGATCAACAAAAAGTAGTGAATAATAATAGTATACAAAACATCTCTGCTGATAAATAAATGTGTGTGTGTGTGTGTGTGTGTGTGTGTGTGTGTGTTTGTGTGTGTGTGTGTTTTAAAGGGAGGGGCAGAGGATAATTTTTGTACCCCTGAGTTTGTCAGTTCAATTGTTCAAAAAGCTCTAAGTCCCAGACCATCACAGATGGCTTTTTCAAGGTTCAGATTGCACCAGATTGCACCATTTTGCATCCTTGAAAAAAAAAATTTCGGACCCTCCTAGAAGGCTCGGCGCTTCGCGCCTTCGCTAAATCTGTAACCCCCACCCCCACCCTCGACTTTTCCCAGGTCTGGCCCTGATGTCAGTGAAAATAATGTATATATATCATCAACCCAGCATCTTGCGCCACGCCACACCACCACAAAGTCGTATGTTTGTCTTCTAATTTGAAAGTTTTAAAAGTGTTTTATGTTATGTATATATATATATAGTCTTATAAAATGTCCCCAGAAACAAGGTATATGTGTTTTTGTACGGTTATCAGTGGACACAGTTTGGTATCTGGGAACATGCGAATGTTCCCAGATCCAAGGTAACTTTGAAAACGCAAGAAAAGTAAGTTTCGTCTCCTCTAGGCGACGAATTAGGTCACGCTATATTTGTTTCTAGGTCAACTGTCTTTTACGAACCGTTTGAGAATGTTTTCGAACCGTTTCTTGACGCTGGATAGTGTCATCACTTGGTTTCATACAATTTAAGAATCCAAGAAGGCAAATGGGTTTTTGGGACGGAAAATGCGAATTTTTCTAGAGAAAAGTGTTAGAGCAAGGGCTAGGGATAGATCTACAACTAACCCTTACCCGAACCCTTGTAGCGAAATTCCGCTCTTCCCGTCACTTTTAAACATTGTTTTACCATGTTCCCAGAAACAAACAAGGCAGTGAATGCCAAAATTATCAACGTAACAAACAAGGGTGGGAAGGCTCCAATATGCTGGTCGCTAGCACCACACGGGACTAGGCTACACTTATTTCTAAGTTGTCTACGTGACAGGGAAAAAAGGCTGTACTACAAAGGTCAAGAAAAACAGAAACAATAATTCCATACGTCATCGACAATCGCAAAATACAAATCAAAACAGCCATCATCCAAGTATTTCTGAACCAAATAATAATCATAAACGAACAAACAAGACACAATCTACTAAACAAATGAACAGAACAAATTAGGCATTAGAGAGAACACAAACAAAAATAATTAAGTGTATTACATTTCATTACATTGTTAATGCTTTAGGTCCAGCGGACTCTTCCGAGCCAAATCAGGACCAATTAAATGTATTAAGATAATACGCAGCCTAATAAAGATGATAACAACTAATCAAGAAAATATTACATAAGCGTATACATCAAATAACCTATCAGAATAAATAACCTATTATTATCATTTAAATAAATGAAATAACATTTCTAGAGTACAAATGTAGCATAATTATTGCTCAATAGATCATCATCATTATTCAGCAAAATATAAAAGAGACAATTTATCATTTAGAAACTATAAATCATTGACTAATCATAGCAACACGAAGAATAGATTTAGAACTAATAAGGAACTGGTTCAGAATAACAATCGGCGTGCGTCAAGGATGCCTACGCTCCCCAACACTCCTCAACATCTTCCTAGAGCGCCTCATGTCAGATACCCTTGCAGATCATGAAGGCACAGGTATGTGCGGTAGAGCAATCTCCAAACCCCGTTTTGCGGAAAACATTGAATGATGGCTTGACTGGAGAAGAACAATAACCGGAACAGCTGGTACAGAGACTTGACACCACCTCCAGAGCCCTTGGAATGGAAATAAGTGCAGAGAAGTCCAAAATGATGACCCAACAACACCAATGGCATCAACAGGGAAAACAAAGTTGAAGGCCAATCCCTCAACACAGTGCATAGCAGAAGAAGAGGTAGAGAGAAAAAGGGGTGGGAGGACAACATTCGAAAATTGACTGGCTTGACACTGAGCAAGCCACGAGGGATGCTGAGGACAGAGAAAGATGGAGTGCGCTGGTTAAACAATCATCTGTGGTGCCCCAACGACTTTTGAGTTACGGGATAGAATAAGATAGGATAGGGTGGATAATAGAAGACTATCCTAATTATAAAAATATAATATTAAAACTCTAGCATCTCTAACACCGAATACAGATTTTTACATTATGAATTAAAGAAATAATATAATAATATTAGATATTTAATATATTAAGTAAGAAAAAAATATAATTATGTAATTTTTGTAATATGAACATGAAAAACATACCAAACGATTCTTATTTAATGTCTACATTAAAATCATAAGTAAGTTATATATAGAAAACATCAGGCTACAAAGACACTTAATACCAACCCCAAATATAAAAAAAATTATGCAGACATTTGCTAGACATCATTTAAGACAGGGACAAGAGAGAAGAAGAAGAAGAAGAAGAAGAAGAAGAAGAAGAAGAAGAAGAAGAAGAAGAAGAAGAAGAAGAAGAAGAAGAAGGAGGAGGAGGAGGATGGAGAGAGAAAGAGGGGAAGGGGAGGGGACAAAAAGAGAGAATGGAATTTAAATACAATGAAATAATTAATAATGAAACTGAGTACTACTGCCATGTTTGTTATTAGCCTGGAAGTTTCGAATAAGCTGAAACTTTCTGTTTGAAATTAAAACACAATTCAACTCAAAAGAGCGAACGAAAACACGGTCTCAAAATAGTTTTTTTGTTTAAATAACAGTACTACTACTACTACTACTACTACTACTACTACTACTACTACTACTACTAACAATAATAATAATAATAATAATAATAATAATAATAATAATAATAATAATAATAATAATAATGGTATTTATATAGCGCTTTTTCCTAATGACATCAGTTCAAAGTGCAGTTCTCACGCATTTATACTTAACATTACCATCGAAACACATACGAGGAGACGTGAAACAAAAACGAGACACTAATATCTTATGCAAAGACATAATACAAACATGAAAAAGAATATTTACAAGTAAAATATAAAAGACGAGGCATGGATGGGGATGAGGAGAGCAGCACTGCTAAGGAGTGAGGGGGCTGAGGGCGTGTGGTGATGGCCTTAATCAGAAAAGAATGAATAATGATGGTTACATTACATTACATGATTATTGCTTTAGGTCCAGCGGACTCTTCCGAGCCAAATCAGGACCGCACAACACCTGATCCGCATAAAAGATCTGCCGAAACAACCCTAGTAGTAAAACTGAAAGCTCCCCACCAGCCAGTCACTTTACAATAAAGACATCCCACGCAGTGGACGCTGAGGCTGTACTCTAATTTATCGAACCCCCGTTTACAAAAACAAAATAGAATACAAACATCATTATAAATTATCAACAAAACACATACATATAAAATGCCTACATTGCTAAATAATAACATCATAGGAAGCCCTATGTGACCACCTGGCAGAAAACGTCCAATATTCCCAAGCTGATCCAACAGACCTCATACACAAATAAGGAGTATTGTCCCGGAAGATTTTTCAAGAAAAAGGTAGGTGACTGGTCTAGCGAATAAGAAGATAGTGTAGTAGATTGATAGAACAGAGCAGGAATGAAAAAGAACAAATGAGAAAGACAGCAACAGTGGGAATTTAAAGCACTAAATTTCCAGAAAGCGGGGATACTATTTATACTGAAACCCACGGCACCCTAACGGGAGTAATGAAGATGGTGATTGGAGGCGAGATCAGACATTTTTAGGGAAGATGTGAGTTTTCAAATTGGACTTGAAAGTTGCTATTTTCGGAGAGCTGCGAAAAGAGAGAGGAAGAGAGTTTCAAGTTGAAGGACCAAGCACTAAGAAGGAGCTATAGCTTGCAGAGGAGAGTTTGTAGCGGGGTATTTGTAGCATGAGGGTGTCAGAGGAAGAACGAAGATTTCTAAATGGCTTGCAGAAGTGAATGTTGTGGGTGAGATTGGAAGGGGCTAATCCATGGACGCACATGTAACATAAAGTACAGATTTTGTAGGCAGTCCTCTGAGATACAGGAAGCCAGTAGAAAGAATAAAGGAGTGGGATGATATGATCAGATTTTTTAAAATCTTTTTGAGAGCAAGAGGAGCTGGTGAGGTTTAAACACGTCAGAGAAGATGAACAGAAGATGAAGGAAGTCCAGCCAGAAGAGAGATACATCAATCTAAGCGTGACAGGACAAGAGAGGAAATCAGTTTGGCTGTAGCGTCAGTGGTCAGATGCTTGTGGACAATGCCTATTCTACTGAGCTGAAAGTTGCATGTTTGACAGGTTTTGCGGATAAATTCTGACATAAAGAGGGTATTGTCAAGGATGACGCCAATGTTTTTGACAAAATATGAATAGGAATAATGGTTTGGCCGATAGTGACAGTGTCTACAGGGGAAGAAGACATGTTGTGCTTGGTATCCGTGAGCATAAAATCAGTTTTGATAGCATTGAGATGGAGCTTGTGGACAGTCATCCAGTTAGAAATGTTTTCAAAGCACAGAAGTTTTGGTCAGAATAGATGGAAGGTTTTGATGAGCATCACTGTTTTTGAGCCGTGTATCATCTGCGTAGAAATGGTAGAAAGTGTCATGGTTTTGGACGATCTGAGACAGAGGAGATGTGTAAAGGGTGAATAGAACGGGGCCTAAAACTGACTCTCGAAGAACACCGAAAACAAGATACAAAATTAAAAAAAATGAAAAACAAAGCTTTTTTTCTGACGGAGATACTCAAAACCTGAATACTCCTGCGCAAAACTGACTTTGACATTTCGCTTGTGTTCGGGACTTTACAGACTGACGTTCTGTCTTCGAACTTGTGAAATACAGTAACGTATGTGGAAAAATAAATAATTAACCCAAATTTTGGATACACAATCTTTGTAAAGACCTTGCATTTAATTATAGAAAGCAGGCAAATTATTATTTATTAAAAATAAAAGTGTTCAAGCGAATCCTGGAATCAAAAATTGCAGTCCCTAAACAATAAATTGTTTACGTAAATAATGCATTATTTAGCAACATCTTCTAAATAATCCTTTATTTAGCAAATTCTGCTAAATAATGCATTATATAGGTTAGCAAATCATTATTTAGAAACATTTAGTCTGCTAAATAATTCATTATATAGGTAAATAATAATATTTATCAATAATGCCTTATTTATCTATATCATGATTTATTAATGTAAACAATGTAGTTATTTAAGGAGAAAATATATTATTTAGAGAAATCTTACGTTGGTTGTAAACAAATGATTAATTAGAAAATATGCTTCTAAATAAAGATTATTTAGCTGAAAGAGGCTAAAAAAAAACACCGAACAAAATCCAAACTAAATATATTACAAAGGGAATTCCATACATGCCGACTACATCAATACACCCAGCAACAGCTAGGTCTCTTCTCACCAATTTGCGGTCGCCCAGTACTGTGCTCAGTTGTGCTGCAAGTGGGCGTCTTGGGGGAGAGGGGAGAGGGGCTGGAGTTAGATCCTGTATAGGCCAGTGCCTTGAGCAGCTCTTGAGCTGGAAATAGCGCTATGGAAAAACGATTAAACCGCAAACAGAGCTACAATAATACTGCTCTATCAAGCGTCATTATAATCTAGCAACTACAGCCAATAAGCAAAAAGCTCTTGGGTCCCTCTGCAAGATCACGACTGATAAGTGTGTGCTGAGTTTGTAAGTCGCTGGTGAACGTCATTTGAGTGGTGAAATGCTTGAAATTGATTACTCCCCGTTTCCTGTCTTAGCGGAGATGTGCTCTGACCAAAATGAACGCAATGAGAGAGAGAGAGAGAGAGAGAGAGAGAGAGATAAAGAGAGAGAGAGAGAGAGAGAGAGAGAGAGAGAGAGAGTTACATTTGTTAGTTAGTCATTGTTTATAGGGTCCAGTGGACTGCAAAGAGCCGAATCTGGTCCACAACTTGGTTGAGAGAGGACTCGTCCCTGATCCGTATAAAAGATCTGCTGAAACAACCCTATTGCTAACTGAAGGCACTCCACCGGTCAGTAACTTTACAATAAAGGCATCCGATGCAGGGGACGCTAAGGCTTTAATGTATAGAAACCCCGTTTATAAAACCAAAATAGAATACAAACATCATTAAAAAGTATTAACAAAACACATACCTAAAAAATGCCTACATTGCTAAATAATAATACCATAGGAAGCACTAGTGTCATTTTGGCAGAAAGCGTCCATTATCCCCAAGCTGATCCAACAGACCCCATACACTAATGAGGAGTTTTGGGAGAGTTTTCAAGAAGAGAAATGTGACTGGACTAGCTAAGAAGATAAACAAAACTGTGATGCAGACTACCTTTTAGAGAGAGAGAGAGAGAGAGAGAGAGGTTCCAATGACTGACCTTGACTGCAACGTCAGGAGAAAAACAAGACAGAGGTGACAGAAGTTATTTTAAAATACATGTTCGACGGCGACAACGACGTCTATGATGACGACAACAACTATTAGTTAGTCATTTGTTATAGGGTCCAGCGGACGACGATGATGATGATGATGACGATGATGGATGAATTAATAGCGACCTATGCATTTGTTTCGCTATTAGTTTTGCCACTATCTTCAAATATAATACGATCCAAACGGAACATCATCATCATCATCATCATCATCATCATCATCATCATCATCATCATCATCATCATCATCATCACCATTACTACCACCATCACCATCATCATAATCCTACAGATGGAAGTTATATATTAACACAGCCATTGCAGCTCCTTTGGTCATCTCGCTACCTGGATTTATCACACTCGTGAAACTTGCCCATAGAAATGCAGGGCCCGTACGAATCTATATCTCGATACATATAAACGTTATCTTATGTGCCATTACCCTTGAGAATGATGTGAATAAAACCTCGAAAATCTGGACAACATAAAATGTGACTTTCGTGTTGTGTTTCTTAATAAATGCTCTCTCTACGTCGCTCGCTTAGGACAGGATCTAACCCAAGCCGCCCACGACGCCAACTTGCCGTTTGATGCACATCGTCCAAAGCCCCAGACCACTCAGCGATCCCGAAACGACCGTAGCGGAATAACCCCTAATGATAACTAGTTGTGATTATTTAAACCAGCACATCCACATTCCTCACAAGGGAGATTTCATACAACACATTTATATCTCAACAATAAAAAAGAAAAAAAAAGAGAAAACGTAAAAGAAATAAAAAATAACAATAATACTGACCACAAAACAACAACGACTAAATCTACATTTCAAATTGTATATACCTGGCATTCGTCAAGGACTCGTCATGTCCTTGACGAGTGCCAGATATATACAATTTACCACGAACTTCTGTCCTTGACGAGTGCCAGAAATATTCAATTTGAAATGTAATTACTCCTTCGGATGAGAGTATAAACCGAGGTCTAGTCTGTGTGTCCCATACATTCCATCATAACGGACTTTAAAGATCCTGACGCTCATGTCCTAGTAGACGAGTGAGTGCCGGTAACAAGAACACACCCTGCATGCACTTGGTCCTTTTCCCCCATCACTGCCTGGCCAGGATAGTGCTCAATTGTCCGTGCGTCAGACCATGCGCCCAAAGGCTGCGGGTGGGCGTCTCGGGCGGCTTGAGTTAGATCCTGTATCGGCCAGCGCCTAGAGTCTGGTCAAGTACGGCGAGATAAGTGCGCTATAAAAATCCTCAATAATAAATATTAAAAAAATTAATTATAGCGGCATAGCGTCTCTACTTACAGTCCGTGCATAGTGGAATGCAGAACGGGTATTGTAAAATGTTGTTGCCACTTTGTGTTCCTTTGCTTGGTGTCGGATTGGGAGTATACACACACTTAGCATTCCTGCCGAATCAGCAAGACTCCATGGGAAACGACAAATCTTGGTCACTTTTTCCCCTGGCCCTTAAGACCGTTATAACACGAGACAAGGCTGGGATATTTTATTTTATTTAAAAGGAAGAACAAAGTATGTCTGCTGTTTAAAGCTTCGTTCTACATCTTTGGACAACGGGGAAAGCAGAGAGGGAGAGAGGTGGAAGGAAAAATAAAGGGGAGAGAGCGAAAGAAGAGATTTGAAGAGAGAGAGAATTCAAGAGAGAGAGAGAGAGAGAGAGAGTGTGTGTGTGTGTGTGTGTGTGTGTGTGTGTGTATGTGTGTGTGTGTGTGTGCATGAATAAATGGCAGAAAAAGTCTTTAACTGAAACATACTTATTGTTGGGTTGTACTTATTAGTCATTCTGACCTACGCATACTTTGGAAATTTTATTTAGTCCGTCGTCTTCTCCTTCTTGTTCGGCGTCGCCGCCGTCGTCTTCCGCTTTTCTCTCCGCTAAATTCTATCAAATCCTCTACCTCCTAAGAAGTAAGCTTATTACATACTTTCCACTTTCTCTTCTTCCTCCACACCTTCCCCCCTTCTCCATGCCCTAAGCAACTAACAATTTTTTTTAAAGAACATCCTGTTCGTTCGATCTGACCCCAAGCCAAGCGGCCTTGACACAGGCGGTCAAAGGGCAAGGAGGGTATGAATGGAATAGCTGTGCCTCGCTCGGGTACAGACCGTCGCTGGCCTGGAATGTCATTCATTCCTCAATTTCCCCGTTCACGTGAGCCAGTGGTGGCCAAGTGGGTTAGACACCTAGAGAGCGACCCGTCTGGGAAGTTAACAATACAAAAAAATCCTACTTGTAACATAATGTAAAATGGACATTTCTTGACCAAAAAAAGTACTTGCGGAGGTCTTAATAAAACGATAGAAGTCAGTCGCGCGCACGCTCACACACACCCACACACACACACACACACCCACACCTACCCACGCGGATGCACGTATTGTTTCATTTACTTTTTTTGTTGGGGGAGGGAATGGGGGAGAGCAGCTTAGTGGCGTGATGGGTGAGAGGGTTGGGCTGCTGAATGGGTTCTGGGAGTGCGTTGGGGAGTGGGAGTGGGAGATGGGAATGGGAGAGGCGGGATGGGGTGGGTATTTTAAACATGAAACCGGTTAATTTTGCACAATGGGATATAAGTTTACGAACACCTACACCAGCTTTAAAAGCAGGATGTATTACACCACTGCGGGGTGTGCTTTGAATACTAATGACACAAATGCTCAATGCAGTACGCAATGCAAGCTTTACTTTTAACCCCATTCTTAAACAGAATTCAGGTCATTTGCATACAATGAGAAAATGCGCAAATGTTGCATACAGTCTGCTCTTAAGTTTAATAACTTTCCCTCCCCACCGCCTGCCTCTCTCTCTCTCTCCTCTCTCCTCCTCTCTCTCTCTCTAACCTCTCTCTTCTCTCTCTCTCTCTCTCTCTCTCTTTCTCTCTCTCTCTCTCTCTCTCTCATCAGAAAGGCACTAGTTTCCACGACTTGCCACAGATGGACACACGCACGCGCACCCACCCAAACAAACACCCATCGACACTCCCCCCTTACACACACCTACCTCCTTTCCCCATCCACCCCCTCACACACACACACCTACCTCCCACCCCCACCCCCATCCACCCCCACACACGCACCTTTTTGGTTTGCTTGTCCATACACAATGAAGTTGCACAATACTTATGAAAGGTGTGCGCATTCAATTAGCACAAATTTTTCATTATTGTCTAGCAATTTTGAAGAGCAAATAGTTTACATGTTATTTTCGTTGCTTAAATAAGAGGCACATTCCTTCTCTTCCCTCCCTTCTTCTCCCCCCTCCCTCACCACACATCATCCCCAAAAATATAAAAATTATGTATTTTTAAAATCTGTATTTAAAAAAGTACGGGAATAATAATAATAATAATAATAATAATAATAATAATAATAATAATAATAATAATAATAATAATTATTATTATTATTATTATTATTATTATTATTATTATTATTATTATTATTATTATTATACTGGATGTTATATACGCGCCTTTCCCCAAATCAGGCTCAAAGCGCGGCGATCTGTACCAACATACACGCTCACCTGTCTCAACCACCCTCACACACACACAACAAATACACATCCATCACTCAAACATGTGGTGTAAAGGCTAGGAGATCGCTACTGGAAGACGGAAAGAAAATCGAATTTTTATTTTTGAAATTTTATATGGACTGCGTCCAGTACCATTATTGAAGGGAGGGAGGGAGGAAACCGGAGTGCCCGGAGAAAACCCTCGGTGACCTCAATAGTCTCGTACCTAAGTCACATACGTTCGCCCCTTGCGGGAATCGAACCCGCGACCTTCGGCATAGGAAACCGGCGACTTATTCACTGCGCCACGAGGAAACAAGAAGGATAGCTCAAACTATAATTTCAACTGCACCCGATGATAGTGTGAGGTGGTGCCTCTGGCGGAATGCGTAAGATCCTGTTTCACACAGCGCCTTGAGCAGCCCTCGAGCTGTTAAAGCCCTATATAAGAACAATTATCATATAATAAGTTTACATGATGCCCTACCTTGGACCCGGCCAAGACGTTCAAGGGATACGGGTACCTTTTCGGTTGGTTGTGTGGGTGGTCGGAAAGGGTGGCAATGTTTTCTTTGAGATCGCGGCGTGTTTGTGGAGTTGCCCTCACAAACCATCTCCGTAAACATCCGGTAACCGCCTTTACCTCTCTCGGACAATGCCGGACAATGGCGGAGGCAGCGTCCGATGTCTCAAGAAATGTCCGCTGGAGAATGGACGAGAGAGATCGCTCCCCACTTTCCCATCAGAAGCGTTTTCTCTGCGCGTGATGGTCGTCGTTTTGTTTTCGTTTTGTTGATGAACTCAAAATTGGAGGACTTCTTTACAACTTTTAGTATTTTGTTTCTTTCTCCCGACCACTGTCAATCATTTATTCACTAATTACAATTTACATATTCCAATCTTCCTCCTTCGCGTCTTTCTTCTTCTTCTTCTTCTGCAACGTTGTTACATGTTATTGTCATTTGCTACCTAGTACGTTAAAAATGTAAATTCTAAATTGTGAATGAATGCTCCAAAGTCTGTTGAAAATATAACTGTATACAAATGTATAATTATTAGAATGACTGTGACAGATCGTAAGTTTAGGCTTATAGCCAAAGATCTCCATCCTTGTTGCAATTGTAAATGTAATGTCTTCTTTTGTTTCATTCATTCATTAATTATTTTTCTTTTTCTGGAACGTTTTTCCAGTGCAAGGAAGGCCGATTATCGCCCTATGGCGGCCGTCCCGTGACACTTGACCTTTGGGGTCACCACCCGGACACTTGCTAGCAAAGAAGCAGTGGAGCCCTATGTAATTATCCCATGGTTGCTGCTGAAAACGACACTTGGGCATCACTCTTCCTTTCTGTTTTTTTTCCTCGTTCGTTTCTTCATTCCTGCTTTTCTTTATTCAGGACCTTTTCATACTTCTCCTTCCTATCAATCTTTCGTATCCCTCCGATCTTTCTATTTCTTTCTTCAAAACTGATCTTCTTTCTTTCTTTAAGTCTTTTGGCTTCGTTTTATATTAAACATGATTATGTTCTGTCTAGCTCTTTCATCTGCTTTTCACGTCGTTCATTCCTTTAAAGGATCAGGCTATTTATGATGATTATTTAGTGTGTGTGGGTGCGTGTGTGTGGGTGTGTTTGTGTGTGTGTAAATGGCTGTGGACTTGTTTAAACGGCGTTATTTGGACAAATATAGTGAGCATCTACATAACTTGTTTTGACAACCCTCGTTGTTTTGACGTCAAACCAATGACCCGTTAGGGTTAGGGCAATGTTAGGGTAAGGGTTAGGATAAGGGTTAAGATTAGGATTTGAGTTAGCGTTAGAACACTTAAAAGTACTTTTTTTTAAAAGGGAACGATATATCTCCCGTTGTCAACACAACGTATGTGGCGTTTCAGGAAAGTCATAATAACGCCGTGAAAACAAGTGCGTGTGTGTGTGTGTGTGTGTGTGTGTGTGTGTGGGTGTGTGTGTGTGTGTGTGTGTGTGTGTGTTTGTGTATGAGTGTGAGACAAAGAGTTTACTAAGGAAATTGTATTGTGGCGACATTAAAAGATGATCTAATCCGTAATCGTTGCTCAACCCGATCGCAAAGTTTGACTTTTAGACGCCTCTCTTCATTGTTACGTAAACAAATAAACAGTGCCTATACTCTTTCGCTGGGGTGACAATTTTAGAATCAACTTCGATGCTATTAGCAGACACATTAACAAATGAATTTGGCGATTTATATCAAAACCGTCATTTTAAAAGGGGTTGGCCTTAAATCTTATTTTTTTCTGGACGGCAACAATCACTGTGAGTTTGAAAAAGGATCTGTGACGCAGACATGGGTAATCTTGGGTCCCTTTAAAGTACTTTTTTATGTGCTTTCACTTCGTCTTTAAAAAAAATAATAAGAAGAACGGTGTAACTAATTTTTTAACATAAGGAACATAAATCTGATGGAACACAAAATAGAGCTGTGAGAACATAGACGTTTTCCCACCGCGGGTGGGCTGAAGCTTTGGCCGTTTTATGGCATCATTGGGAGGAGATCCAACCTTCCTTCCCACGTATTTTTTTTAGTGTGTCGTCTGCTACATTTTCGGCCTTGTATTGTTGTTGTTGGTGGTGGTGGTCAGTAGACAGGTCATCTCTGTCGGGGGGTCCCGTCTCTTTGGCAGTCCTCCCCTCGTCAGCCCCGATTTGCCCACCGGAGTGGAAAGTCATCTGCTTTGTTGGCTGGCCGCAGTGCATAGCTGAGACTCGACTAGTCTTGCTATAGTTGTGAGGAGTTACTGGGCGAGTCTGAGCTAATCTGTGTTTGTTGGCTTGAAACGCCTAGACGAGGCTCTCTTCTCTCACTTGTTTATTTTTTTTTTACATTTTATTTCTTCTTCCGTTTTCATGTTTGCTGTATTTCTCCCTTCCTGGATCCTTGTTTCTTCTCATGTAAGGACATCCATCCACCCCGTTCCATTTTTGTGTCTGCGTATGCTAATGTTAATACCCCCCACCTACCCCCACTCCAAACACTCATTCTTATGTCTCTCTGTCTCTCCTTCCCACACTCTCTCCTTCTTAGAAGTTGTTTCTATTGTGTCAATTTGCCTGACATCTTTTGCCAATGTTTCAGGCTTTGTGGTTTGTCTTGTTTACTGAGGGAGGGGGAGGGGGAAGGAGACATCCATGCCCACCCCCTTGTCGTCTGATTGAGCCACCATTAAGGTGGGAGTCTTGTTATGCTGACGTTGCTGCTGCGGTGTACTTCTTGTTGAGCGGGATAGCCACCCCACCATCTCTTCGCTTGTACCTTTCTGTATCTTCTTTTGAAGACCACCCCTTTCTAAGTAGATTCCATGTGGTCTATTTCAGCTAGCATTAGTATGTTCAAACTCTCATGTGTGTGTGTCTTTATGTGTGTGCGCAGAATCTTGGTTATATTTTAACTTTATGATGTTATAGTTATAAAGTTATTTTGTTATTTTCCTACAAGCCCCAAGGGCAAGATGTGAAAAAAGAACACCAGAGCTTATTATTTTACCCTTGTTAAATAAAACTGTTATCTTATCTTACACCCATCTCTCTCCCTCTCGCTCTCTCTCTCTCTCTCTCTCTCTCTCTCTCTCTCTCTCTCTCTCTCTCTCTCGTTTTCCCTATGTGTGTGTATGTGTGTGTGTCTCTCTTTGTCTCTCTGTTTAAAACTCATTGTCTCTCTCTCTCTCTGGCTCTCTCGGTCTCTCTCTCTGTGTCTCTGTCTCTCTCTGTGTCTCTGTCTCTCTCTGTGTCTCTGTCTCTCTCTGTGTCTCTGTCTCTCTCTCTGTAAGTTTAAACTTATTATCCTTGTAGCATTGTAATTGTAACAAACATGTAAAATGGGCAAAGTCCATCTCCCTTCCTCCCTCCACTCCTCTCTCACTTCTTCTCCCCCCCCTAACTCCAGTTTCTCTTCTCCCCCCCCCCCCTCTCTCTCTCTCTCTCTCTCTCTCTCGCTTTCTTTAAAATAGCCGACCTTTATTGCATTATTTTAGGAGTAGATCTATAGTTTATTTTTGTAAAAAGAGTCCCTGCAATCATGTTCAAACTGAGGATAAGAAATAACGGGAGTGGAAATACACATAAATTAAAATTGTCAATGAAAGCAAGGCGCTTTATTGGAGAAATCGATCAGAAGAGACCCCCATTATACCAATATAAAACTTGTATAACTGTTCCCACCATCCGGTCCGCTAAGTTTGACGTGCTCCCAAACTTGCTATAGCAAGAATATGTATCTGGATATTATTGTTAACGTTTAGTATGAAAGCATAAGAACTGCGATTTGAGGTGATCGGTCTTTAGGGAAAAGTGCTATACAAATGACATTATTTAAAAAAAATTTTTTACCTCCACTATCTCTCCTCCCCCTCCCACCCTGCCTTCTTTCAAACCCCACCTGGACATGCACTAAGGTTTGGTAGGTTCGGGATTAGAAAAGGTGGGTGTTGCATGGGTTGATGTTGGGTTGATTGTAAAGAGTTAAACCATAAATTTCCTTTATAGATAGGTTGCAATATAATTTCATTCTGAGGATGGGAAGAGGGTTTTTTGTTTTTTTATGTTTTCGTTTTTGTGTAAAATGTTTGGTAAAGTTTTAAATGTCTCAGTGAGTGTTGCTCTTCTTCGATATACATAAACGTTATTAAAAACTCTCCATGTGTAAAAGGTTATCAAAGGTTATTTTTTAAAAGTTAAAGTTCCATATATAAAGATTATCAAAAACGCATACTTTGCAAAAGGAATAAAACTGTTGGTTGTGCTATTAATATTCCTGAAAATTTGAAGAAGCGAAGTCTCTCATTAAACCACTGCGAGATTTCAGTTTCTCTTTGTCACCCTACCCTCTTACCATACTGAAAGGTTATTAAAAATGCATGCTCTAAAGGGATTGAATTTTTGGCTAACATTATTTTTAGTCTAATACATTTCAGTGAATAAAGTGTCTCATAAAACTATTGCGAGATTTCAGCGTCTCTTAGTCACCATTCCCTCCTGCCACAGTAAAGTTATTGAAAACGCTACACACGTACCACATACTCAAAAGATATTGAACTATTTTCTGTTAACTTTATTCTAATACAGTTGAAGGAGTGAAATCCCAGTTTGTGTATGTGTATCATGTGTGTGCATGTGTATGAGAGAGAGAGAGAGGCAGACAGAAAGAGACAGAGAGTGTATGTGTGTGTGTGAGTGTGTGTGTGTGGGCATGTAGAAACGACGTTACCCTGGCATACACTTGAGACTCTACATACTTTCTTTTGACTTTTTTTTTTTGACGGCCCCGTTATTTTGACGTCAAAATAGTGTTCCGGTAGGGTTAGGGCTCTGTTAGGCTTAGTGTTAGGTTAAGGTAAGGGTTTGGGTTAGGGTTGGGGTTAGGGATAGCTTCAAAAAAATGAAAATGTCAAAATAATGTCAAAAAAATGGGAAGTGTGTCAAAATAATGTATGTAGAGTTTCACAACAGTCATCACAACGTCGTTTCTACAAAAATGTGTGAGTGCGAGTGTAAGTGAGTGAGCGAGTGAGCGAGTGGTGTGTGTGTGTGTGTGGGCATGTAGAAACGACGTTACAGTGACACACAAATGGAACTCCACATGGTTTCTTTTGACTTTTTTGGAAGGCTGCCCTATTTTGACGTCAAAATAGGGTTCCGGTAGAGTTACAGCTGTTTTAGGCTTAGGGTTAGGTTTAGAGTTAGGTTTAGGGTTTGGGTTAGGGTTAGGGTTAGGTTCAAAAATTTGAAAATGTCAAAATAAAGTCACGAAAATGAAAAGTGTGTCAAAATAATCCCTGTTTTTTTTTTCACAACAGTCATCAGAATGTCGTTTTTACACAAATGTGTGTGTGTGTGAGGGTGGATGGGTGGGCATAAAGAAACGACGTTACAGTGACACACTCATGGAACTCCACATGGTTTCTTTTGACTTTTTTGGAAGGCTGCCCTATTTTGACGTCAAAATAGAGTTCCGGTAGAGTTACAGCTGTTTTAGGCTTAGGGTTAGGTTAAGGGTTAGGGTTAGTGTTTGGGTTAGGGGTTAGGGTTAAGGTTAGGGATAGGTTCAAAAATTTGAAAATGTCAAAATAATGTCACGAAAATGAAAAGTGTCAAAAAAATCCCCGTTTTTTTCACAACAGTCATCAGAATGTCGTTTTTACAAAAATGTGTGGATGTGTGGGTGTGTGTGTGTGGAGGGGGTGTGGGTGTGGGTGTGTGTGTGTGTGTGTGTGTGTGTGTTTCCATCCGACACACCACACTACGATGAACGAACGAATAAATGAATCAATCAATCAATAAATTACATAATAAATCAATAAAACCACCAACAAAGATTGTACATGAAATGTTACTATGACTCACACTTTCACAAAGGCACTTTCAAAAACCACCGACAGCAGAATGACATAGAAACTGGGGAGAAAGACAAAAGGCACTTGTCAGTCACATCTGGGCAGAGCCGGAAACATCACAGTGCGACAATAAATCACAGCTTAAAACACCAGCATTCGGCAGCCATACCAATAATCAACATCCCCAACCCCCTCATTAACCATGTATTTTACTCCTCAGGAAGATCAAATACTTCAGCACACCACACCCATCAATTCCACTGAAATCGTCCTGTGTTGTTTTTACAGCGCCCTTTCGTTCTTCGGGGTGGCCTCGTGGCGCAGTGGATAAGTCGCCGGTTTCCTATGCCGAAGGTCGCGGGTTCGATTCCCGCAAGGGGCGAACGTATGTGACTTAGGTACGAGACTATTGAGGTCACCGAGGGTTTTCTCCGGGCACTCCGGTTTCCTCCCTCCCTCCCTTCAATAATGGTACAGGACGCAGTCAATATAAAAATTTCAAAAATAAAAATTCGATTTTCTTTCCGTCTTCTAATAGCGATCTCCCTGCCTTTACACCACCTGTTTGAGTGATGGATGTGTGTTTGGTATGTGTGAAGGGTGGATGAGACAGGTGAGCGTGTATGTTGGTATAGGTCGCCGCGCTTTGAGCCTGAATGATTTGGGGTAAGGCGCGTATAGCATCCTGTATTATTATTATTATTATTATCTTCCACGCCTCACCTTCCAACAGTTTCACTCGAATCTTCCTTTTTTTTTTTTAAACGCCTCTTCGGGGTTTTTTTTTCAGCCAGGTCAAATCTTGTTACGTCTCTCTTCATCCCGGCCATCAATTCAATTTGAATTTCTTCAATTCAATTCAATTCAATTGAATTTCTTTTACTTTTTGAAATGTTCTTGTCATTCAGACAGTTCAGAACTGAACACTTCCATCCTCACCACCCCTCTCAATTTAACGTGAAGTTTTGATCGTGTCTTTTTAACATTTCTTTCACTTCAGACAGATCATATCTGAATACTCACGCCCACACCTTCAGCTTGACTTCCCCCCTGTTTGGCTATACAGCTCTCGGGACTATGAGCCTTTTGTCAGTTTGTATATTGACATAATGTTATGTGAAATAAAAGGACAAAGTTCCATTTAATTTCTGTTTCTAAAATGTCCTTCCTTCTTCAAACAGATCAAATATGATAATTTCCACCCTCAATATCCTTCCATTCAATGACGTTAATTTATTTCTCGTAAAAAAAAATTTCTTTCAATTACGATAAAAATTGAAATACTCCCGTCCACATTTCGATTCTTTTTCTTTTTAAAAATTTCTTCCAGTCCTCAGCCATATCAAATCTGAATATCCCACCATCACTCCTCAATTCAATGTGCATTTCTTTCTCGTTCGCGTTTAATTTTTTTTTAATATTTTTACAATTTATTTGAAACTCGGACAGTTTTAAATCTGAATACTGCCCTCTCCACCCTGCAGATCGATAAGAATGCTTGCTTTGTCTCTTTTTAAAATTTTGTTTATTTCAAACAGTTCAAAATCTAATTCCTAACCTGGTCCAGTTCAGCCAATCACCCTCTCTTTTCCCTGTTTTTTTTTTCTCACTTCTCAGCGAATTCACCTCTTAATCCCAACCCGCTACTATCATGCGGCCCATAAATGGACTAGCTTGTCCCACTCTTCATTCACAACTTTCAAAATGAATTGTTAATCCAACCACCACCACCTACCAATTGGCCTTGATCTTCCTGTCCCCGACTCCTTCTCCTCCTCCTCCTCCTTCTCCCCCTCCAGCCTTCCGACATAAACGTCCCTAAACATTTCCTCTTCTGTCAGTTTGTTTCTCGCTTCTCGGCTTAATAACCACTTCATTGGAACTCCCAGTCTATCTCTACCATTTGGCTTGAACATCCCATGTTTTAGGATGCTGTTCCCCACTCCAAATCGAATAGTATAGGTCTTTATTTCTCTCTCTCTCCTCCTCGCCTCTTCTCCCCTCCTTAACACCAATATAGTTTGAACTATCCCTTTCCTCATTTACAATTTTATTCACTATTCACCGTACTAAACTTTTAGTTCTAATCCATCCAGTTAGGCTTGAATTTTTCCCCTTCCATTATAACAAATTTGTTTTTCGCTCCTCAAATCTATTCTTTACCACCAAATCCTCTCTCTCTCTCTCTCTCTCTCTCTCTCTCTCTCTCTCTCTCTCTCTCTCTCTCTCTCTCTCTCTCCCTCTCTCTCTCTCTCCAAAATTCAACTGCTTCTGCGGAGCGCCAGTGGAGGAAGGCCGGTTTGAAAGTACACAAACAGATCAATGTCCATATCATGGTAAGAAGTGAAGCAACTGATCGCGGATACAAAAAGAAAGCACACGGCCGAGAAAGCCGATCAATGTGCCTCTAGCAGAGAGCTGTTTCAGGTTGTGGATCAGCTGACAGGCAAATAAGGTGGCAACGCCCTTCCGATTTTTTTCTTCTGAGCAGCTCCCCGATGTGTTGTGCAACTTTTTCACGGAAAAGATTAACCAGATCCTAGCAGAGCTTGACAGATCAGCTGGTAGTCCGGCCTTTTCCCGATTCCTCCCCTCCCGACCACCGATTTGCTTGAACTCAACCCCTCCCTCCCCCACCCATCCATCCTCTACCACCCACCCCCCAAATACACTCCTACTACACGCCACAAAGCATTTTCTGACCATTTTATTTATTTCTTTACATTACATTGTTATTGCTTTAGGTCCAGCGGACTCTTTGGAGCCAAATCAGGACCAGAGAGGCGTTATTTTAAAATATTATAAAATGGATCAAATCTTCAAAAACAAGCCTGATACTCTTAAATATGGCACAACAATTTAAAAGAAAATTAGCAATAACAATTAAAAACACGATTGGTCCCGAAATCTGTGATTAATGATTAGTCTTTCCAATTCGATTTGAATTTCCCTTTAATTTTACTCAATCTACCCACCGTCTCCATAATACATACGTTCAGTTAAACTCCTTCTCACCTTTTAAAGTTTAATTCCTTCCTCAAATCGTAATTAAAAAAAACTTCGTCTTAATTCCATCAAAATCAACTCGAATGTTCTCCTCCTAACGCTTGTCCCTCGTTATAGACTACTAATCCCGTAATACTTCCAGTATACGATTATTTCACTTTCTCACAACACCCTACCTCGTTATAACTGCCCTACAACCTAGAATTTCCCATCTCTTTCCGATTCACTGCTTTATTGTATTCCCATTTCAGACCAACTCTTCCCCTGGATTTGACACTCCCTTCGTTTTCTCTGTCTTGGTGTCATCTGTATTGTGTTTTCAATTTCTGGAGAGTTGTCATTGTTTGCAAAGTTGAATTATGGTATTGCTTTCTGTAGCAATGGACGCTCCCTTAATTCTTCTCTTCATCCCTCACCCTCGTTTTCTCTGCCTTGATGTTATCTGTGGTCTGCTTTCTATTTCTGAAGAGTTATCGTTTTGAAGGGTTGAATAAAGCTATTGTTTTCCATAGCTCTCCAGTGTGCTTTAGAAGACAATGCTATCAATTTCTAGAGGTTGTCAAAAAAAAGTGTTAAGCTTAAACCACTGTCCACCCCAGACCTCAGATTATTATAAATCAGAAGTGTGCCAAACCTTGCACTCCTTTTAAGGGCTTGTAGATAACATTTTACCATATAAATTGAAAAGTGTCGGTTACACAATTTTTGTTAAATGATGGAGAGGGAAAAAAACGGTTCGATTGAACTTTTATCTGACAGTTAATTTTTAACGAGGTTTGGTTGGGGGCGGGAACAGACCCATGTACTTCATTGTGAGGGATGAGGAAGTTCTTAATACCCCTCCTTGATTTTCAAGGGAGAGGATGGGAGAGAGACAGACAGACCGACACACAGACAAACATATAGGCACAGACAGATAGATAATAATATACAGAGATATGCAGCATGTTAGCAGTCTAATTATCGCTTAAGAGTGCATGGCCAGATTAATATGTAGAACTATAATGATTTTTTTAAAATCTCCATTCTCTAAGATTGATTGCTGTGCGATTTACATAAATATGCAGAATTGAATATCAAGGACTGAAAGCCTCCGTTCTGGTGCCAGAGATGTCATACTGACCGCTGAGAGACGTAAGACATAAGAACTTTTATTCGTCCAAACAATTACGTTGGAAAAACTATTTCCGACCTGGCCAAAACAGAAAATATAACAGTGACCACAGAGGTTATGTTGACGACGCGATGACACCGATGATAATGATGACGATGGTGATAATAATAATGACGATGACGACGACGGTGATGACAATGACAACAACGGCGATGATGATGAAGATGATGACGACGACGATAAAGATGATCATGATTTTCGTGACAACGATGAGGAGGAAGACAAAAACAAGGATGATGACGACGATCAACTCGATTACATAAACAGTTGCTACAAACACATCACATCGTACATAATAATAGGAATAATGAAAACGTCAATTTCGGTTTGGGTTTGGGTTCTCTCACAAACCACCCACGCTCCAAAGCAATGCATGCACACATGGCAGTCATTGACCCCAGAAAGAATCAACATGAAGGCCACACAGTGCTGACTTTGGAAGAGATCGTGCTGCCTGTTCTATCATTTCCCTCATCTCCACTACCCCTTCTCCGCCCCCACTCCCCACCTCCACCGGACCTGCGATCACCTGATTGACAGTTGGAGAGCTTATCAAGAAACAGATAGCAGAATTTAATGTTTTGATTACACTGACCAAGATGTTTATAGACGGTTAATGTACCGTACCGTATAGCAACAACGACGACAGCAACAGTTGCTACCACTACGAAACTACGACCATTCATACCATACTAATACCCGATGCGACTGTGTCCGTTGGACAGGTGAAAAGGATAAAGGTGATGGCTAAGGTCATTGGCCCTTAAACTTTCAGCATCCTCAAGCTTCACCTGGGAAACAGAATCATTCTTTGACAATTACAAAATGTTAAAGTGGGTCTGAACCATGTTTTTTCAAACTTTTAAACTAGATACTACTGTGGTCATAGATGAGCTTACTGATCCAAATCATTGCAATGACAGATTTTCGGCTGTGTCCCACCACTGTGAATGCCTCGTAGCCTCTTCTTTGACGTTTTGCAAGGGCAGCTAAGGCATGCGCTCATTATAGTAAACTATCTTCTAGAACGCTCACACACTACGTTTACATTGCAATTTTGCAAATAAAAACAAAACCACTTATGACAAATGATATAAACAGTCATCTCTTATTTTGAATTAGACATTTTACAAGTGTTTTCGAAATTTTGATCCAAGGGTTCAGGTTCACTTTAAATGGACAGTGCTCTGGCTTTCAGCGTCCCTGTACCCCAGCCTCAACCGCGAAAGAGAATACTTGGATGTGCAGGTGATAGGAGCAAAGGTGACGACCAAGGGTCAGTGCTCTTGCATACCACATCCCTACATGTCATAGGACATGAAATTGTAAGACAGTGTTGGGGGGAGGGAGGTGGGGTTGAGAGTGGGAGGGGAGAGGTGGGGTTAAACTCAGCTATCCAGCTTCCGCAACCCTTGCTCTCCTGATACGCGATGGACAATGTCCGTGTCCACTGTTAGAAAGGACAGAGTATTTGAGATGGGCAGGTGAAATGAGCAAAGGTGATGACAAATGGGTCAGTGCCCTTTCATTCAGCATCCCTGGCTGATATATTTTTTGATATGAGAGAAAGACAAGAGCATTTGGGGTTAGTCTCTGACGCTTAGATTGTTGCGGCGGCGGCTGGTGGTGGTGGTGGTGGTGGAGGCGGGAGTGAGGAAGCTGCTACAAAAGCCTGAACACAAGCTCAGGTATCATCATCTATTGTCCAACCCATTAATGCCTTTTTGGAAACCATCCGTCCATCCATCCATCCATCCCACTCTGCCTCCCTGCCCCCCCCCCCCCCCCCCCCCCTCCCAGCACTTTCCATTCCGACGCCAACTGCTAGGATAGACCTTCGTCTGTGACTGCTGATGCTGGTGGGAAAGCCACAACAATACCTGTCATCCTGGACATGGCTCGGGTATCATCCACGCATTGTCCAACCCATTTAGAAAATAATGATCGTGCGTGAGAGAGAGAGAGAGAGAGAGAGAGAGAGAGAGAGAGAGAGAGAGAGAGAGAGAGAGAGAGAGAGAGAGAGAGACAGACAGACAGACAGACAGGCAGACAGACAGACAGACAGGCAGACAGACAGACAGACAGACAAAGACAGAGAGTGACAAGGAGTGGAGAAGAAGGGAGGACGTGAGGGAGTAAGAGAGAGAGAGAGAGAGAGAGAGAGAGAGAGAGAGAGAGAGAGAGAGAGAGAGAAAGAGAGAGAGCGAGAGGGAGTGGAGAAGGGAGGACGGGAGGGAGTAAGAGAGAGCGAGAGAGAGAGATAGAGATAGAGAGAGAGAGAGAGAGAGAGAGAGAGAGAGAGAGAGAGAGAGAGAGAGAGAGAGAGAGAGAGAGAGAGAGAGAGAGAGAGAGAAAGCGTCGTTCACTGCAGCAGCTGCCGTCCACATTCTCACGGGATGAACCGCACTGCCTCAGGCCGCAGCTTCTTCTAAGACGAGAGAGAGAGTATAAACTGAGGTCCAGTCCGCTGCATACCATCGAAAGATCCTGGTGCTCATGCCCTAGATAGCTAAGGGGGGGGGGGGGGGGAGTAGCAGGGACATAATTGACCCACCCAGCAAGCACTAGGTCATATTCCCTCTCGGTCGATCACTATCGCTCAGTTGTCTGGAAGGTTAGACAGTACGCATCAAGCAGCAAGTGGTCGCCTTGTGAAGCTCGGGTTAAATCTTGTTTTGGGCGAGTGCGTTTGAGCATCTCTTTGAGGTAGGAATACGCTATACATCAACAACTTATTTAATAAAGAATACTAAAATCCATTGTTCAAGGGTTCCAAGCCATCGGGAAAAGTAGCATCAGAAATGTTCTCCCAGGGGTCGGCATTGTGTACTGACTCTTTAGACGGCGTATCACGTCCTATTTGCGCTAAACGCTAAAAATAAATGTTCATTAAGGGACAGACTCAAATAACCACTCATAAAATGTACGGGGATGCAATAAATAATTTTTTTTGTTTCTTTTATACAGCGCATGTATACGTATATTTAAACAGTACAGAATTGCCAGTCATTATCATCATCGTGATGACCTCATAAAACCATCATCATCACCACCACCACCTCCCCCACCATCGCCACCCCCACCATCATCATGAATGTCACTGTCATCATTGTCACTGAAACAAACTGACGTTCCTAGGACATGCGTCTCTACGCCTACAGTTTCACATCCACAATCTTCTCACGGCCAGTGACCTTCGTACCTGTTCAAAACCGGGTGAGAGAATGCCCGAGGTCAGTTTCTCGCTCATAAAATGACATTCAAAGAAGACACAGGCGTGTTTTCTATTGAGAGACCAACAATATCAGCTTTTTGTAGCACTAACGCTCAAAGACCATACACAGGCATGTAGAACTATTGTATGGAAATGAGCTACTAACAGTAGCTATTGTTAGTACCAGCAGTCAAAGGTTACCATACGGCCATGTTTCTATTGAAGTACTATCAACATTGCGGAGCTGCTAGTGTCGTACCAACAGTGGAAGTAGCTGAATCCCAAGAGTTGTTGTTGTGGTTGGTGGAGGTGGTGGTGTTGATGATGATGATGATGATGATGATGATGATGATGATGATGATGATGATGATGATGATGATGATGATGATGATGTCCACATGTAAGGCCGCAGCTTATCCATGCTGGCAGCTTGCCCATAGCGCGCATGAAAGAGGGAAAAGGAGGTAGAGATTGATGAAGGGCAAAGAAAAAGGATGGGAAGAAGGGGGAGGGGGTAAGCGCGGGGTGGGTTGGGGGGAGGGAGGCGCAGGGGTAGTGCACAGCCAAAAGGGGCTCCAAAGCGTTTCCGCTGGCCTTGCTTAATTAAAATCAAGTGAGTGTCCGATTTCCAACAGCACACGAAGATGGCCGAGTTTAGTTCGGAGGGAAAGCATCTTCATGCGAAACAAATGTCCACGAATTGGCTGGCAGGCCAACAGAAATGGGAAGAATCCTATCTTTTGGAATGACGACATACCCGTCTAGGTCTATGACACAATTCTATACAAACTTAAACCACTTGCAGCAAAGAAGGGGAGATCATCTTTCCTATGTTTAACCTGTATTCCAGGAGGACAGCTTCCAATAACAATATGTCCAGGATGCTATCATTTCACTCCGGGGCCATTTTTATCGGCGAGACAACCACAACCCAAAGTATTTTATCTCCCTTGTTCATTCTCGCTAGCGGTCGCTCTTCAATATAACCCTATTGTGTCTGTGTTTGGGAATACCCCGGAACTCCCAGCGTGAAATCAGTCTAAAATTAATGAAAATCAGTAGTGGCTGGAACAGCTGCTTGGTAGTTATGAGTGCGTATTTGGATTAATTACGATAAAAACAATTCCACACACAACAAGCAACCCTACAGAATGCTGTGAATCATAGCTGATGCTTGAAAGTGAAGCAAGAAGCACTGGGCTGGGTTTTCGTGTAGCTTAGTAATTTTCTGCTGGCTATATATTTCTTGCGTCAATTTCGAACTTTTATGTGGCGCTTTATGTTTTCATTATGACATGTACCGCCAAGGTTGGCCATATACATCCCCCGCCCGTGGGGGTGCCGGGGGTTTCACTATAAATAGTATCCCCACTTTCTGGAAATTTAGTGCTTTAAATTCCCATTGTCGCTGTCTTTCTCATTTGTTCTTTCTCGTTCTACTCTGTTCTATCAATCTACTATACCATCTTCTTCTTCACTAGACCAGTCACCTACTTTTTTTCTTAAAAACTCTTCTGGGACAAAATTCCTCAGTTTGTGTGTGAGGTCTATTGGATCAGCTTGGGAATATTGGACGCTTTCTGCCATGTGGTCACTGGGGCTTCATATGATGTTATTATTTGGCGATGTAGACATTTTATATGTATGTGTTTTGTTGATATTTTATAATGATGTTTATATTCAATTTTGCTTTTGTAAACGGGGGTTCGATAAATGAGAGTATTGCCTCAGCGTCCCCTGCGTAGGACGTCTTTATTGTAAAGTGACCGGCTGATAAAGTGCCTTCAGTATTACCATTAGGGTTGTTTCGGCAGATCTGTTATGCGGATCAGGAACCTTTAAGCGAAGTTGTGGTCTTGTGGTCCTGATTCGCTCTTTGCAATCCGCTGGACCCTGTAAAAAATGAATAACTAACAAAATCTCACACATATACAGCGCTGTAGCAGGCCTCTATAATGCGGCGGCTGCGGTTGAAATTGAAAGCAGAGTGTGTAATAAACGTCTTGGCTGAAAGCAACGTGAGAAGACAACGGGATCCCAGCTGGGAGGACGCGGCAGGAATTTGGACACGCATCCTCCCCCCTCCCCAATCCACTCTCCGCACTCACCCTTGGGGTCATGACCTCCACCCTACGGAATGACTTCCTGTCCTGGTCAATCCAGCGTTTTCCGGGACCAGCAGAGTTCACTCCCTTATCCCCATGCCCTGCTTGACATAGTGATAGCACTACACAGAGCACCGGCCATGTCTGTTGAGAAACGTACTGTAATCGTTTCAAGCGTATAGGCCAGATACAGGGATAGTTCTCTGACATTGATACTTTTGTATGGGATCAATAGTCACTTGCTTGAACGTCCTTTATTCATCCGTCCAATCATTTATTCATTAGTTTAGACATCAATTATTAAATGAGTCATCCATTTCAAACAAAGAAAAAAGTGTCGACTAGTATAGGACTAAAAATTTAAAATGTTTGGCCAAAACTTTTCCACAGAATTGGATAAAAAATCTTACGTAATACTTGGCCATAGCGTTGGCCTATAGGTACCCGTTTTGTTTGTGTATGTGGGTGTGTGGGTGGGTGGGTGTGCGTGTGTGTGCGTGAGTGTGTGTGCGTTTTACCTTAGAAAAAAATCGCAATTTGTATCCTTGAGACCTAGTAGACCTACTGATGCTCCGGAACGTGAGTGCCGCCACCATACTGCTAACCCTAATGTAAAGAGTTTCTAATGTCTCTGTCCCTTACAAAAAGAAATGATACATAACATCATTTCTCTTTTCTTACCATCATGAATGAATAAACTGGACAACACCCGCATGTGTGTGAATGAATCAGAGATGCCGAATAGCGTCGTCGCAACCTGGATCGGTGCTGGGTCACCAATTTTTCTTCAAGTCCGTCTGAGCAAACTACAACACTTTTTTTGAAAGACGGCCATTCATTACCGTCATTTAAAGCTAGTCCGGTAGTTTGATACCTTGTATAGTATTGAATAAGGCGAGGGAGCGACGTATAGCTTTGAGCTTACCTCTCCCACTGAGCTGGACTTGGGGAGTTTGGATATTATTCGTCATCCAGAAGGACGACGGTGATGAACTGACGGAAGGGTGGGTCGACAGATGCAATCACAACGTCCGCAGAACAACAATGATTCAGCAAGGAATGCTGCAGCCTGTCATATTTTACCAACATTGACTCCGCTCACCTCCCAGAACCTGATAGAGAAAATTAATGAGATTGTGTCCTAATAATAATTATATACAACGGGCAAGATGAGTAAGCATAGAGTAATAAACAAACACTCGCATGCACGTGCTCGCGCACATGCATAGACATACACTTGCCCACTTGCCTATCTCTCTCTCTCTCTCTCTCTCTCTCTCTCTCTCTCTCTCTCTCTCTCTCTCTCTCTCTTCCCTCAATCCACTCTCCAGCCTTTTCCAGCCCTTCTTCCACCGCATACCCGGCACACGGCTGTCTACCCTTTCAGCCTATTTATCTTTTACACACACTATCAAGCAATCACAAAGAGGAAGGGATGATCTTTCAAAATTCAGCATTACGTAAGCCTTACAATAGGGACAACTTTGCTCTCTGCGCTTAACAATTTACCATACAATGGAACAAATGCCACGGAGGAAAAGTCCATGTAGCACTTTTCGCCAAGAGGTCAGTAAACAAGAAAGACCACAAAGAGTGACCATAACTGACCACTGTGTTATGACCCCTCCCCTCAGTTCATCCCCACCTCTAAAGCCCACACACTCTCTCCTATTAATGGGCAGTGAGAGAGACTTGGTATTTGTTTGTGGTCAGGTTTTAAAAAATAATAAATAAATAATGGATTTCTTCAGAAGGTAATAGTTAGTTAGTTAGTTAGTTAATCATCGTTTATAGGGTCCAGTGGACTGCAAAGAGCCGAATCAGGACCACAACTTGATTGAAAGAGGACTCACCCCTGATCCGTCTAAAAAGATCAGCTGAAACAACTCGAACGGTAACACTGAAGGTACTCCATCAGCCGGCCACTTTAAAATAAAGGCATCCCATGCAGGGGACGCCGAGGCTGTACTCTAATGTATCGAACCCCCGTTTACAAAAACAAAAGAGACCATAAACATCATTTTAAAATATTAACAAAACACATACCTAGAAAATGCCTACATTGGTAAATAATACCATAGAAAGTCCTAGTGACCATTTGGCAGAAAGCGTCCAATAGCTGGTCTAGCGAAGAAGCTCGTAGATTTATATAAAAGATTAGGGACGAGAAAGAACAAATGAGAATGATAGAAACAGTGGTAATTTAAAGCACTACATTTCCACAAAGTGGGGATACTATTTATACAGAAACTTTCGGTAATAAAAACGATAGTGATATGTAAAGGTAGTAACAACGACGACAACAACAACAACAACAACAACAACAACAACAACAATAATAATAATAATAATAATAATAATAATAATAATAATAATAATAATAATAATAATAATAATAATAATAATAATAATAATAATAATAAGCAATGTTGAAAATAACAGTGGCGGTAAAGATCATGGTAATAATGATGCCAGAGATGATCTTGATTTTCGAGATGGTGATTCAGAAATCATCAGAATGAATGTTCATTTTTAGACAGTTTATGGTGTTTTGCTACCCTAAAGCAACTGTTTTTAGTTATACTGTACCCATCTCCTCCGCCTCCCGCTATTCATCTAATACTGCGAAACAATGTATATGAATGTTATAAGGTTGTGTGGAAACCTGCAGACAAGGTTTTGCATGATAATAAAGAATGTAGGTTATATTGCGAATGTTTATCAAGTTCCCACTAGAATGCGAAAAGCGTAAACTTACTATGTTGTTTTGTTTTAAGATTGTAATCACCTACCCCACGGATTTTGTGGAATAAAACACTTTGACTTTGACTTTAGGGACAAAGTCATTGCTGCACCCTGGACAGAACACAGAATGTGTTGACTAACATTGTTTTCTTACCATCAGAGAGGATGTTTTGAGCGAGAGAGGGAGAGAAAGAGAGAGAGAGAGAGAGAGAGAGAGAGAGAGAGAGAGAGAGAGAGAGAGAGAGAGAGAGATGGAGGGAGAAAGAATGAGAGATACAGACAGACAGTTAGACAGACATTCAGAAACTACTGAATAACAATGTTTGGCCAACGGGCCATCTTTCACACATCAAACGCTCCCTCCTCCCCTCTCTGCTCACACAGGTACACCACCTCCTCTACACCCACCCACAGTGGACATAAGGACCCAAGCCATGTGTACAGGCAGTGATTAGGCAACGGTCATCGCACAGTGGACATTAACACAAATACGTGTTGAATAACCAGGTTTTCTTACCTACCAACCGAGAAGCGAGAGAGAGCGAGAGAGAGAGAGAGAGAGAGAGAGAGAGCTATGAAAGTACGGGAAGACAGACAGGGATTGGGGGGGAGGGGGAGAGAGAAAGACACACACACACACCCACGCACACGCACACACACCCCACACACACATATAGGATGTGTGGGAGCGATTTCAACTGGATAAAGGTGTGGCTAACAGTGTTTGACCAACGGTCATCTTTCACACATCAAACGCACCTCTCAGGACAGAGGAAATAAGACATTCTGCCCCTATGCACTTTGACCTTAGACCCCGAAAATCCCACAAAGGTTAACAAGACCTCACTGCTCAAGTCAAGCAAGACCTCATTGGTCAAGTCAAGCTATAGGAAGTGCGTGTTGGGAAAAGGTCTTCTCAAAAGTTAACAGCTCAGTCTTTTTCACAGGGGCATTACTCAAGTTGGGAGCCTGTAGATAAAAAATGCGATGCACAGCACAAGCCCTATCCAGTCCCCCACAGTCCCCAGTTTGAGAGCTTCAAGTTCTCTGCTTAGATAGTGTCCTTTATTTCCACAGTGGATATTTTCATCCTTGACTGATCATCTTGACAGCTCATTAGCTCATTAGAAAGATTAGATCAGCCGGAAATAAAAGGCACAGTCCAGCTAGGCAAAGAACTTGGCATGGAGGGCTCGAAGTTATCTCTGCATAGTTGGATTATGTCGTATTTCCGGCAGTATGAGAGAGAATAGGCCTAAATCCTATGCTCATGACCATCCCATGATCCTTGCAGCAAAACTGCACGGTTTTGCGATCGCTTCTCGCACTAATTATGCACTAGGTCGAGGGAGCACTGTATCAGTCTGTCGGTCATCCGGAAATGCTAACACGGATGAAGGCCGGTGACCACAGTAGTATGGAGGTACAAAAACACAGCCTAAAACAATTTATTTCTAGCTCCAATCGCCATTCTATCCACAGACGTGTTCGCAAACAATGACGCATTTTGCCGAGATTTCTTGAAAAAATCAAAAATAAAAGATCACAATGAAGTCTTAAAAAGATGATGACGCACTTCCTCATATATTGTCCTATCCCGTAACTTGGAGGTCGTAGAGGCACCACAGATGATCGTTTAACCAGCGTACTCCATCTTTCTCTATCCTCAGCAACCCTGATGGCTTCGCTCAGTGTCAAACCAGTCCATTCTCGAATGTTGTCCTCCCACCTCTTTTTCGGTCTCCCTCTTCTTCTACCTCCTTGCACTGTGCCTTGCAGGATGGTCTTTGCAAGGCCTGATGATCTGGTGACGTGGCCATATCATCGGAGTTTCCATTTCTTCACCACTGTGAACATGTCATCGTGTTGTCCAATGGCTTGTGTGATGGTCTGTTGGCCTTCGTCGTTGGTGATGTGCTGGGTACAGGAAATGCCCTGAAGTCTTCTGTAGCACCTCATCTCCATGCTTTTTATTCTTCGTTGTAGATCTGCTGTGAGGTTCCATGTTTCGCAAGCGTATAGGAAGATGGAGATGATAAGTGAGCGCAGCAGGAATGTAGACTGATGGTCCTGTCTTTCCAAATAGGCTTCAACCTTGTCAGGGCAGCAGTTGTTTGTGCGATCCTGGAAAGGACTTCTTGTCGGGACCCATTGTCTGATACAATGGCTCCTAAATATTTGAAGCTATGCACTGTGCTGAGGGATTGGCCTTGATGTCCATGTTGATGCCAGTGCTGGTCATCATTTTGGTCTTCTCTGCATTTATTTCCATTCCATAGGCTCTGGAGGTGGCGTCAACCCTCTGTACCAGCTGTTCACGTTCGTGTTCCTCTCCAGAAAATCCAGCAATGTCATCCGCAAAACGAAGGTTGGAGATTGCTCTACCCCCTATGTTGACTGTGCCTTCGTGATCTGCAAGGGCATCTGACATCATGCGCTCTAGGAGGATGTTGAAGAGTGTTGGAGAGAGTAGGCATTCTTGACGCACACCGATTGTTGTTCTGAACCAGTTTCCGATGGCGCTGTTATGGAGGACTACACTGGTAGCCTTGTCATACAGGCTTTTGATGACTTCAATAATATTAGGGCTGATGTTGTATACTCTCATGGCTGCCCACAGAGCTGCATGCCAGATTCGGTCAAACGCCTTCTTAATGTCCACAAACACATGATATAGATGTTGTTGGTGCTGTAGGTATTTCTCACAGATTATTCTGAGGTTGAAAATCTGTTCAGCGGTACTTCGCCGTGCCCTGAATCCTGCTTGTTCTTCAGCTGCGATTTGTTCAGCTTGGGGTTTCAACCAGTAGAGTATTATTTTCAGGAGGACCTTGCTGGGATAGCTGATGAGGCTGAGGGTGCGGTAATTTTCACACTCCTGAAGGTTACCTTTTTTTGGGAAGAATGATGACAAGCGACTGGGTCCATGGTGCGACTGGGTCCACTCTGCCAGATCTCGTTACATATAATGGTGAGTACATCAACCATCGGTTCTCCCCATGCTTGAAGCAGTTCCGCGGGTCATATGACTGCAATTTAAGACAGGCCATCTCGCGGGTTTGCGATAGTAGCAGCGGGAAGAGTATTAACTAAAAATCAACTGGAGGGTATTATATAGGACAGATCTTCGGACATAAAAATCACGGAATTTCCTTGAATTTGCGAGGAAACGCGCCTTATTTTAAAGTATCGCCATTTTAAAGTTGTATACTCGACAAACGCGATTTAAAAAGAGATACTCTGGCTGCAACTGCTGGTAAACTTGTATTAAGTGAAATTGGGTTTAATGGGACGTTTCTATGAATAAAGAGTGAAACGCCTCTAGAAGATGTACAATCTAGAGACGAATAACTAGAAATATCTATAAGATGTTTCTCTGACAGGAGAGTTTCCTGAATGGCTAACACCTCAGGTTGATGCTCAGTCAGAAGACAGCAGAGCTCCTCATAATTTGCCCCTATTCCTCGGATATTCCATTGTAAAATGGCCATAAAAATGAAATAAAGGAATGCTAAAATTTTCATCTCTGAGAGCACAATTACGTCTCTTAAGCTTTCGGACCCTCGTCCATCTCTTCATGGTCCATCAACCCCCCGAAACGGAGAGCCGTTTCGAGAGGCTGATGGTGCTTGGAAGAAAGGGGTCCGGGCCTTTGATTTTTAGTCAAAGCCCCGGAACCCGAACTGCCAGCCGACTTCCTCCCCTTCTCCCCAGCACCGGACTTTATATCTTCCCTCTCCCCCTCACCCCTTCCAACCTTTCCCTCTCCTCCTCTGACGCTCTTCTGCTGAGCAACTAGAATTTTAGCCGCCTCAGCAACTACCCGGTCGCTAAAACCGGTCGTTGCTGGTGCGGCGGCCTGAGGCCTAGCCTCCTTTGCAGCAGGTGTGACGGCTTTAGACACGGCCGTCTGCGTGTTTTGGGTGACGGTTGGGGACGTGCCCGTCGGCACGTTCTCCAGTGCAATCGGTGGGGCTGGAGAACCCCCCTTTTGAGCAAACAACGTGAGCATTTTTTTCTAGAGCATCCATCCGTCTGCACAATTTTTCCAAGATCTGTGTCATTTTATTCATGGCAGTGTCCATTGATGGGTGTGCGCTAGGTTCCACATGAGATGTGGAACCCGCCACAGACGCAAAGGATCTATCTTTAAGAACCGGCCTACTTTCAAGTACTTTTTTTCGTGCATCTCCGAAGGAGCAACTCTCAGTGGCCCGCACCTTTTGGATTTCCAGCTCCAACTGCCACTGAGGACAATCATTGGAGCTGGAAGAATGATTCCCAGCGCAATTCACGCAGCAAATCGGATTTTTGCATTCATTTTCATGTTTGTCTTTTGCACAATCCCGACATATTTCTTTGCTTTTACGGGTTTTGCTACCGTGACCAAACCTTTGGCAACGGTAGCATCGCAACGGTGACGGTACGAACGGTATCACCTTCACCCTAAGGTACCCCACCTAGAGTGACTCCGGCAACTTGGCCATAGCGAAGGTCACAAAAAGTGTGTTGGTGGGGATACGTTGGGGTCCTTTGGTGACGAAGACCCGCTGTACTGCTGTGACCCCCTGGCTGGAGAGCTCATCTCGGATTTCCAATTCCGACATGTCGATCAAATCCTGACATCGGATGACTCCCTTGAAGGAATTCAACCGTCCATGCACAGAAACTTTGATTTGTCTGTCAACAAAGATGGTCAAATTCCTCTTTAGAAGACAATCCGATGCCCTTTTGGTTGAGCACTCCACCAGGTAGGCCCCAGATCTAAGTTTTTTCACATCTTTGAACCCGATTGTGCAGACGGATTGGAAACCCTTCTGGATGGCGAACGGAGACAGCTTGCCTAGTGGCATAGCCGGATCCGCCCCTCTCCACAACCAGAAAACGAGGCCAGGCTCCTTCCACCCCAGATGCACAAGCTTTTTGTCTCGTCTCCATGTCACTGTCCGTGTCCGTGTCCAGTCCGTCGTCATGCAGTCGTTTTTTTTTTTGTGGATGCCATATTAATTATTTGTTAATTCATCCCCCCCTGCTCCCCACCCACCATGGAGTCCAACAAGGGGATGCATCCAAGCGGAAAATCCAGCAAGGAAGCGCACCAGGGCTACAGGGGGGATATACACCCAGACAATCCAGCACTGCCACTACGGTTTTGTTCAAGTTTGACCCATGAGCCGCAGCCTTCTAGCAGAGCTAGGGCAATACACGACCAGCCGCTTGACTGACGCGGGCCACGCCAGCCTCCCGTCTAGGAGAAGTCCGGGCCAAAGAGGTGTGTTAGTGTGAGGGACCGCAGTCCCTCAGTGACCTCAACCTCCAGGATCCAATTCTCTCCCGACACGGGTTGCCCTGCACGGCAAACGCAGGGGGCCAAGAGAAGGCCACAGAGAAAAAGGAGGGTAGAAAAAAGAAGAAATTATGGGGAAAAAGAAGACAGGAAAAGTCCGGTAAGGCAGAAGAGAGGAAGTCAAAACTGCACAGTTTAGTGGGAGAATTTATGTGTGAAAAGAATATAGATGAAAGGACCAATAAGACAGAAACAAGACAATAGAGAAGAAAAAGGGGTAGGCAACTTTGTCACCCAGCCAGAGAGAGGCATAAAAACGGAACCCTGAGGCACTCCGCACACCAAGTCTGCTATGCTGGAGAAACAGCCATCGACAGTGACTGCTTGTGATCTGTCAGAAAGATATGAGTGGAACCAAGCCACGACTGAGCCAGAGATTCCAAAGTAGTGTTGAAGAGTGTTAAAGAGAATGTGGTGGTCGATTGTTGAGAGGTCTAATAAGGTGAGAATGGAGACGTTACCATTAACTAAGGCAAGCAACAGATCATTGGTTACCTTTAGGAGGGCTGTCTCAGTGCTGTGTAAGGGTCGGTAGGCAGACTGGTTGGTGTAACAGCAGAAATATGGACGACAAAATGTAGTAAATTAGCTTAGCACAAAATAGATATCATCGAATAAAACTTGACTTTAATTCACGAGTTATCTAAAGAGAAGCACACACTTGTAAAATTAATTTCCTTCAGACAGCTCTTCAGCCAGACACTCCAGATACAATCACGCAGACTTAGCGAACCAAGACTAGTTAGTTTACTTTAGCCAAAACTGACCAGGGTCCCCTAAGTAGCTCCCGAGACCCATATCTCTATTGAATCTATCCTACATTCTACCTCTGACACTCCAATTCAAGGATAATTATACGTGTCTGATAAATAGGGCAGGTGAGGGAAATATTCAAATAAAAACGAATAATCCCGTATATGCGAGATTAACTAAAACGAGAGTTAAACGATTGGTCAGAAGGCCAGGGAACACCCCTGCATAGTATCCTTGAGCCCCAGAATCTTAGCTAGTCAGTCGAATACGAAATACGAAGCTGCAAGGGTCAAACCAAGGAACAAACTGCAGTGTCCGCTTATCTCCACCTCATCGAGAGAGTGCTAGAGACTAAAAGACGGTTTCACGAACCCCAGAGTCTAGAAGTAAGTTAACACTAGTAGTTTTGATACGTGTATGTTTATATTATATTGATTGCCATGTATTAATAATAATGTTTATGATATATATAGTTACAGAAACAGATTATTGTTTCTGACACATTGTGCATGTGGATTGATGTATCTTAACCTTAAGATTCGGATCGAATTGTGCATATGGGAAACCCTGCAGGTGTCTGATGCTATGGACACTTTGCAGAGGAGACCGCACACTCGTATCTGACGAGAATATAGTAGCCAGAGTTCTGACTTCTACAAGTCAGCTCTGGGACGGTTTGTGGGGACAAACGCATGACGCTTGCTCCCGTGGTACAGAAGTAGAACAACCAAGATTCTACCTCTCCACGTCCGAACCTCGCAGCTACAAGACTCACCCGACTCACCAGATTAACCTGAGAGGCAAGACCCCTCAGACGGACTCCATCACGCGCTGACGCGCAGTAGATAAGTCGCCCACAATTGCAAACTGAGTTCTAAACCTCGAGATAATAGTCAACCACTTGAATAGACTTGCTTAGCATAGGATGAAGAAGACCTGCTGAACGACCTACCCAGCACATCGAACTATATTAATTATTAATTTACCGGTTAATGCAGAAATGTTACAGTTTGTGTTGGCTATATAAAAGTTGAAATCACATACATACGACTGAGGTGTCATTCTATTTGTATTGTTGTGTATATCTTAGTTTTCTTCTCTTGAGACATAATAACCTAGTCTTTTGATTAGTAATCAGCGTTTCTCAAATTGAGCCAAATGATACTAAAAAGCCCGAGAACAGATATAAATTTTATGTGACCAAGCACCGTGAATCAGCGTTTCTCAAATTGAGCCAAATGATACTAAAAAGCCCGAGAACAGATATGTGACCAAGCACATCTGTCTCACACCGCTCTGGAATTCTGGTAAAAGAACGATCGATAGTGGTAGCCTAACGCCCCTCTATCAATAAGTCTTACACCCTAGGAAGATAAACGTATCTTCCCCAGAATATCATCACAGTTGGGGCAAAGTAAAGCGTTATCATATAGGTAGGCAAACAGTTGTTTGAGAACAATTTTTTCTATGACTTTGGACAGGAAGGAGAGGTTTGAAACAGGTCTATAGTTCTTTAGATTATTTTTGTCTAAACTTGTTTTTTTAAGGACGGGTTTGATGACAGCCGCTTTGAGCACAGACGGAACAACACCAGAGGACAGACTCTCGTTGATAATGTGGGTAATGGTCGGGAGTAGAGGGTCGAGATTCTCTATCAGCATGGGAGTGGGAATGGGGTCAAGAGAGCAAGATGTTGGTTTTGAGCTTAAGATTACTTTCTTGACTTCTTGCTCTGTTATTGGTTTAAAAACTTCCAACTTTGCGGTAGTGAGGGAAGGTGTGAATGGGTTAATGAGTGGGATCTCATGGCTATCAAGAGTGGCCCTTATGTCAGCTACTTTCTGTGTGAAATAATTACAAAATACATCTGGGAGCTGACATGGTGGATGCGTGGATGGGAGTGATGTTGCATTGCTCTTACCCTTTAGCTGATTGCAAATGTCGAACAACTGTTTACTAGTTTCGCTGCTGCTAATTCTGTCGCTAAAGTACCGGGTTTTGGCAGTCTGGACTATTTTAGTGACCCGTTTTTTTGCAGCGGTGAAAATCTGCTTGCTGACTTTTAAACCTGATTTAAGCCACTTTTTCTCTGCTTTGCGTCGGTGTTTCTTCGCCTCGGAGAGCTCATCCTTAATAGACTCGTACCAGGGTGCTGACCGTGTTGCCTTGACCTTTCTCTGGGCAACGGGAGCATGCCGATCAAGCGCCGCATGAAGTGTACTATTCAGCTGATCCACAGTGGGGCAGAGTTCTGGGGTCACTTTAGCGGTAAGCTCTTGCTTGAAGGCATCCCTAACCATGGTATGCAGGCTGCAAGGCTCCCTGAACATGGGGGGAGGAGGGGGGGTGGAGGCTGCGACACTTAGTTCGCACACGACACAGAAATGGTCAGATGTTAATTCTTGGGTGACTGAAGTTGATCTAACAACATTATCCTGAGGCCTATGCATAACCCAATCTATGATGTGACCACGACTGTGGGTGGGTTCTGTGACTGACTGAGAAAGACTTAACTGATCTAAAAGTTCAATAATTTTTGCAGTGGAAGGTTGCTGGGGTTGGTCAAAGTGAAACTTAATGTCTCCTAAAACTATGTATGTTCCTGACAGTGTGTTGCAATAATCGAGCAGGACGGGAAATTCTTGGTGGAAAATTGCATCAGTTAATTTATTTTTCTTCCTTGGAAAGGTGCGATATATGCATATGAAGTGAATGTTCTGCTGTGGAACGGACAAACTAAGGTGAACAACTTCAAAGGACGAGTGAGTGAATGCGAAGTCTGTAATGAAGCCAAGGTGTCAGGACAGACTGTTTCTGTAAATAATAGCAAGGCCACCACCGCGATTTGCGCGAGGCAGCAAACATACAGAATAGCCAGATGGGGTTAAATCAGAGCATTTACCCTCGTCACCAGTCTGCCGAAACCAAGTCTCCTGAATGAACATACTGTCAATCTGCTTGTCTGAGATGAATTCATGCAGAGCGGTACGTTTTTCGTTGGGACCTAGCGACTGAGCGTTGAATGATGCAATGCGTAGAGGACTGTGGCTATCGAGGTGTGAAGATAGAGGTGGAGAGGAGAGGTTGATGTGATTGAGATTATCTGTGTTGCTGCGTTGTGTCTTAGGCCTAGTGATACACACTGGGTGTGTTGCAATGTCAAGCATGTGGTCAGAGTTGGAAAGTGTAGATGATCTGTGTGAAAGCACAACAGGGATAGACGAGATGTTTTGTTTCCGTTTGCCTCCAGGACTAGTCCGTTTTCTGGGCAAATGACGGCCGATCGAGAATTCTTTTAATCGGAACACAAGGTCGGGAGCAAGCTGTGTACGCTTAGCCTTCAATGACAACAGCTTATCGCGTGTGTAGATTGTGGATGGCTCACTAGCAATGTTGCAGGCAGAACAAAATGGCGGACTACGTGAGTGCGAGACAGCACAATGAACGAAGAGAAAAACCGACAGTATAAACAAACGAACATAAGAAGAAAAGCAAAGCAACGCAACACTTACTTGACGATCCACAAAAAAACCATTATAAACACCGCAAAATCACAAAAATTCAGCAGAGCTCCGGTTGTTACAGCATGTGGCGTCAACCGGAACCGGAACTAATTTTTTAGTCCATCTATCCAAGGCTTCTTGTTCTTCTGTAAGGCACACACCAGATTTCCTTTGGATCGTGGAGGCCTTGGGCTGTTTAACACTTGTCAGCAGCTTCACAGTCTGTTAGGCATTCTTCCTGTTGTTCTTGTTCAGACTGTCCTCTATTTCCTGGCATTGATCTTCTATCCAGTTTTCCTTTGCTGTGCGCATGCCTTTTCATTTTGCGGATGACATTGATGGATTGGCTGGAGAGGAACAAGAACTTGAACAGCTGGTACAGAGACTTGACACCACCTCAGGAGCCTTTGGAATAGAAATAAGTGCAGAGAAGATCAAAATGATACCAACAACACCAATGGCATCAACATGGGCATAAAAGGCCAAGGCCAATCCCTCAACACAGTGGATAGCTTCAAATATTTAGGAGCCATTGTGTCAGACAATGGGTCTCGACAGGAAGTCCTCTCCAGGATCGCACAAACAACTGCTGCCCTGATTAGTTTGAAGACTGTTTAGAAAGACAGGACAATCAGTCTACATTCCAATGTAAGGCTGCTGCGCTCCCTTATCATCTCCATCTTTCTATACGCTTGCGAAACATGGACCCTCACAGAAGATCTACAATAAAGACTACAAAACATGGAGATGGGGTGCTACAGAAGACTTCTGGGCATTTCTTGTACCCAGCACATCACCAACAACGAAGTCCAACAGACCATTACACAAGCCATTGGACAACACGATGACATGCTCACAGTGGTGAAGAAACGGAAACTCCGATGGTATGGCCACGGCAGCAGAGCATCAGGCCTTGCACTGACTTGACACTGCAAGAAGCCATGAAGGTTTCTGAGGACAGAGAAAGATGGATTACGGTGGTTAAACTATCCTCTGTGGTGCCCTAACGACCTTCGAATTACGGGATATGATAGGATAGGATAGGTTAGGATAGGATAGGATAGGATAGGATAGGATAGGATAGGATAGGATAGGATAGGATAGGATAGGATAGGATGCCTTTTCGGATATGATTATTAATTTTTTGGTAGGCATCAGCTCCCTGTGAGGTATTCTTTTTTTCCTTTTTTTTTAATCTCTCTTCCTTTGTCACACAGATCCAAAGGTTCAGGTGTGATCCAAGTTTTCTTCTTTGGGCGGTGCTTGCCAAGGATCTCAGTGGTGGCATCTGTATAGGAGAGAGCACTAAATTCAAAATGAGAGTTGTACGGACCAAATTCGAAGTATGGCACCTCCCTACAACATTCGCTTTATCATGGAATCTAAAGGTTTATTCATGAATCAATTTGTTTTCTAAACACCACAAATGCTTAACACCTGCATGAACCTTCCACTTTCACTGACTGAATTTAGCGTACGTTATCTTAGACTCATTGTACATTTCTTTCTTCTTTTTTTCTTTCCCACCCTCTCCCCTCCCCCTTTTTTTGTTTGTTTGTTTTTGTCACATTTGGTGAGGGAGGATGGCGGGAGGGGTGGGTGTGGGGTGGATATTATCACAATTATATTAGTAAGGTGCTGTTTCGACAATAATTTTTGCATAATAGTGTTGTGATCAATCAATTCTTGATTTTTTGAAGGACATCAAAGAATGCGGTTTGGTTTAATCAGATTTGAAAGAGAGAGAGAGAGAGAGAGAGAGAGAGAGAGAGAGAGAGAGAGAGAGAGAGAGAGAGAGAGAGAGAGAGAGTAACAAATAGAATCAAAACTTGATACAAAATACTTAGTAGTATCAGGAACCAAAAATGGCCTGTATGGAATCATCGGATATAAAATAGATCTACGTGTGTTTAGTGCTCGACCACACCAGAGAATATAGGCGACTACTGGACACATTACTCTGACGCCAGCGAACCAGTTGATGGTAAGAGGAAAACAACATGGCCACAAGTTGGCCAATCCGGGATTGGAACCTGGGACATTTCAAAGTCGCTTTACCAACTGAGCTACCCGGACCCTCGACCAAGATTCTTTGTATGTTAATTGAATATGTACCTCCGAAGGGTAACAATGCCGAAACTCTGCTGGTGAAAATAGGTGTAATCAAGGCCTGGCCTATCCTATCCTACCATATTCCGTAACTCTAGGCCTAGTGTTACAGTTAACCCTAACACTAGCCCTAACCGTAATCCAAATTCTAACTTTCTGTAATCCTAACGCCAAATATGAAATTTGCCGTTAAAATTGAATTCCCATCTTTGCGTAATAATACAATTATGAATGCGTAAAACGATGCACGAATCGCGTATGACGGCCTATTAGCGCGAAAACCGAGAGTTACCATTATCACGAGATAATAATAATAATAATAATAAATGTAGATTTATATAGCGCGCCTCACAGCCACAAGTGGCTGTGCTCTCCGCGCTCGACACATTCATACACCATTTATACTACACAACAACAGTACGTATATAAAATCTGAATAAATTCACTAAAAATGTACAACATAGTGTTAAAAACATTCAATAAAAATATTACATTTAAAAACATAAAAAGGCAACTAAAACTATTACTTGAATTAAAAGCAAATTTAAAAGGCAACTAACATTTATAAAAAATTATTAAAAGCGAACACTATTGCCCGTGGGGCGCCACGACATTTGTGCATACTAGACTGATGATGAGATTAATTAATTAAATAATTGAAATTAACACGTGTTCTGTGTACTTTACAGAAATATGGTAATCCAATGTTAATTAGTCATTATCAGTATTTGCCACGCCTTCCTAGCGCCAAAACGGGATAATTACAAATATTATGAGATAATTACAAACATCATAGGAACATTACAATTATTAAGGTATAACATTTATAAGTGAAAAATTACAAATATCTTCATGCAATCAGGTTTAATTTTCAGTTTTTGCTCTAACAATCCGTCTGGAAATGGGCCAAAACCGAAAATTGTAATTTTCACTCAGTAATTACAATTTTTACGTGTTAATTGTAAATATGTCGTTGATATGTGTAATTATCACATGATATTTGTAATTATCAGGTTTTGGCGCTAGTAGGCCGTCATAATGTGAATTACACAGAACACGCGTTGATTTTAATTATCACTGATATCTGTAAATGCGCGTTTTGGCGCTAGTAAGCCACCTTAGTCAGAATTAAGAATGATCACATAAAAATTGTAATTCAGAAGTGAAAATTGTAATTATTATATAATTACAATTGTCGGTTTGGGCGCATTTCCAGTCGGACTGCTAGAGCCAAAACTGAAAATTAAACATACTCACGCGAAGATATTTATAATTTTTTCCATGATAATTGTAATTATCCCTTGATAATTGTAATTATTTCATGATAATTATTTGTAATTATCAGGTTTTGGCGCTAGTAGGCCGTCATACGTACATGCTCCCCCAGAATTTGGGCCTTTCCTTGTTGGGGCATACGTCATCACTATTGTAAAATTTTACGTCATTTACGATGATGCCACTGTCTGTTCTGATTGTGCCTACATCCTGTCCCACCTTCAAGTTGATATTAATTTCTTCCGAAGCAGGTTTCTTTTTTCTGTTGACGACTTCTCAACATTTCTAACTGCGAAATAGTCTTCAGTACTCCACACGGACTATCTACAAAAGACTTTGTTTTCTTTCTTCAGGTCTAAGTCAAATCTGATATTTTGAAGAAATTAGACCTCACCGCTGGCAAAACCAGCCAACTCGGTCACTGTCGCAAAATCACAATGTTCCGGCTATTGTTGAAAATTATTTTGATTTTTGCATCTGATCTTCAGCAAAGGACACAATGGCAATCCACTTATGTTTCCAGTTACCACGTTCGCGGAGTTAGACGTCAGATGTTTGAACAACCTGGTGAGTTGATAATTGGTGGTCTCGTGAGCGAGTCAGACCCACAAAATTATATAACCGACACACTGTGTTTAAATCCCCAGTTGAGAGTGGACGAGAACAGTGGTTTATCACAGGCTTTTGTATTTGCTGTTAATAACATAAACAATAATAACGCTTTACCTTTTAACATGACATTAGGATTCAGAATTATAGACGCTTGCTATGCTCCCGAAGCTACAAAGCTGTTCGCTCTTGAATTTCTGCATGAAACGTCATGTGGAGGACGCAACGGCACATTGTGTTTATTGGATAACGATATGGATGTCTTAAAAAAAGGTTATCTCCTCGCTGTAGTCGACGTCACTAGCAGCTCCCAGGTCCAAGCTTTAGCCAATATATTCGATCCTGCTTTTATTCCGCTTGTATCTGTTGCTGCGACCAGTGATCATTTAAGCGACAAGGAGGAGTTTCCCTATTTCAGCCGAATGGTGTCACCAAACAAATACCAAATGCAAGCTCTCTTTGCTGTGCTCCAAGAAAATGGATGGTCGTATGTATCAGTGCTTTATCAACAAGGTGATTATGGTGAAAATGCATATTTTCGGCTGTACGAATACTTTGCTAGAACAAAAGGGATGTGCCTTGCAGCAACTCGCAGAGTGCCGAGACCCGTGCCTTATGCAGAAGCAAAAGAGGTCGTAGATTTATTGATTTTACACCAAAAAGCACGTGCTGTGGTTCTGATTCTTGAATTTATTTATTTATTTCCTATTTTAAAAATTATTAGAGATGAAAAACGAGACGTAATACCTCCCGATCACTTCATTTGGGTTGGCAGTGACGGCATTGCTGGGGGGATTTATTCTCTGTTGGATGAATATGGCGACTATTTTGCAGGAGCATTGATTCTAAATTTTGAAACTCCACCTTCGACTGATTTTGACGAGTGGTTCGAAAAGCTGACACTTGAGAACGCCAGTGACGATCCATGGTTCACCGGAATGTTCGAATTCTACTGCGGTTGCTCTTCAAAGAACGGCACTTGCAACAGAACTGAACCTATTAACAACTGTTGCAAAACCGATGAATCCAATGGTAAATGCAAGAGGTCCATTTATACGGGATTTATCTTGGACGCAATTGATGTTATAGCGAACGCTGCCAGTCGCATTTTGAATTCATCAGAGTGTGCAGTCCACGAATTTAATCGTTCAGCGTTACAAAACTGCACGTCAGGACCCAAAATGCTTCGGGAAATAAGGAACACGGTCCAACAAGGATACAGTGGCTTGGTGAAATTTGACCAGTACGGTGACCGCCTGGGTCGTGAATTTATCAGTCAGGTGGTGAGAAGAGTCAATGCTTCCGGGAAAACGCATTATGTTGTAAAACATGTTCGAACCTACGACTTCGAGACACAAAAATTGCTATCTGCTGGTCCCTACTCTTGGCCAAACAAGACTGAATCAGTTCCGCTGTCACAATGCAGCTCCCCATGCGGGGATCGTGAAATACGTGTGATTGGAGAAATTTCCTGCTGTTGGAGGTGTTTAAAATGTTTAGAACATCAAATTATTATCGACGGTTCCGATTGTGACGATTGCCCAGAACTGTACTGGCCAAATAAAACAGATTCCAGCAAATGCGAGCGAATCCTTGCGGAGCACAACCACTTCTCAGTCCTCAGAGTAGAAGCTTTCACGATCATTATTATTTGCCTCGTGGTAGGCGTATTTTTATTTAAGAACAGGCACAAGAAAGTAATCAAGGCTAGCTCAGTAGCATTGTCATATATTATGCTGTTTGGCATATGTCTGGGCTGCATGGCTATTGAGCTGAGTACTTTGCACCCCAGTCACTGGATGTGCCGCTGTTTCTACTTGGGTTTTAATACGTCGTACACTCTGGTCTACGGACCGCTCTTTTTGCGAACTTTGCGAATCTACCGCATATTCCTTGCTAAAGTCCCAACACTGAATCTCAGGTTCATTTATGATTCTCACCAGATAGTATTTTGTAGTATAATTGTATGTATCATGATTGTATTGTGTTTAGTGAACTTGGGTCATTCAGAGTGGTGGAGGTATAATCAACCCAACAAACAACAAAAGTATGTTGAACTCTCATGCCATATGGAACCTGTTGCCATGTTAGCACCAACAGTGTACAATTTATTGCTGCTGGGCGTCAGTGCAATGCTGGGTATTCAGACACGGCATTTGCCCAGCAACTTTAATGAATCCGGATTTATGTTTGCTTCTGTTTGGGCGTCATTCATCCTATTTTTCTGCTTCATACCTGTATATTTAACAACAAAGCGAGACATTATCAAAATGGAGGTCTTGAATATCATGATATCTGTTAATCACCATATTAATTTGTTCCTACTGTTCGTTCCCAAAATATACGCCGCTATATTCGTTGAGGCAGAACAAGATACTCCACAGAAATCTTACAAATCGAGTGCATCTGGATCAAGATGGAAATCGACGCGCTCGATGGCTTCAATAATATCATATGCATCATCATACAAATCAAGTGGTACTAAACTGCGCAATGATCAATCCGCCATAACAACAACTACATCTCTTCTTCCTCTCAATAAAGTCGGGGAATCATTGAATAGTGCTACAGCTAATCCTCACGGGGGAACGAAATGGGAGAAAGAATCGGTCCATTCTCAAGTTGTGGACGCTCCGAATACTGAAAACATCGGTCAAGACCCGCTAAGATCTACCACGCTAGAATCAGCAACAGGTGCTGCAGGGGTTAGAACGAAACAGGAAGACAGCAGTTCAACTAAGGGCAAATATTATTCCAGTGTTTGTGCCGAAGAAAGCCTGGGCAGTAGCTCTGGAACCGTCACCAGTCCCGCACAGCGGACAGCTTCCACAAGTGCAGATGCCACAGAACTATTTCCAGACAAAACCAAAGGAGCTGCTACTGACCTACCTCAAGAAGAGACTGCTGACGAAGTATCTATAAGATAGATCAAATTCTTTGAGTCTCATGGTATCATCCCAAGCGCGATGATCTCAAAATCAGCATTTGGAGAAAAGGACTCTGGGTCAGCAACACACGATCGTTTACATATTGTTGATCCTATCTATACGGCGAACATAAGTACAGAAACATCCAGGTCTACAGTATGTCCGCATCCTGGAAGTTCAGACATAAATAAACATCTTCAACGTGCCGTCAAGCAAAAATTAGTCACTGTCCTTGAAACTGCGAAATAAGCCGCATTCGGGCGCAGTCTGATCCGTTGCCAGATGCGACGGAAGTAGAAACAGCAACGAGCAGGAGTTCATAATTACTTGCCAGAGACAGTTCCGGCCTTGGTGCTGGCAGCACATTTGCCTGTACGTAAGACTTAACAATACTGCCAGATGAGCCAGTGAGCCAACAGGGCCACTTTTCTGAACAAACATCAGGCATTTTGCTCAGCCTGGCCAAAGAAGTGCCACTAGCACTTCTTGTTGGTCCACGGTGACACTGTTGGTGCTCCGTCTCATGTAATGTGCTTCCTTCGACGCTGTCAGCTGGTTCTCCCTCCCTTTAAGGTGCTTCCTCCGATGGCGTCAGTGGATGCTCTCTTATTTGATCCCACCATCTATTATACACGTTTCAAAAACATAACCGCAGAGTCGCCTTTGTTTCTGAACTGTAGTTTTTAGCACAGGAAGGCAGGTCCCAGCTGAAAATTACACTTATAATCAGCGAAAGCATGCGGATTTCATGTCATATAAAACTACGTTTTGTGACTCACATACCAATGTTAGTCTATGCATGTATTCACCTTAACAAAAAAAAATTCTAGATTTTTGCAAATCTGTGCAAAATAAATTTTAAATAGTCCAAAAATGACATTTAAAAAAAAAAGGTTTGTCCGTCCGTCTGTCTGTCCACCGTCTGTGCAAAACTTGCAAGTGGATTAATATCTCAGAACCTATTTCAACTATCATAACCAAACTTGCTAAGATTGTGTAAATTCACGAGGCCTCATAAACGATCAGTTAATGAATGACATAATGACTTTAAGGTCATGGTCACAGGGTCAATAAATAAATGGAAAATTTTCACAATTTTTTTTTCAAAGTTATTAATATTGAACTTATGATTCTTTGATGCGTGATAGATATCAATGAGACACAGATCCTATGCACATTTGGTCAACCTCACTCCAAGATCAAGGTCATTGGAACTGTCCAAAATGAGTTTGTATATTACTACTTTAAAGTGTCCTTGACCCTAAACTATGAGCTATAACAAAGTTCAAACTTATGTTCCGTTTTTGCACTGATCTTGAAGGTCAAGTTCATTTTAGGCCTTGGATAAAGTAACAAAAAATGTCATGCGCATAAGAAAGATCAAAGTCGGTATTATTTTGCATTTTAATGCCACTGTTTCTTTTTTTTTTCTTCTGGGCAGTCATTTTCATATTAAACAGTACAAGTTTTATAAGGAGCATGTGAGTCATATGCAGGGCTTCTGAAATGCACTAGCCCGCTCGCCCAGGCTAGTTAAAACTGCCACGGGCTAGTTAAAGTTCAAAGTCTACTAGCCCGGCGGGCTAGTTGATTTTCTCTCTTCAGTTTGTCAATCCCCGATGAAAATAAAAACGAACCGTTTAAACTGCACAGCTCTACACGTGTGCGTTTCGCCAAGAACGATCAATGAAGAGGGACCGTATGGGTGATGATTCATTTCATATCATTCGATAATAAGCGCATCAGGAAAAGAGGAGAAAAATATCCCTTACTGTGCCTCATTTCCTGAATTACTTGCAAGCCAAAAAATACTCTGTATGATTGGCTCGTAGCGCGTAATATTGATCGATATGAACCAATCAGAGAAGGCTTTACATGATCGCTCAGCTTAGTTTGTTAGCGCTTTCGGTTTAGCTATGGTAGTATGGATCGATTTGTAAAAAGAATTGGTTCAACTTCTGCCGAATCCGATACACCGGCTAAAATAGCAAAACAATCGCATCAGAAAAAAAATCGAAAAGGATAGATTTTACAACTTATTTTATGCTTCGCCATTTCAGCAGGGCTAGTCAAAATTCTTGCGGGCTAGTAACTTTTCTAAGTAAAAAAAAGTCTTTCAGAAGCCCTGCATATGGGCTTTGCTCTTCTAGTTGTTGAATATAGAATACAGAATCTTTATTGTCCCCACAAACACATGCAAGGAAATTCTTAGTGCAGTGTCCATCTGCATATAAAATCTCAAGCAATAACACCGTAACATCAACACTAAACTGAAAATAAATAATGATGATGATGATATCTACAGTGATTAAGATCCATCAACAATGACGCTATCACACACACACACACACACACAAAGGCGCGCGCGCACACACTCACACATACTTACAGACACACACACACACACACTCACATACACACATATATATGCAATTACCCACCAGCCTCTCTCTCACCTTTCATACACTGACACGGATGGATTAGTGGTTAATATGCATAATTCAACATTCGGCTGAACTGTTAGTATTTACCGACCTATCCTGTATCTTACCCTGTAGATAGCATCCAGAATTGAGAGGTTCCAAGATACCCTAGCTATCAAGCGGCCCACGTCTCACCCACAATAAATATTGGACCGAAATACTCTTTATGAGTGGCGCAGTAGTGCAGTGGTGTGGGCACATGCTAGCAATGTTTCATGTTAAGCAACGTCGAGCGGGGCTAGTACTTGGATGGGTGACTGCACTTTGAAGGCAACCACCAAACGACACATACACACACACACACACACACACCCACACACATACACACCCGCACACACACTATCACACACACACTCTCAAATATTTACATATATATACATACATATAAAAGCTATACTCGGAAGCATGCGTCTGTTTTAACTAACGCAACAAGTGTCAAAGTTCAGCTAAGAATGACGTCAAGCGTCCGTTTGTTGTTAGTTTGTTATAACTCGCATGGCAATGTAAATCTATGTACTCAGGGCGAGATTAGTCCTAAATAGTCCAAAAATTATAATTATCCACACTCGAAAAGCTGTCTGTCCGTCCACCGCCCGTCTGTGCAAAACATTAAAATGGCTAAGCTCATTCGGAACATATCTATCTATCTATCTATCCATCTATCTATCCATCTATCTATCCATCTATCTATCTATCTATCTATCTATCTATCTATCTATCTATCTATCTATCTATCTATCTATCTATCTATCTATCTATCTATCTATCTATCTATCTATCTATCTATCTATCCATCCATCCATCCATCCATCCATCCATCCATCTATCTATCTATCTATCTATCTATCTATCTATCTATCTATCTATCTATCGATCGATAGATAGACAGATAGATAGATAGATTTTTTTTTTTGGGGGGGGAGGGAGGGGGGAGAGGGGAGGGGGGTGGTTTTTTTTCTCCCTGGGTACTCATACACGATAAAGAGCATGTGAATTATTATGGGTTTTGACCTTCTAGTTTAATCTATGCTATCTTCAAGATGGCAGCCATTCAAGCGTGTTCCAGCCATCATTGAAAGGAAAAAGGAAAGAGAAAATACTGCCGTTTATTTATTTATTCACTTTTATATAGCGCTTTTCCAGCTCAAGAGCTGCTCAAGGCGCTGGTCGATGCAGGATCTAACACAAGCCGCCCGAGGCGTCCACCTGCAACCTTAGAGCGCATAGTCTAACGCCCAGACGACTGAGCACAAAACTGAGCGACCTGGGATGGGGATAATGGACCTAGTGCGTGCTATATAGGATCTGTCTCAAACCGCCCGAGGCGTCCACCTGCAACCTTGGGGCGCATAGTCTGACGCCATGACGACTGAGCACAATCCAGGCCCGGACGACCAGGGACGGGGAGAAGGGACCTAGTTCGAGCTGGATGTATTTGTGTGCCTGGCACTCACCCGTCTAGTATATGAGCGTCAGGATCTTTAACGTTCATGCGATAAAAATGCGTGCTCAGACTAGACCTCAGTTTATACTCTCATCCAAAGGAGTAAGAACGCAGTGTATCAGGGTAATTTTTAAAATTTTATTTATTTATTTCTATATTTAGTAGTAGTATACTCATATACAGGCTGCAGTGTTTGTCGTCTGTTACTCCCGGCCGTTAATGGGGTTTGAACCACTGCATTTACAGTCTGCAGTGTGATCGCATGACATTGGAGTACAGTGCGTACACCACTGAACCAACTGCGCTCCCTGTCACAGAAGGCTATTTAGACCATGCACTAAGACCAAAGAGCCTATATACTATAAGAGGTGTATCTTGTGAAAAAGAGCGAGGCCGAATAAGCAGAGTTGCGTCCCTGTCTCGCTGGTGCGATCATGGCGGCAACAAAAAGACAGAAAGAGGCATGGGGGCGAGTTTTGCAGTGCTATTAACTGCACAAATTGCAGAAGCAAAGATTCCTGCAAGTTGAAGTCTTTTTTTAGTTTTCCCAAAGACCCGGAAAGGTAAGATATTGCTCAGTATCTAACAATTATGTCTTATTTATTCATTATTGTAGTGCTCATACGTTGATACTAAGTAAACAACAGCAACAGAAAGAATATCTTCAGTTTATATCGTAGGCATGTGCTGGCGATACAACTTTCATTTTAATTAGAATCAGGATGATCAATCATTTTATTTACTTACAGATAATATGATTGATAAAATAAACTTAGTCTAGGATATAGTGTTGTTAAATAAAAAAAAATCCTAGGGGGGTTATTTCAAACTGTTGTTGTCAAATACCTTATGCTATACTACAATTCCAGCCTATTAATATAATATATTATTATTTTATATTATTATTCTCATTATATTATTATATGTATAATGTATATATCATATGTTATATTACATTAATATTATTTTTTAAAGTTTCTTTTAATTAAGCTGCGTAGGCCTATAAAAGGATATATGAACTTTGCTAGTTTTGTTATTATCTATTATCTTTTTTACCAAGGTACACCACTCAGGGATGATCATTGTCAATTGTGTTGCATAGAAATATTCATTGTATTGGTTGTCTTTCATTTGAATAATTATTTTAATCAATTCTAATAATAGTAGTGGTTTTAATGAATTAATGTATGCTTTATATTTCAAGTGTTGCATTTATTTTTCTTTCTTTTTTATTCTTTTTTTCTTTTTTTTTTTTTTGCTTGTGTCAGATGCAGAAAGTGGATGATCAACTGCAGAAAGAAAGATTTTGACAATTAACAACCAGAAAAAAAAATTTTCTTCCTCCTAACAGTAATTTTTTCTTATACTAGAAATCTGCCATAAATTAAATCAGCACATTATTTTGTACTTGTGTGGGGCCATGGCATATGGGCATAAATAAATGATTTTACATACAAACTGTCTGCATGTAGTCATTTTATTAATTATTTTATTTACCAAACGTTTAGAAAAGGACGAAAGCCATTTGGAAAGACATGACCATTAGTCTACACTCCAAGGTAGGGCTGCTGCGTTTCCCTTGTCATCTCCATCTTCCTGTACGCTTGCGAAACAGGAAACCTAAAACCCTAGCAGACCTAAAACGAAGAAGACAAAGCATGGAAATGAGGTGAGGTTATACTTCTGGGGACCTATGTATGAAAAAGGACTAAAGGCTTAGTTCCTTACTATTCCCGTGTTCGATTCCAGTAGTCCGTTAGGCATGAAAATGTTCTACGAAAAGTTCCGTTCTAAAGTACTGACTACACAGCCCCAAATTTAGTCCTCCAATCGGGACTACCGACCCGAGTTGCGGACACAAGCTGGAAACAATATGGCTGCACTGCGTCGATATAGCATTTTTTCACGCCAGAACAGCATCCATTAGAAAGTTTTAAAGATGACCAAGTTATGAGAAGGCATCGGCTGCCACGACGCACCATTTTTAAAACGGAAGGACCGGACGATGCTTACCACCATGGCGACGTAAGCCTCGGCCATATCTGTTACGCCGCGTGACTCCGGTGTGACATCGTCACAGTTCCTAGTATCTTAGCTGGGCTGGGAGCGAATGGGAGCATTCTGATTGGTCGACGCGTTACAAAATTCAACGCATGCGCACAGTGCTATCATAGTCTTCGTAAGAGTTAGGGTTAGGGTTTGGGTTAGAGTTAGAATTTAGGGTTAGGGTTTGGGTTAGGGTTAGGGTTAGGGTTATGACGCCTAAGAACTTCGTAAAAAAGCCGGCCCGACATGACCTGGCGCATGCGCAAAGGCGCTCGGATAAACTAGGAGACCCGGAACTTGAAGAATGTGACACCGGTGTGACATCCTCACAGTTCCTAGTATCTTAGCTGGGCTGGGAGCGAATGGGAGCATTCTGATTGGTCGACGCGTTACAAAATTCGACGCATGCGCACAGTGCTATCATAGTCTTCGTAAGGGTTAGGGTTAGGGTTTGGGTTAGAGTTAAGAGTTTAGGGTTAGGGTTAGGGTTTGGGTTGGGGTTAGGGTTATGACGCCTAAGAACTTCGTAAAAAAGCCGGCCCGACATGACCTAGCGCATGCACAAATGCGCTCGGATAAACTAGGAAACCCGGAACTTAAAGGATGTGACACCGGCCGTCCTGCTCTGAAAAAGGAGGGGAAGGTTCAACGTCATAGCCAGCTTGACGTGGCGGAGTAGCTTCCCTTTGAGGATTATAAAGGCTAGTTCGGTAATATCAACTTTAGTTTGAGACTGAGAATTATCAGCCTATTCCATCGTGGTGCGTACCGGACTATGAAAACAAATTTTTACCGAACTACAGCGTTCCGAACTATGACATAGTTCCGAACTAAACTAGGCCGGTTTCATGCATAGATCCCCTGGGCATTTTCTATACCCAGCATCTCACCAACGATGAAGTCAGGCAGACCAGCACACAAGCCATTAGACAACACGATGACATACTCACGTTGGTGAAGGAACGGAAACTCCGATGGTATGGCCACGCCACCAAAGCATCAGGCCTTGCAAAGACCATCCTCCAAGGTACGACACAAGGAGGTAGAAGAAGAGGGAGACAGAGAAAGAGGAGGGAGGACAACATTCGAGGATGGACTGGCTTGACACTGAGCGAAGCCATGAGGGTTGCTGAGGAAAGATAAAAAGGAGTACGCTGGTTAAACAGTGGTGCCCCAGCGACTGCTACGGGATAGAATAGAATAGGAATATGATGTATGATCAATTGTTTGATCATAATTATGTATGATTATTTGTTCTAATCTTTTCATTTCGGTGAAAAAGACATTAAAACAAACCAACAAACGTCCAATTATGTGTATTATTGTTTGCATGAATCATTAATTTTTGAATCAATCGGGTCGCTTTCGGGAGAAATCGTGTAGATCGTTCATATAGCTTTGAAAATTGCGATGACCCGCGATTCTGGCCGTGAGGAGTTCGAGACCTTGATATAAAAGTACCGAGAAGGACGCGTTCTACAAAGGGAACGCTATCTAGGCACACGAGGGCCTGTGCTCCGCCTTTGCGGTTCTTCAATGGGAACACCGAGTTATAATTGATATGCCTTTGATGATCTTTCACTGCTCAGTTTGGGCCTACCCAAGCTCAATGACACGGACTGAACTGCTGAGCCAGTTGCCACTAAAAGGTGTCCAATGCGCTAGCCGAGTGTAATCACAGATCTAGCAAGCATAAGTTGTGTGGAGGCGTAGTCTCTGATACTCAGATTGCGGTCAGCGTCGCTTTCGGGTCGGCAGCCTCTATAAGCTTAGTAGCATCCCGACAGCGACTAAAGGCGAATGACCAATGATTACGGGGTTGGGCCTCTTGAAGTCTGCCCGGTGGTTGTACGTGGTTGAAAGGGCAATGGGATGGGGTGGAGAGTGCGCGGGGTAGGAAGGGGGAGAGGTTGAATGTGGCGCTTTGTTTTTACTCTGAATGGCTGAATGGAAGTTTGGTGCTACTTGCTTTTGTGAATTGAGGCTTTATTCTATGCTGACTGTATGGAGTGAGAGCGACTGTCGATGATTGCTGTTCACTGCCAAATACTTCTTTTTTGTGTCCCTCTTCCTGTTAAGTTGGGACAATAAAGGGTTTGATTCCGATTACCATTCCAAGAAGAGAAGAAGGAGAAGGCGGAGGAGGAGCATGAAGGAAGAAGAAGAAGAAGAAAAAAGTGTGACTGCACTTTTAACCCTAATCTTATACATTTAACTCTTCTTAACCCGTTCTTTTCTGGATCCAGAAGTGGGTCACGCTCAGGCACTGGGTCAGTGGGTCACTGGGTCTAAGCGACTCACGTTATACTCATTCCCGTGCAGTGACAGCTTCAACTCGGGGTAGGGGCGGGCGCAGGACCGGAGTGGTGTGTTGGTGGGGAGGATGCGACTCATTGTCATGGGTCCTTCCAGAGTCATGAGTAGAAGTAGGATGGGGAGGGGGGGGGGGGTATTCAACTCACGTTTTACTAATTCTTGCCGAAGTGACAGCTTTAAGTGGGATAGACGGGAGGGAGGGAGGAGAAAAAAAAAGGAGTGAGAGAGAAGGAAAAATGTAACTCGGGGTGGGGGGGGGAATGGAGGGGGGGCTGGATGAGTGAGTGACAGAATCGGGTAGGGATGGGGAGGGTGGGATGCAGCTCAAGGTTTGTCACAGCTTGTGCCGAGGTAGACGGCGGACAGCTGGGGGTGGGGTGGGGATGGATGCGAACTGCGTTCCTCTCGGGTAGAAACAGACTGCATTTGGGTGTATGGGTTGGGAGTGAGGCGAATACAGAGAGAGTGTGTGTATATGTGTGTGTGTGTGTGTGTGTTCGAGAGGGAGAGACAGAGAGAGGATACGGGTGTGGAGAGGGAGGAGGACAGAGTGGTAGCAAGAGAGGAGGACAACAGCACATTCCTATGTAATGTAGGCCTAATTTGTTCGTAGACAATAAAGAATCTCAGTCTCGGGCTCGGGGTACTTTTAGGGACACCTACAGAGGAACACAATTAAATGCATTCAGCACTTTCCCTCACTTTCCCGGCAAATACACACCCGTCTATCTTTTGACTCTGTCACCTCTGACAGCCCCTCCCCCTCCCCCTCCCCCCCTCTCTCTTTCCCTTCACATCTCTTTTCACCACCACCCCCTACCTCATCCACGCCACCACCACACACACACACAAAAATCAAATATGCAACACACACCTCGGAACTGCAACAGCTGAATG
>CM072515.1:49471033-49476033 GCA_036898135.1 Oncomelania hupensis | reverse complement strand
ATAGCCTACATATACTTTTGACTAACCCCACCCAATTTCATCCCGGTCCTGATTTGGCTCGGAAGAGTCCGCTGGACCTAAAGAAATAATCAAGTAATGTAACCCAATTTCATCTCTGTCCGTCTGTTACGATTGAGAAGCGCACGATATAGATCCGATCATGTTTTGTTTTGCAAAGCATGCAATCGCAGCGCGTGTTTATACCTTTGATTTGATTTTGTGTTATTGCTAGAAGAAGCTTTGTATACTGTTGATAATTTTCGTCGGTCGATATTGTTAAGAATTTTCTGGAATTACTTGTTTATTATCGATCGAAGCTTCTAGACCTTAAGAGTTAAAGCTGGTGGAATCTAAACATTATATTACGTAAGGCAGTGCATAGTTTGGTGACGAGAGTTTTATTTTGATTGGGTGTTATTGCGTCATGCTGGAATGTTCTACTTTTTTTCTCCATTGCAGAGAGGCTATATTAGTGATGCACTGTCTGCTTGTGAGGATGATCTTAGTAGTGATTTTGGAAAGCGATCTTGTATGCAGTTGTTGATGTTTGCTGAATAAAGTTGGAAAACTTTATACGACGACTCCTGCCTTGTTGCTGAGTGAACTGGCTGCGTGGATAAAGGAATTCGAGTTACACTTATCAAGATTAAAGCATAGGCGTTGAATCGGCTATTGATAAATAGTCGTGCTACACCGTCTGTCACGTCTCTCTTTCTTTCTTTCTCTCTGTCTTTGTTTGTCTGTCTAAATGTATGTCTGTCTCTGTCTCTCTCTGTCTTTCTCTCTGTCTCTCTCTCTGTCTCTCTCTCTCTGTCTTTCTCTCAGCTATCCTACCTCAACTCAAGCATCCCACACCCTCCACCATACACACATACTGTCTTCACGTCACTAAAGTACCCACCCCATCCATCACCCCACCCCACTCACATACTACCTACACCTACTTCCCTCCCCTCACCCCCCCCCACCCCTTCACCCAAATCCCATCTCCTCCCCTTTCTCCACCAGCACGTGAACATGGAGCGTGCCGAAAAAACGAGCAGGTGAAGACGGCTGGGGACCAATAGATTTTGGCACGTGGGGGTCACACTTCCCTCGTGCCGTAAGGCCCTGCCAGGGTTGCATAAAGTGTGATCAAAGTTCATCTTGACAAATTCTATCAACACTTTAGGCTGAAGAAACACGATCTCTCTCTCTCTCTCTCTCTCTCTCTCTCTCTCTCTCTCTCTCTCTCTCTCTCTCTCTCTCTCTCTCTCTCTCTCTCTCTCTCTCTCAACGCTACCTCAAATCCTATCCCCCACCCCCCTTCAAACATACACACACGCGCTCTTTCTCTCTATATCTCTCTCTCTGTCTCTCTCTGTCTCTCTCCGGCTCCTCTTTCTCTGTCTCTCTCTCCCCCAAATTTTGTTGAAACAAGATAATGTTGAAACAATAAATTTAATAAATCACAAACAACAACCAAACCATTAAATTACAATAGTTACCCAATGAAATAAATAAACAATGAAATAAAGTTAAAACAAAAATAAATTGAAATACCCCTGATCCGTTTATAGCCTTTACAAAAAAAAAAAAACCACGACATCACATGTTCAATACAAAATACAACACAACGCTACGCAATACAGTATACAAACATGAAACACAACTCCGGTAAACCCCATACAATTTGCTTTAGAGATCTCATACCTTTGAGCTATCCTATCCTATTCCATCCTATCCCGTAACTCGAAGGTCGTAGGGGCACCACAGATGATCGTTTAACCAGCGTGCTCCATCTTTCCCTGTACCTTAGAGCTACCATAATAATATTTTCGAAGAAAACACCTGTTGAGCAAACATTCTTGGAGGCCGAAGCAAATGTCCCCGCAGGTGATATGTTAGAAAGGGGCTGTCTGGGGAGGTGAGTGAGAGGGGGAAGTGGAAGAGAGAAAGAGAAAGAGAGAAAGGGGGAGAAGGGATGGGAGGAAGGGTCAGAAAAAAAAGGAAGATGGGGGAGGGGGTGGCTGGAGAGAGAGGAGTGTAAAAACATGCGGAATTTAGTAGAGTAACGTCCCCGGACACAGATGCATATAAGGGATGCGGAATTTATCTAACACACATAGCTTTTATAGCTTAAAGCACCGCACTCAGGTTCGCTCTTTCTCTAATACAGTGCCGCCGCAGCGAGGCTGCTGTGCTTTCGCTGAGTAAATCGGAATTTGACACCCATCTGGGCAACAACCCTAATTACGCTACACTCCCACCCACCCAAAAGAAATTATAAAATATATCAATAAATAAATAAAATTAGTTAAAAATAAATATTATACAAAATAATAATAACAAAATCACTAATACGCATACAACCTTTATCAAACTCTGCAATGTCGTAGCTATTACATCTTCATAACAAGTAGGTTATGATAATGTTTAATACCCTAGTTTCTTCTAGACAGTGATTGCATACCTAATTAAGATTTTAAATATAGCCCAAACCTACCAGAAATAAAATCATCAACAACTAAAAACCCATCCCCAGACAATTAAAAATAATAATTTCAGAAAATAGTCACAGCTAGTAGTTTATTAACTATAGAAAAAAAATTGTTTACCAAGTAACCAAGCCCTCCGAAGATAAACTCTATAAACGACTTGTGATTGTGATTGCCAGTGCTCGTGTTTGCTGCCACAGAAAATCTTCAACTTTACAGTTGCTATGCCCCAAAAAAAACTCATTATAAGCTGGGATCTATTGGGTGATATTTAAACACTAGTTGTTCTCTTTTAAGACTTAAAAAAAATACTTTACTACCTTTAAAAAGAACTTCTCCCCTCCCTCCGCCCTCCCCGCTCTGCACTCCATTATTCCCGAATACATAATAACAAAATTTCAAACAAAAACCCAGACCTCCGAAGATTAAAATCGTTATAAACACGTTCTGCCATAGACTTCTATTTCAGCAGCGCGACCCTAGCAGGGCCTCAGCGATGCACCTGTCGCGACGCAGGTGTAAGCTCAAGCAACAGGTAAAATAAGGCGAATCGCCTGTTGTTCCCCCGCAAAGTCCTTCTCCAACCGAACAGGTGAATCCTGGAATCCTGGACATATGGGTCAATGTTGGGTGAGTATAGAGAAGGATGGAGAGGGGTGGCGGAGCAGTGGGGGAGGGGAGGGGGTACATTTACCCAGCACAGCTTAAACTGTAGTTCACTCGTCTTTTAAGCGAGACCGCTCTTCCAGTGTCTTTCACAATGTTGTCTCCTTTATTCTTCGCCTTGAGCAGATATTTGAGCTGGTAAATGAGCTATAAAAGAATAATTAAATCTCTTCATAATAGGAAGACACGTAGAAAGGTGGACGAAGATAAGAAAGGCCAGATTAACAGATTCTCTTTTAGCCAAAACGCTTCGTCCGCCAATGGAGGTACAATAATAAACTACAATTTGGGCTAGAGTACGGGGAGCTATTTATTGTTCTAGTCAACTTTATTTATATCGATTAGAAAGTGCAGTGTCTAAGATTTTGACAGCTTAAAATATTACCATTGAAAACACAGTGTTAATGACACAGAGAGAGAGGGAGAGAGAGAGGGGGAGAGAGAGGGGGGCAAAGAGAAGAGACAGGGGGAGAGAAGAAGAAGAAGAAGAAGAAGAAGAAGAAGAAGAAGAAGAAGAAGAAGAAGAAGAAGAAGAAGAAGAAGAAGAAGAAGAAGAAGACGAATTGGACGTTGAGAGGGAGAGAGAGACTGACAGATAGACACACAGAGAGACAGAGATTGAGGGAGAGAGAGAGGGAGATGGAGGAAGAGAAAGAGACAAACAGAGAGAGAGAGAGAGAGAGAGAGAGAGAGAGAGAGAGAGAGAGAGAGAGAGAGAGAGTGTGTGTGTTTGTGTTTATGTGTGTGTGTGACAGGATAACAGGAATTTATTTCGCCAATTGACATGTAATAGATACAACAATCTAAATATTATTTGGTGTTGGACAATGGCAGAATAATTTATATTTAACGTCTCTCTCTTTCTCTCTCTCTTTCTTTTACACACACTCACGCATACACACATACCTACATACACAAATACACACATGCATGCACAACCACACACACTCGCACAAACATACCCAAAGGCTCGCACACAGCCATCGCCTATACTAATACTTGACACACACACACACACACACACACAAACACCCCCCCCCCCACACACACACACATACTTGCACACACACCGTTATTTGGACTTTCCTCAAACGCCACGTACGTTGTGTGGACAATGGGTCGTGCTACGACCCCCTTTTTAAGTACTTTTAAGTGTTCTAACCGTAACCCTAACCCTAACCCTAGCCCTAATCCTAACGGATCATTAAATGGACGTCCAAACAAGGAGGTCTGTCCAAACAATGTATGTAGATGTGCACTAGTTTGTCCAAATAACGCCGTGTAAACACGTACATGCTCACACACACACTTACTCTGTAAGAGAGAGAGAGAGAGAGAGAGAGAGAGAGAGAGAGGGAGGGAGGGAGGGAGAGGACACTGCAGGTAAAGGTGAACAAAGAGAGAGAGAGAGCGACTGGGATTAGGGAGAGAGTGTAGAGCAGAGGAAGGGGGTGGGCAGGATCACGAACATCTCTTACCCTCAAGGTCTTGAGGCAAGTGTACTTGTAACGTGATTTTTATTGCATAACCTTCAAATGTAGATTACAGTCAGACAGGTGTAAAATACCCATAGATGTTATCGGTGGTGGTGATGCTGCTACTGCTGATCTTTCGGATGATATGATAAACCGAAGATTGGCTTCTGTGCGTATGCATTCCATCGTACGGACTTTAAAGACCCTGGTATATATCTACATTGAAAAAACAACAACACCACAACCCGCGCTAGATCTTTTATTCCCCTCCCTCTCTTCACCAAACCGCCCAGGTGGTACAGGAATGCTCAGTCGTCGGGGACGTCAGCCGTTGCGCATAAATCAGCAGGTTGACGCCTTGGGCGGTTTGCGTTAGATCCTG
>CM072515.1:49418533-49466033 GCA_036898135.1 Oncomelania hupensis | reverse complement strand
AACAGCTCGTGTGGCAAAAGCTCGTTTGAAAAAAAGCAACACCAGCAGATTTTTTAAACCCTTTCTTTTGCGAGGGAAGGGGGGTGGATGCGGCGGAGGGAGGGGAAGGAGAGGGGGTGGGGAGAAAGGGGTGTAGGAGAAAAAGAGGACTATGGGCGATGTTCACACAAAGAGAGTTCAACAAGAACACCAGTACAGTCATTCATGAGTGAACCTCGCTGGTCCCCTGGCTGATAGGTCTCCACATATCTTGCTACTAGCTTTAGAAAGATTAGATTCAAGAATACCCACAAAATTAACATTGGCGACCGAAGGGGAGAAGGGAGAAAGGGGTGGGGGGAGGGATGTGGAAGGGGAAAAAGAAATTGATATAATCTGGAATGTTGAATATTGCTAATAGCGCTAAAAGGTCAAAACCAATGTTTAACGGTAGACTTCATGAGCTGCGTGCACACTTATTTCAGAACTTTCACCTCAATAATGTGGGTTAATAAACTCTTCTATGATCACACAATCTAGTGTAAAAGTTTTCAATATCGCTCCAGACTTACTTCAACCATTGGAAAGCCTGGGTCCTAACTTGTTTTAACATAAATTTATTCAACAAACAAACCAGATATTAATACAATGCAAAACATCAGGGCGCACAAAAGCACAAGGCTTAAATAAGTACTACCCAAATCATAATAATGTGTCAAAATATCACTGGCGGACGACAGGAAACAACAACAGAACATTAATAGAAATACAAGAAATTAAAAAAAAAGAAATTGTTTAATAAAAAGAAAAGAAAATTTTAAACAAAAAAAAAGATTTCCAAGTGAAGGGGAAGAGAAAAAAAGGGAGGGGTGCATGGTGGTGGTGGGGGAGAGGGGTAGGGCGTAGAGGGGGAGGGGCGGGTGTGAGAGAGTTATACTTTTGGGAAGAAACTATAATGAGTGTGTTGAAGATCAAAGTTAGAAAGCGAAGTATGTAGAAAGTCGTTGAAAATAACATGTGAAAATATAATATAATATAATATAATATAATATAATATAATATAATATAATATAATATAATATAACATAATATAATATAATATAATATAATATAATATAATATAATATAATATAATATAATATAATATAATATAATATGCGGTCAGAATCGGTTACATGAAAGTAAAAATGTGTGAACAGTTGAAAACGTCTTGGCATTTTCTTGCAATGACAATTCAGCATTTCCAAAGAGTAAGGTATTAACTTCCCTTAGGATAGGATCAAGAAGACCAATCGTTTGAATACGGGTCCTAACTTAGATAGGGCAGACTGTGTCCAGTCGCTCAGGAGGAGACAGAAGACTCAGTTGTTTACAATGAAGCAACTTTTATTGTGTGTGAAGTAAGTACTTTCTCACTTCTGCTATCTACCTCGACCCTTACCCCCCCCCCTCCTCCTCCTGCTCACACACCGGACTTTATCGTTACTGTCGTTTTTGTTATTTCTTATTTCTCCTTTTCGGGCACTAAGCATTCGACAATGGATGGAGACACAGGCCTTATAAATGGACATCATCATTACCATAGTTAATTCTTGGGCGAAGCCACTGCACTGCGGAAGGAACGAAACAGTGCGCAACAACAAACCGGTTTACCCAGCTGTGCAATGGTACCTAGCTCTCTTTAGAACCGAAAAGGGTAACATAATAAGAGAGAGAGAGAGAGAGAGAGAGAGAGAGAGAGAGAGAGAGGAAGAAAGAGAGAAAGAGATAGACAGAGAGAGCATTGAACATTTAACCGTTTAAAAGGATAAAGGTTTTAGGTTTGAAAAGCCTAACAACCTGTCAGCGAGAGAGAGAGAGAGAGAGAGAGAGAGAGAGAGGGTATGGGGGAAGGCCGATCACCCTCGTCAAGCTGGCCCTACGAAAAGGGAGGTCCTTATTGTCTCTATCCCCATTGTACCTGTACTGTTACTTATAAAATCATATACACTGTACCGTTGGACTATCGGGAAACCTCACGCATCAACTACTGACCCTATCGGTGGCTTTTAAGGGGGAGAGAGAGAAGAAAAAGTTAAGCTGGGTTAAAGCGCATACCTCAGCTTGCTTTATCAATGGAGTTACTCCCCCTCCTTTTCTTTGGTACATGTGCTCCAAGGTCGAGAACATGAACCCCCAGTATGCGGTAGCTACCGTGGTGTGTGTATGTATGTGTGTGTGTGCGTGGGTGTGTGGGTGCGTGTGTGTGTGTGTGTGTGTGGGTGTGTGGGTGCGTGTGTTGGTGTGTGGGTGCGTGTGTTGGTGAGTGGGTGGGCGTGTGTGTGTGTGTGTGTGTTTTCGTCCAATTATCCTATCCTATCCCGTAACTGGAAAATCGTTGGGGCACCACAGATGATCGTTTAATCAGTGTACTCCATCTTTCTCTGTCCTCAGCAGCCCTCATATGGCTTCACTCAGTGTCAAGCAAGTCCATTCTCGAATGTTGTCTTCCCACCTCTTTTTCTGTTTTCCTCTTCTCCTGCCTCCTTGCACCCTTCTTGCAAAGCCTGAAGCTCTGGTGACGTGGCCATATCATCGAAGTTTCCTTATCTTCACCACCATGAGCATGTGTTGTCCAATAGCTTGTGTGATGGTCTGTCGGACTTGTCGTTGGCAAATCGAAAATTCGTAGGTCTCAACATGTGTGTTTGTAGTGTTTTTATCTCTTCATTTCTTTCTTTCTTTATGGTGGCATGCTTCTTCTTCTTCTTCTTCTTCTTCTTCTTCTTCTTCTTCTTCTTCTTCTTCTTCTTCTTCTTCTTCTTCTTCTTCTTCTTCTTCTTTTTCTCCTTCTTCGTCGTCTCTCGCTGTGTTCTTCTTTCTGAACTTAACTTTCTTTTAAACTCTTTTTATCCCTTTTGTACTTGTTCTTGTTCTTTAACATTATCCTTTCTCTTTGGCACTACCCCATTTCAGATCTTCTTTTTTACCCCATACCCCGCCCTACTCCTCTACTTTATTTTCCTCTCTCGTACAGACACAGGCGTACTAGACATGCACAGAAGCTCTCTCTCTCTCTCTCTCTCTCTCTCTCTCTCTCTCTCTCACTCACACACACAAACACACAATCCGTAATATACAAGAACCCACCACCAAATTCGTACTAAGATATAGACCAGCAGAGACTCCACATTTGTACCCTTTGAGTCAAGATTTTCTCCAACAGTGATGTATCCAAGTCAGAGTCGATCTTTAAGTAAACACATTGAGTTAAAGAAGTGGAATGTCGTTAACCTGGCTTTAATTGCCATTAACACTATAGAGTTTGCTGATGAACTTTGTTTATTTGACTCTTTTTGGACTCTTAGTTAAAGCAGAGAAATGGCACTGAAATCACTTCCCTTAACTCCTCCACCCCTACACATTCACTCACCTATAACTCTAACCCACATCACCATCACCACCTACCCCATCCAAGCAGACTGATATTCGGCCCATTTTGTCAGTGCCACCGACCTAACTAGTACCGTTGGTCGCGTCGCAGGTGTCACGCTATACAAATCTTCCGTCTTCTTTATAGATTTTCTGCTTTCAATACCATTCAACCACACCTCATTGCTCAGAAGCTCCTGTCGTACACTGGTCCTCCCAGACTAAGTTGTGGATCATTCACTTTCTTGTGTCCGGATCACAGGTAGTCCGCTTCCAATCTGCACTCTCATCTTTCAAACAAACGTCTCTCCTCAGGGCACAGTTCTTTCGCAGGTAGACTACTTTTTACGCCCTACACAAATGACTGCTGTGTGACGCCACACCAGATTATGCCTTTGAGGACCTTTCCAACTTAAATTCTGTCTATTTCTAGGAAGTTTATAGGTTCAGTTACTGATATAAGCACAATTTTTTGGATTTGAATGTTAAGGAAATTAAGAAAATGGTTATCGACTTACATCGAAATCCTGCTCCCTTCCCAGACCGTGTCATCGATGATGTTGTAGTCGAGAGAGTAACTCAATACAAATATCTCGGAACCATCATTGACAAAAATTTCAACTGTACTGCCATCACTCAAGCCCTTCATAAAAAGGGTCAATCCAGAATTAATTCCTTTCAAAAACTCAGAATCCTTGAAGTCAATAGCCGAATACTTCAGACCTTTTACACCTCTTTTATCCCTTCTTTCTTACCTTTTGTTTTATCGGTACGGAAGCTTGTGTATGAAAAACAGAAGTGTGTTGGATCGAGTGGTGAATGTCTGTGGGAAGGTTGTGTGTGTAAAACAAGAGAGTTAGTTATTCGTTGCTTACAGGGTCCAGCGGACTGCAAAGAGCCGAATCAGGACCACAAAATCAAGACCACAACTTCGCTGAAAGAGGACTCACCCCTGATCCGCATAAAAGATCTGCCGAAACAACCTTAGTGGTAACACTGAAGGCACTCCACCAGCGCAGCCTGTCAATTTACAATAAAGACATCCCACGCAGGGGACGTTGAGGCAATACTCTAATTTATCGAACCCCCGTTTACAACAACAAAATAGAATACAAACATCATTAGAAAATATCAACAAAACACATACAAACAAAATGCCTACATTGCCAAATAATAACATCATAGGAAGCCCCAGTGACCATTTGGCAGAAAGTGTCCAATATTCCCAAGCTGATCGAACAGACCTCGCACACAAATGAGGAGTTTTGTCTCAGAAGAGTTTTCAAGAAAAAGGGTAGGTGACTGGTCTAATGAAGAAGAAGATAGTATAGTAGATTGATAGAACGGAGTAGGAATGAAAAAGAACAAAGAGAAAGAAAGCGACAGTGGGAATTTAAAGCACTAAATTTCCAGAAAGTGGGGATACTATTTATACTGAAATCCCCCGGCACCCCCACGGGGATAGAAACAAGAGAGTCTGCATGTGTTGTATGAAAGGCGAGTTGTGCATGAAGTCAGGTGTAGTGCACAGGGCAGTACCCACATGCTTGCGCAGGAAGACGCTATCGTACTCCCAAATTCAGAACGATGAGAAAAAAAAAAACAGTTTCATCCCAAAGTCTGTATCTCTACTTAATAAATGATATGTGTGGGGAAGTACCTAAATGTGGATGAGTGATTTAGCGTAGTTATGTGTGTGAGATAGATGGCGTCATGTTTTAATTTGTTGATAGTCACTGATAGCCAGTAGTACTGTGATATAACATAACATCATATCATATTATTCTTTAGGGATCCGAATGTTATTTTTGAATAAGCTTGATTTGTAATATATATTGGGATCATAAAATGTCTTATTCATATATTTGTTTTATGCCTATTTTAAGTTTTAGATTATAACCAGTTATCTGTGAGCGAGTGTGTGTGTCTGTGTGTTTATGTGTATATACGACACTTGTACACTTTAAAATGAATTTTAAATGTAAGTTACGGATGCGCGTTGTTATACCTGTTTGTACTGTTATGTACAGTTATATTTATAACGGCTAAAGAGGTTTTTTCTTACTGTAAGTCATTGTCATTGTTATTGTGATAGATGTATGTGTAAACACCACAATGTCATTTCTTGAAAGAGATAATAAAGTTATCCTATGTTATCTTATCTTAGTTCTAATGGACCCAAACACCAGTTAAATAAGTTCTATCAATGTTTATTATTTTTAAATCTGCAGACAAATTCTGTCTTTACCTTCACAGTATACAGCAATGCTTTTTTGGTGTCCGCTCCACACCCTCCTTTATGAAATTACAATAAAGCACGTCTTCAAGGTGAATTTTGGCACTTTCCCTTTCCTCCCCCCCCCCCCCCTCAGCAATGAACGCCATCGAGCGTGAACGCATCAAAACGGCCGTACAATAAGCCCTGTCAGTTAGTTTATTGAAATCTGTAGAGAGAAATCATATTTTTCTACACCACTATTCTCCGTGCCACCTACGTAACTGGTACCGTTCCACAGTAATGGTTGCGTCGTGGCTGTCACGATAGCATTGCACTAATCCCCCAAACACCCGTTGAAATGATCTGCGTCAACTCTTTACAAGTAACTCAAATCAGAGTGTTTTGAAATCTGGAGAGAAATAATTTCTCCTCCTTTAGAATATACAAGAAATGAGAGAGTTGACCACCCCATTCCTACCCTTACCATCACGCCGCAATCCACACATCCTCACAACTCAACCCTCTAATCTAAATCCCCACCCCCCCCCCCCCCACCCCCCAAAAAAAAAACAAAAAAACATTTAAAACAAAATTTATTTTAAAAAACAAAAAATAAAATAAAACGCATAAAAAGAGCCTGCTCAATTTATTAACAATGAAATAAAATACAAATAAAATTTAAATAAATTAAAGAAATAAATTCGATCTGCCATCGGCTAGTATCTCATTCATGCCTTATTTTTGTTGGGGTCGAAGTGCCACGCTAGGCTATATGTGACTATCACACTAATCCATCCATTCAAAAACCCAAACACTGCCAAAAAACCTCAGCTCTTCTAAAAAGACCCCATAAATCAGTTATAATAATACATAATAATAATTTATTTTACAACGCGCAATACCAAAAGCGCAACAGTTCACGTCCTGTCCACGATTTGAAAAAAAAATCCTCACAGAAAAATATCTTCCTTTTTATAGAATTTTAATGTCGCTAGCGTTAAATGGGCCTAACGATTACACATGTCAGCATCACATATCCTTACCTAATTCACAGTGAGTGTTGCCTTACCTGAAGAAATAAGAGGAAGGCAAAAAAAAATCGTTTTCACAAAGTACAGTTTAATATAAATGTAAAAATTCGTTAAATTTGTGTGCCAATTAATAGCATTAAGGTAGATACTAAAAATGAACATCGCAGCGAACGTGTTTATGGTAGTAGGCACAGTTGTTTATTTGCATAGATAAAACAGAGAGGCCTAAATATATAAACCTTCGCTGTCTGTCCAGCAACGATCGCCCAAGTAAACTCATTGTTACAAAATAATATGAAGAAAAAAATCATTGATACTTTAAGATCCTGTAAAAACATTCCCAAACCCCCCGTTTGCTTTGACTTGTCAATGTGTTGAAATCTGCGAAGATTATTTAGTGTTTTTGTGTATTAATGATCGCGAGAAACCTATTCAATAGGAGAGAGAGAGAGAGAGAGAGAGAGAGAGGGAGGATGAGGGAGGGAGAGAGAGAGGGGGGAGGGAGAGAGAGAGAGGTAGAGAGAGAGACAGACAGACAGAAAGACAGACACAGATAGACAGACGGAGAGAGAGAGAGACAGACACAGATAGACAGACGGAGAGAGAGAGAGAGAGAGAGAGAGAGACAGGGGCGGATCTGGGGGGGGGGTGCACCGGGTGCACGTGCACCCCCCCCCACGGACGACCAAAAAAAAAAAAAAGAAGAAGAAGGAAAAGAAGAAGAAGAAAGAAGAGGAAGGAGAAAAAGAAGAGGAAGAAGAATATTCAGAATATCCATAATATTCATAATAATCATCATGCTAATAATAATGCTAATCATCATCATCATCAGCAGCAGCAGCAACAGCAGCATAATGATAATAATAATAATAATAATAATAATATTAATATTAATAATAATAAAAAGAAGAAGAAGAAGAAGAATAGAGGACAATAATAATAATAATAATAATAATAATAATAATAATAATAATAATAATAATAATAAAGGACAGTAATAATAATAATAATAATAAGAAGAAAAAGAAGAAGAAGAAGAAGAAGAAGAAGTTGTTTAATGTATTTAAAGTCTTTCCACCAAAGTGATACAATAATAATTTATTTAAAGTCTTTCCACCAAAGTGATACAATAATAATAATAATAATAATAATAATAATAATAATAATAATAATAATAATAATAATAATAATAATAATAGTAATAATAATAATAATAATAATCGTCATTTACCTCAAAGATGCTGAAAAAGCGCTATATAAGAATGATAAATAATAATAATAATAATAATAATAATAATAATAATAATAATAATAATAATAATAATAATAATAATGCATTCTCTCCTATTTTCTTTCCCATATCAATCCCTGCCCTCTTCACGCCTCAATCTCCTGTTACCCCCACCCCCTCCCTCCTTTCTTCTTTCGTTTACTCACACTCACCAATCGGCCTACACATGTTAGACATGTAACAGCTCAACTTCAAAGAACGCCGGCCAATTATGACGTGTAACATCCGCTAAAACGTCATATGCCGCTTGCATTTTGCGTTTATGTTTGAGGTTTATTATCAATGTAAAACATTTATTTCCTTGTGCGCTGGGCTCATTGTTGATAGAAGCGGGGACTGTCCAGCCTGTAGACTAAACAAGCACAGTGTCAATGATTAGCGCATGATGACAAGACCGGAATTGGGGCGAGAATACCTCTGCTTATTTCGTTTAATTACACTCCTCTCATTCCAGCTCTATGTAGAAGAGTTCATTTTATATTGTGTCACTCTTTATTTAGATAGACGTCAAAGAAGCAACAGCCTAGCGTTGTTGCACAGCATTAGTGTTAGTTACCAGTTTTTAGGAGTATTTCTATTTTGTGAAAAGACATTTTATATTGTGCTGAACCATTTTGTGACCTACCTCATGCTCACACTGAAGTGGTATGTACATATTTTGTTTGATGATGATGATAGGGATAGAGATAAAGATATTTATAATTTATTTTATTTGTCGTTTATTCTTGTTAATATTATTCTAATCCTGTTTATTCCTAAAATGTATATTTACAGCAGTTATAGAGCAACAGCTTGATCTAAGTACAATTAGGTAGCAACTCAACAACAAAAGAAAGTGTAACACATGTATGTCAGGGCGTTTTGCCCATAAACTGTTGTTTTGAAAGAATAACTGTTCTTTGCTATGAATCTGAGGTAAGATACAAAAACTTCTCTCTATCCCTCCCCCCCCCCACCCCCACCCCCCAAAAAAAGTGCACCCTCCCGCGTGAACTTGCTGATCCGCCCTTGAGAGAGGAGAGAGAGAGAGAGAGAGAGGGAGAGGGAGAGAGAGAGAGAGAGAGAGAGATAGAGAGAGAGAGAGAGAGAGAGAGAGAGAGAGAGAGAGAGAGAGAGAGAGAGAGAGAGACAAGTGGTTGTAGCGGTCAAAGGGAAGAAACCTGTGTTATGCGTCGAGAGGGAAACAGGGGGAGTAATAATGACACTCCGCTGCTGCCGGTCCTAGAAAAATATTGCCCGTGAAGTGGCGTGTGTGTGTTATTCCCGTCCTACGTGATTCAATGTTTGTTAAATAGATGTCTTCTTCTTTTCCTGTATTCACGTTCCTTCTTAGTCGTCGAAATCGCACTGAGCATGCTATAAGCCAGTCGTTCATTCATTGTCTTATACACATCATACAAGGCATTTTTTTCACAGCTGGCATCCTTGCTGTCCCAAAACAACTTTTAACTTTTCCAGCATCGACATGCGACTTTCATTTCCTGACTCTACTAAGTTTCTCTTCTTTCGAGCACCTACGCAGCCAGACTTCATTACTGATATGTTTCATTGCAGGCACGCGTAGAGTACAAACTCTCTGTTCTCTGTCACAACTTCTTCACAGATTCTTGTCCTTCCTACCTTGCTGATCTACTGTCTGTCTACTTCCCTTCACGCACTTTAAGATCTTCTGCTGACACTCGCACACTCAAGGTTCCCGTCACCCGCACTAAGACATACGGCCAATGTGCATTCGCTTACTCTGCACCCAAGCAGTGGAATTCCCTTCCCTCCCACATCCGCAACATACAATCAACACAGGCATTCAAAAAGGCCGTCAAAACCCACCTCTTCAAACTGCATTATTCAGATTGATTTGTATCCCGCTGCCATTCTCTCCTCTTTTGTCTCTGTCTGATCCGTAAGTGTATACACGGCTGTAAATATTTATACTGTTTTTCTTCCTGGGTCTAACCGGGCATATAAATAGCTGTGAATAGGTTTTTGCTATTCTATTTCTGTCTTTTTTGTCATTTATGTACATAGTTGTAAATAGTCTATTTCTGTCTCTTTTTTTTGGTCATTTGTGTACATAGTTGTAAATAGTTCTTACTTTTACTGTTCCGTCTTTTGGTGTATCGTAGCAAAAGTGATGTTTGATCGAGTGCATGTATTTTTTATGTAATGACTATGTAAAGCGTGGTGAGTCTGGTCATAGGCTGGAGTACCCGCTATATAAAAATCCGTTATTATTATTATTATTATTATTATTATTATTATTATTATTATTATTATTATTATTATTATTATTATTATTATTCATTAGTTCCCAAGCGCTATGTTATTTTTATCCATTTTTATTGTATCCCTGCGCTTCAAGGGGTTTTATGGATTAAATCGTCTTGACTCATTTTCTAAGCCATCTATTTCTTAAAGGGTCTTGATGATTCAATGTCGTTGTTGCGTAACTGGTATTTTGTGTATCATCCTTCAGTCTTTGCCATCATCATCATCACCAGCATCACCATCATCTTTGTAATCCTTTTTCTTCTCCTCTCTCTCCTCCCTCCTCTTCATCTTTTTATTCTTCTTTCAATTGCACAACCTTCTCTCCCGGGGTCCCAGTAGGATTCCATTGTGTAAAATAAAAAGTGCATTGTATATAAATATTTTAGTCGACATCTCTATTACAATTCTTCTTCTTCTTCTTCTTCTTCTTCTTCTTCTTCTTCTTCTTCTTCTTCTTCTTCTTTCAGTTACATAATCTTCTTCCCGGGGGCCCAGTAGCAATCAATATTCGTGCACTGTATTTAAATATTTTATTATTTATCCTCCTCGTCCTTCCCCTCCTCTTTCTTCTTCTTCTTTTTTTTCCTTCATTCAGTTGCACAATCGGCACATCGTGAGCAGAAAGACAAAGAAGAGAGGAAAAAACTGGACTGCACCTAGTTGCTCTCGATAGAGAGAGCGCTCCCCCACCATTTAAGGTTGGTAGTTTGCATCAGTTTTATAGGTGGTTTTAAGGCTTTCAAAGTTACAGATCTCTTTCCGCTGTTCTTTTGATCAAAAGCGTCAAGACTTCTTCATGGTGAACAGCGTGCAAATGTGCTGCCTATTGCACTTCCTTCTTCTGTCTTCTTCCAGTGTGTGTGTATGTGTGCGCGCGCGTACTTTTGTGTGCGTGTTTGTGTATGTGTGTCTTTTCGTGGATGCGTGCGTGTGTGTGCATGTGTGCACGCGACGCTAAATGCAATTTGTGAACGAACATTTTTTGACCTATATGAAATCTATCCATTTGCTACTGTGTGTATGCTGAAAGAAAGAAAAAGGAGAGTGAATGAGAGAACTGATGGCGTGATTGTGCTTATGTCTGCACTAAGGCAATCATGATCAATGATCAAGCTTGAATGTTGTCTTTGAAATCTTCACTTTTCTAAATGCATATATTCATGCGGTTTGTGAAAAAATAAAATCTTTAAATGTGTGTATGTGATTTTAATTGAGAGAGAGAGAGAGAGAGAGAGAGAGAGAGAGAGAGAGAGAGAATGAAGATAACATATCCCATTTTACACATTAAGCTTACAGAAAGAAACGAAAACATGAGATCGGTAGACTCCCTGTATCAGAAAGTAGAAGTATATATATATATAAACGTTTATGGTATTATCAAATCCCCATCGTCTTAACCCTAAACGAAAGTTTACGATTTGTACACACACACACACAAAATCTCCATCATTTGAACTACTTCTCCCCAACAATCCTGCCCTCCCAACTACACGTCTGTAAATGAAATACACATTCATTATTGAATAACCCACTACCTTACAGGGGTATGGTACAGTGTTCCCTTCACCCCCAAAAAATGAGAGTCCTTGGGACTCCCAGGTATAAAATTTTAAGAGTCCTTGTGCAAATTTTGAGAGTCCCCAAATCGGAAAAAGAAATGAAAAAACAAGCCCAAGCCTCACTTTTTTTCTTTTTTTCTTTTTACTTTGTTAAAGCGTCACATTAGTTATCATAATCATATAAAACCAAAAAATTAAAACATGATTGTATTAAATGTTTATTTAAGCCTGAGTCGCTTGGTTGCTGCAAACTCCTTCAGAGCACCCTGCACAACAGCTTCCGTATTTTCGATAATGACAGGATCTGTACTTGATGTTGCTGTGGATGAGCGGGTTTTGGGCCCAGTCAACCAAGTCAGAAGTGACATGATCGTGTATGATAGAATCAAAGAATGGATTCACGAAAATTTCTTCTGTTCAGTGAATGCATTGCTTGGAGGAAGTTTACAATGCGAGCGCATGCGATTTTTAAGGACGACAACTCCCGACACAATCTTTAATCGTCTGCAATGGCAGTCTCAGTTGGGTTCTGATTCTGATTATGCCGTGAATTAGTTCGCCACTCGTTGGTCGTATTTTTGACTTCAGCGATTCGAAAAAAATGTGTGCATCCACAGGACGCACACATGCAAATTTTTCTGCGTCATTTTTCATATTTTGTGCGTAATTGACGCACTACTGTGCGTAATCGGGAACACTGATGGTAGCCCGGTAGTGTTCAGATAAACGCTGGTCTCATGCAAGGGAGCCGTTACCAGTGCCGAGCGAACGGGCGGTGGTTGGAGCCAGGCAAGGGCAGCAAAATGATTAACTTATTTACGAGGCTTATCAGGTCGCCTACTCCTTCGGCTGAGAGTATAAACCGAGGTCTTGTCTGTGTACCCATGCATTCAATGGCAAAGACGTTAAATGATCACGACGCACACGACGGGTCAGTGTCAGATATATTATACCATTACACCAAGCATGCACTGTAGGTCCTATTTCACCTCTCCCCCTTGTCCTGGGTGGCGCTGTTCTTGCGGCTGTTCAGCATTGGCTGAAAAGGCAGCCCGAATTTTGTCCGCATGGGTGATGAAAATTATTCAAAAATTTGAAGAAGAAAAAGAGATCCCCACACATATTTTGATATGGATTCAACCAGAAAGAAGAGACCTTCTATATAGTAGTGACGATTATTTGTCATTATCTTTGCCGTAATTATTTATCTGGTGATCAAAACGTTTTCTACCCCGGAGTACTTTTGGACCAGATAATAGTCTCTCCTCCGATGCACCGGAACTGGTCAAGGATGTGTGGAGTGGTGGATAAAGTGACCACAGATGGTCACTTTGAACGGGGATCTGGACCATAATTGCGGTCACTTCAGCTTCAGTTATCGACCCTCATCAGAAGTTTGCGATAGCAATATTGCTGAATAAGCTGATTAAACGCAGTCGACTAAGAAGTAAGGATACAAATCAAATTACAGGATGCCGTACACTTAAGTTTCAAAGGAAAACACTTCTTCTTCTTCTTCTTTTTCTTTTTCTTCTTCTTCTTCTTCTTCTTCTTCTTCTTCTTCTTCTTCTTCTTCTTCTTCTTCTTCTTCTTCTTCATCATCATCTTCTTCTTCTTTTTAATTTTTATTTTTTAAATAGCGTAGTATTTAAGCTCTAACCACCTTCATCACTTTAATGTCATTTCCATCGGGAAGCTCAGAACTTTGCCGTAAAAAAAAATTGTCCTTAATTAAATTGGCCCCGTCCTACTCTATAGGCCTACTATTCATTTCTATTGTTGTCGTCTTTGGGTGCAGGAGGGCGCTATGACCATTTCCTCAAAAAGAAATCATCTGTTCCGCTCTGTACAATGCTTCATTGACTGGTAAGGGAGACAAGCAGTTGTGGGTAGAAAAACACACAGGCAGCAGTTGTCTGGCCTAAAGAAAGGTGTCTTTGTGGATTGTCTCTCCGGTCCCATTCTCACTCCACAGTGTACACCCGTAACTCTTACGGTTAATCGCCAGCATTTGACAGGACCAGCTTTCAGCTTCTCACCTTCCAAAACTGCTGCCTAGACAACTCTTAAGCTAAGGAAGCTAAGCTAAGAAGGACACAGAGAGATTGGGGAGAGGGGAAGGGGAGAGGACAGAGAGAGAGAGAGAGAGAGAGAGAGAGAGAGAGAGAGAGAGAGAGAGAGAGAGAGAGAGAGAAGGGAGAAGGAAGGAGGCAGAAGTTTTTTGGGGTGGGAGGGACGTGGGTGAGACAGACAGTAGTAAGGAAATTACACAGAAACGACAAAAGATTTTTTCAAGGAGGATCGAGTATGTGGGTGGGGGGGGGGGTTGGTGAGAAGGAGAGGGGCGGCGTGGAGAACTGGGGGCTTAGAGAGACGGCAGAGTCTCAAGATTGATTTAAGACGCAGCCTGAAGTGGATACGAAAACGAATTTTCCAGAAAAGGGGGATTTGGGTGCGGGTTGGGAGACATGCGGCTGGACTACACAATTATACCAACACATTAGATAAGGGGTGAAAGGTTGTGACCTCTGACACAACGTGACGTAGAGGTCACGTGCTGCGGTTAGCAGCGTTCGACGCTGTAAACTTGTTGTTTTTTTCTTTGTCTGCCGGAGGTTTGGGAGTCGGGTCATCTTATGCGCCCACCCAAGATACACACGGCGGAGAGAGGGAGGAGTGTGTGTGTATGTAAGGGAGGGGGAGGGAGGGGGAGGGGAAGAGGGCGGGCAAGGGGAAAAACGGATTGGTGAAATAAAATATAGGTTGAAAGTAATTTATTGCTTTACTTAAAGCGCCTCTGAAGTTGATATAAAAAATTGCGGGGAAACTGATAACATTCTAATTCACGCTAAGAAAAGACTATAATAATCATTCATATTTTATGTCTAATTTTTTTTTTTTGCGAGAATTGAATCTAAACTTCGTGTCAGACCACTCAAAATGGCTTTGCCTATAGGCACTGGGTCCCCGTACCGCCTTTGGAACGCGTAGACATATACAGACGTGGAAGACCTGAAGTTATATGTGCGTGACTCAACGTAGTTACAATACCAGGGGCTTTCCTGCGGATGTTTTGATGCGTTTTGGTTCTCTCCGCCTGTCGTATTGTTTGACGAGTAAGGACTGCATAGCAGGAAACTCGCGATATGCTTATTGAGACTCTTCACCTCAGTACTGTGGGTAGTTTTATAACCTCTTCTATGGTCAAGCTATCTAGTGTAACATAATGAGAAACTACTGGATACATAAAACATAAACTCCATTTATCTAGTGTAAACATTTGAGGGAAAAAATGACCTCAGACTCAATTTGAAAAATCTGAACGCCTTCAGGTCAGTGCCCACTCACAAGAGTAAGGAGAGGAAGACTGAAGAGTCCGGGCTGGGATGGGGGTGTGGAGGGGGTGACGGGGTTGAGGAAAGTGGGTTGCAAGTATTTTACCACCCGCTTGACTCGGACTGATTTGAACGTCTTCTAAAACGGTGGTGTATGTGAGAGAGGAAGGAGTTTAGTAAATCATGCGTCTGAAGGAGTCAACCAGCTCTTGGACCTGGCTGTAACTACTGAAAGTACCATAATAAAGTGCTCTACTGACGGAAGTTCTTTTACCCAGGCTTCGCTAAAAGCGAGGCCTTAAGACAGAAGGCAAAAAGAGAACAAACTTAATCCCTGCGTACAGTTAAGAAAGAAGACGTTTACTCCAAAGCAACTATCATTTTACCTTCTACAACAACTTGCTTACAGGGTACTCAGACTTTTCTTTTTGGTGGAGGGGGGGGGAGGGGAGGGGGAGAGGGAGAGGGGGGGAGGATGATGGTGGTGGTGGGCAACTTTGTTCCAATATACACACAATCACAATTTATTGTCCAGATTAGTATAAACAATTAAACATATCCTATCCCGTAACTCAAAGGTCGTTGGGGCACCTCAAGTGATCGTTTAATACAATGAAACATGAGTTCAAATGTCAGCAGTGGAAAACTTCCTGCCAACACGCAACCCCCTCCCCCCCCCACCCCCCGCCTCCTTTCTCCCCCTATCAAAAAAAAACAAAACAAAACAACACAAACAAACAAACAATTTAAAAAAAAAACGAGTTTGTAATGAATGCCGACTGAACGTTTCAGCCAAAATTAACCGATGAAGTTTTCTAGGTGATATAGTCCTTGGCCAGTTTGCACGTTCTTCATCATTTACAAACTGGCTGCGCACCCCACCCACACCCCTCTGAGACCCTCCCCTACCCCCTCCTTATGGGAGGCTTAATGATAGATCGAAGTATCTATCTCGAGCCTTCAATATGACAATATAGTACAAGTAAAACTCAATATTGGTAGTAATCAAGATCACATAGGAAGTTGGCCCTCTTATGGTGATCTCAAAGAGTTGAAAAGGTCAAAGAGGTCAGTCGGTCAGAAGTATCATGATTATCGGCGACACACAGACGATGCATTTGTTGCGAGAGCGGTCTGGGATGGGTGATAACACCATTGATCTCCTCCAACCCGGATATGAACTCTGACCCCACAATATAAAAAAAAAATTCATTAAATTTCAAGATTTCGGTCTTTGATAACCTTGTCGCAGACGTGAGACAGATTCTTAGGCCTCCTTCACCCCCACTCTCCCTCTCGCCCATTGTCTTTCTACACAAGCTTTACTCATCATCCCCCACCCTCATCCCTCCCGACATAATGCACAAGCCTTCGGTCCTTCAAACAAAACCTATGTATTTCTCTGGACACAGGACACAGTACTTTCTGACCACAATTTTACAAAATCACGTTGGTATAATGAGAATGAATGAAGTGTGAGTATTTCCACGCGTGAGAATGACTGTGTGGTCTAACATCACATGTATGCATGTGAACAGACTTTACAATAAATTATTGAATTGAATTGAACTGAATTGAATCGAGCCGAGCACAGAGCAGATGTGTTTCAAGATCTCTGCGAAACAACGGCCCTCTCTCTCGCTCTCTCTTCTTGAAAGCAAACGTACAGCTGACCACGGCGGAGTATTATCTTTCATTAAACACTGTCACAGCTGATGATGAGATTGCAGGTAAGAGTGGACTGTGAATGACCAAAGGTCACAACTGCGGCTGACCTTCCCCACTGTTTGACAGTAATCCGCGTGTAGGTCATTTTCAGATTAGGGGAAAGTCTGTTGTTCGTCTGAAATCCCTGTAGTTTATCTTGCTTAAGTATGCTAATAACTTCACCGTAGAATGATGGAATGAAGTAATTAAATGCCGTGTGAAATGTATGAAACATCGAATTGTATTAAATGTTACTTTGTGCTAGTATGGAGGTTAGGCATTTGTGTTTTAAATAGACCCATTTTGACCACGCGTTCTCCAGGGAAGGGGGGGGAGTAAGAGTCTGGGCAGGCTTCCTCGGAGTACAAAATCGCAGCATAAAATATCACAGTCAAGATTTCACTCTACGTTCTTCTTGAAGTATCAGAGACCAGACCGAGCATCTCCGCGCAAACAGAACAGCTCCCTGCTACTCAGCATAAGGTCTAGACGGACCCCCAGTTGACAAGAGTAGGAGGAGAGGTCAAGACTCTCGTGGAAAATAGCGAGTAAGCAGTTCTCCTTTAATGTTTGCACTCTACACCTCCACGTTATCTTTATAACAAAGCTCGCACCTCCTTATTACCATTAGTCGTCTGATACAAAGCACACAATCTTTCGCTACCTTTCCTCAGAAAGCTGGCCTGATCTCCCTTCTAGTCCCGAAGGGCGGAGGCATTTCAACATAATTTTTTTTTAAAGATGAGAAACTCTTTTTAACTTCTGTTCTGCGAGCAAAGCAGAATTTTGCACGACGACGATACAAATCATTTTGTTTTACAAAGATTCAAGATAAATGTATTGACCTAATAAGTGGCAGGGAATTTTTGGTGTGGTATGACAATTCCGTATACAGTGACAATAATACAACTTAAACTGATGTAACATAAAACGTAACAAAAAGGGACAGACTTACGCTTGTCTCTAGCTTTCTACAATGGAATCTGTAACCAGTCAATGTTTTCCGGTATCTCTAAAGCAGTTGAAGCGGCAGGGATAGCTCAGTCGTCAGAGCGCTCGACTTGTGTACGCGCGTCTCGGGCGACGTGGGTTCGAAACCTGACTTCAGCAAACTATTTTGTGATTGCTGGATAGTAGTGGCCAGCGCTTTGAGAAGCTCTCTGAGCTTATAAGTGCGCTATGTAAGAGTAATCTCTTTTACAGTACGACGCATGGGTTAACTGACCAACGAGGGAGCTGTACATGTAGAAACAGACAAGAAATAGATTAAGTGACTCGTTAACTACTTGAAGCCAACAACTGTTTTAATCAGGGGAGAAAATCAGAGTTTTTCTGTCGTACATCAATGATCCTTTTTGTTTTAAACTTAATCATCATTATTATATCAGTATTGTTGAAAACATTGAATATATTCTGTTAGTAGTCTTATTTCTGTGGCAGATTCGATTTTAATATTGGTTGGAGCAGTGCAAGGGACAAGTAATAAATAAAAGAAAGGCTTGAAGGACGAAAAGCAAGGACATTTTGTGACATCGAAAGACAATTATGAAAGAAGAAAGAAAATTGTAAAAGACATATTGGAAGGACGTAAACGCTGTGAAAGAAAGAAGAAAAATAGAATGTTGGAGAACAAACAAAAAAGGTATCAATTGCAAATTACCTTTAACAGCTGGTGAGCATGATCCCCTGTCACAGTACATATCCAACTGTATCCAGCACTATATAGTCACAGATGTGCCGTAGAATGCAGAGTACTTTTTTTTTTGGTAGAACTAAACTTCACACAAATTCCATTCTTTCGTCGACCACAATCCCGTGAAAGAGTCTGTATGCCACATTTATTTTCAAGATGATCAAATAGTCTCTTTTTATAGTCCAGAACCCAAAATTTATCATTAAAATCCGCACTATCAAATGTCATTCTGACATAGTGCCCTCTCATTTGCGGCTCCACATCTACGGAATGCCATGGTCACTTAAAGTCCTGACCTACTCTTTCAATCGATATTTCACAGACCTTTCAGGTGCTCTTGGTCTTTAAAGTATTGCTGCGGAACTGCATATTGCTTCAGAATCAGTCGGAGTCTTACGACATCTGGCAGTGCGAATCCAAAATGTCCTTGTTCTTGTTTTAAGACTCGCCTCTTCTCCCCAAAACAGTCATTACCCAGATGGTGTACCGCGTTTTAATATCTTCATTTCCTGCTATCATCCTCTCTATGTGTACATGCGCCTTGAGCATACACTTTCATGGATAGTAGCGCCCTGTCAAACTTTCGTCATCACCATCACCAGCATTACTATAGCACGCCTAATCCAATCCCACATCCATCTGTATAGTGGGCAACTTCATTGTGGAGAAGGCACGCTCAAAGCGCCGACAGCATCAAGTCTTCGGCTGAATTGTCAGTCTCCAGCAACCTCTGCTGCCGAATCTTCAGAAGAAGAAGATGATGATGATGATGCTGATGATGAACATGTATCACCACCAGTTTGTTGTTGTTGTTCCTAAATTGTTTATATTTAGCGCGCTTTTTTTTAGCTCAAAGAACAGCTCAAGGCGCTGACCAAGACAAGAATCTTACTCAAGTCTTCCAAAGCGCCTACTTGCTGCTTGCTGCTGTTGTAGGTGCACAGCAGACATAGTGTTACAGTTGCTCCTGTTCAGTTGTTCTGTCCTGTGTTGACTATGGCAGTGGTCAAATTGTCAAGTAGATGTCACGGTTAGTGAGTAGTGCTCACCTTTAACGTTCCGGTTGATGTTGTGTGTGTATGCGTGTGCGTGTGTGTATGTGTGTGTGTATGTGAGCGTCCTTGTTTACACAGTGTTATCTGGACCAATCAGTGAACATCTATATAACTTGTATTGACATGCCTACTTGTTTTGACGTCAGAACAATGATCCGTTAGGGTTAGGGCTGGGTTAGGGTTAGGGTTCGAACACTTCAAAGTACTTAAAAATGGGGACGAAATATGACCCATTGTCAGCACAACGATCTTATTAAATAATAATTCAATGAACGAACACACACCCGACACACACTCGCGCACGTACAGTTAATTACTACTACTACTACTACTACTACTACTACTACTACTACTACTACTACTACTACTACTACTACTACTACTACTACTACTACTACAAAATCAACCACGGAGTTTCCGATCTTTATTTAATGCTTTTGGTGAACATAAGGGAAAAAATCTCTCCAACTACAAAGTACAGGAAACTGTCGCCTATCGTGTTGACTGTAGCGATTTACAGCCAGATAGTCACCGCTAAGCAGCTACTTCAAATAATATTAAGATCCTGACTACACCTGTCAACCACTGGCATGGATTGACGGTGAGCAGTCTGTGAAGCGTTGAAGCGTGTACTGATGTCAGCTAAAGAGATTAAAGTTCGGGTATAGTTGGGTATGTCGTTTCAACAGCTTGGAAGAAGTTGAACATTGAACAAACACATACACACATACACACACATGCACACACACATGTTACAAGCTCGCGCGCACACACACACGCTAACAAACACATACTCATCGTCACACATACACAAACACACAATAGCAGGCACACACTAATGTCACAATCACGCGCATACATACACGCGCGCGTCACACTCCCGCATTCACATATTCACACACCCACATACACATATGGGGAAAGTCGGGTAATATGAAAAAGAGTGTAGTAGATTCCATGGCCTTTCCGGCGACAAAAAACCCAACTACCATGGATGTAACTTCTGTCTTATAAAGCATAGAACATACAAATACTTGAAGCAAGTCTCAGAAATTAAAACTCTGGTGTTTTCTTTTCGCCGTAAAAGGCTATGTTTCATATTACACTCCGTTTCATATTACCCGATTTTCCATTATATACCCACAAGAGTGACAAGACAGCATAAAGATTGAGAAAGATTGAGAACTCTACTTCTTCCAAAGAACTATTTTCTACTATGAATGACCACCTGCGGAAAACCAACACTTTTCCTCTTCCAACAAAAATTGAACTTTCTGAACTGCCTTCATTCTTTTCAAACTTCTTTACCTCGAAAATCGAAGCTATCCGCAAATCTCTTGATGACACGCCTTGTCAACCATGTCCTCCTTATTCGCCTTTCACCGGCACGCCAATCTTCTCCTTTCATCCTGTCTCGGAAACGGAAGTGGCTGAAATTTTCAGCACTAGCTTGATCCCATCGTTACCTCACTTTTCAAAGATTGCATCAATGACATGCCAGTCATCACCAATATAGTCAACTCTTCCTTGCAATCTGGTTCTTTTCCTGATGTTTCAAGTCTGCTATCGTGCGGCCACTAATAAAAAAAACCTTGATCCAGAAGACTTGAAGAACTACCGCTCTGTCTCTAATATCCCTTTCCTATCCAAACTCTTAGAGAAAGTTGTCCCGAAACAGCTCAACCATCATATCTCTGTCAACAACTTGTTTTGTCCATTCCAGTCTGCCTACCGCCCTGACCATTCCACTGAATCAGCTCTTTTTCACATCGGGAACGACCTCCTCTCGGCCACTGACTCTGGTAAAATTTCTTTGTTGACCAATATTGCCGCTTTTGACACTATCGATCACTTCATCCTCCTTCAGCGCCTTGAGAACTCTTGGAATTAAAGATCGTGCCATAAGCTGGTTCCATTCGTACCTTTCTGATTGTTTCCAATCTTTCTGCATCAACAACCACCTTTATAAACCGTCTATACTTCTCCGGCGTTCGTCAGGGGTCCGTTCTAGTACTTGTTTTATTCACCCTTTACACATCTCCTATCTAAAACCATGATACTTTCCACCATTTCAACGCAGACGATACAGAGCTAAAAAAAACAGTGACACTCCTCAAAGCCTTCCATTTAATCTATTCTGACCAAAACTTCTGACAGCTTTGAAAACATTTCTAACTGGATGACTGCCAACAAGCTCCAGCTCAAACAAAACTGAAGTTGTTCTCACGGGTACCAAACAGAACCTGTCTTTTTCCATGTAGACACTGTCACTTTTGGTCAAACCACTATTCCTGTGTCATATATTCATATTCTAACAACCTTGGCATCATCCTTGACAACATCGTCTCCATGTCAGAATTCATCCGCAAACTCTGTCAAACATGCAACTTTCAACTCTATAGAATAGACCTTGTCCGCAAGCGTCAGACCACAGACGCTACTTACAGCCAAACTCATTTCCTTTCTTGTTTTGTCAGGCTTAGTCTATTGTAACTCTCTTCTGGCTGACTTTCTTACTCTTTTGTACATCTGCTCCAACGTGTTCAGACCTCAGTCTGATTCTCAAATTGACAAAAATCTGATCATATCACATCACCCCAACATTCTCTCCACTGGCTTCCTGTATCTCAGTGAATTACCTACAAAATTTGTACTTTCTGTTTGTTACGTTTGCGACCCGCACGATAGTACGTGTGAGACGCGCCGCACGATAGATCCGATCGTTTTGTTTTGCAAGGCATTCAATAACAGAGTGTATTTACCTTTGCTTTGATTTTGCGTTGTTGTTATAAGAAGCTTGGTATAATGTTGATAATTTTTGTTGGTCGGTATTATTGGTGAATTTTCTAGGATTGCTTGTTTATTATCGATCGAAGCGTCTAGATAGATCTACTGGTAGCTGAGAAATTCTTGAACCCTAAAGAAAGTTGTATGACGTAAGACAGTGGTGACGAATTTTATCCCGATTGGCTGTAATTGCGTCACGCTGGAACATTCGAACGTTCTCTAGAGTATAGAAAAACTATATAATTGATGCACAGTGTCTGAAAAGAGAGAAAGTGGAAAAAGCGATTGTATGCAGTTGTTGATGTACGCTGATTAAAGTTGGAAAATTTTGTACGACGACTCCTGCCTTGTTGCTGAGTGAACAGGTTGCGTGGATAAACGAATCTGAGTTACACTTATCATGATTCAAGCCTCGGGGCTGAATCAACTACTGATTAAAACAAACAAAAAACGAGTGTAACACTGTTACAAGTGCGTCCATGGATTAACCCCTTCCTATCTTACCCAGAACATTCACTTCTACAAACCATCTAGAAATCTTCGTTCTTCCTCTAAAACCCTCATGCTAAAAATACCCCGCTACAAACTCTCCTCTGCAGACTGTTGATCCTTCTCAGTGCTTGGTACTTCAAATTGGAACTCTCTCTCTCGCTCTCTCTCTCTCTCTCTCTCTCTCTCTCTCTCTCTCTCTCTCTCTCTCTCTCTCTCATCGCAGCTCTCCGAACATAGCCACTTTCAAGTCCAAATTAAAATTGTATCTCTTCCTTAAGAATATGTCTGATCTCAGTGAAGCATTTTATGTTTGAATTGCGCTATACAAAATAAAATATTATTATTATTATTATTATTATTATTATTATTATTATTATTATTATTATTATTATTATTATTATTATTATTATTATTATTATTATTATTATTATTATCTCGTCTCCCATCATCATTCATTCTTTTCTGATTCAGCCCACCGCCATCACACCGCAGCCCCCTCATACACATCGCTCCTTAGCTCCTCTTCTCCTCCCCAGGGCCGGATCCAGGGGGGGGGGGTTACCTGGGTTCCGGAACCCCCCCTCCAAACTAAAAAAAAAAAATTTGTTTTATGCAAAGAAGTTTAATTTTTTTTAAATTGTTTTTAAAACATTGCAGTTTTTATTCACTTTTGGTCCAAGGTACAAATAGTTATTTATAGACAATTCAACGGAAATCCATTTCAAGGGATCCGTTGAAACGTCCAAAGCGTTTTCCCGTTGAAACGACCAAGTAACCCAACCCCTAAGCCTAAATTAGTAAATGCAGCCATATTTTCCTGTTCTGTCCGCAAGCCTCTTCCAGCACCTTCACCTTGATACGGCCCTAATCCCCCAAAAACGACTTTTTAGAAATATTAATTAAGATGCTAAGTTGATAATTATGAACTATAATTCGTTGCCTGGTTTGGTGAAGTCAGCAAAATGGCAAATGCTTTGACAACTGATGTTATTGTTCCTCGTCAAGCATCCCGACAGACTCTCCGTGACAACCAATATGCGGCCACTCCAGAAGAATATTTCAAGATTAGCATTGCCATTCCTTTCTTGGAACACCTGTCAACCGAATTGGACTCGAGGTTCAAAAATGCTGACCTAGCAAGTTGATGATCTCTGTCTGGTGCCAAGCACTTTAAAAGACAACCAGGATGGTTTCATGCAGGTTCCAGAAGGGGTGAAGACACTGGCAATGTTGTGGGAGTCTGACCTACCAGACAACGCTACCCTTGATGCAGAATACCAACGGTGGGTTTGCAAATGGCGAAGTGCTGCTGAGAATGCGACAGCTATCATCCCATCCACGGCATCAGAAGCACTGAAATATTGTGATGGGGATTTTTATCCCAACCTTTTCATCATGCTAAAGAACCTTTGCACCCTGCCTGTCACTATTGCCGAGTGTGAGCGTTCAAACAGTCAGTTGCGCAACCTGAAAAACTACCTGCGCTCTACAATGGAGCAACAGAGGCTCAATGGACTTGCTTTACTGAAAGTGCACAGGGATGTTGATATTGACTTCAAAGAGGCAGTGAACTGTTTTGCCAGAAGATACAATTCACAAATGGTACTAATGCCGTGCAGCAAGACTGAAAGTGAAAGCAGGGCGGTGATGTTCATAAACTACAAGGTAAAGCTTTATACCGTTAGCGATCGACAAAAAGTAGTGAATAATAATAGTATACAAAACATCTCTGCTGATAAATAAATGTTTGTGTGTGTGTGTGTGTGTGTGTGTTGTTCACTTGTTGTTTTTTTTTTTTTAAGGGAGGTGCAGAGGATAATTTTTGTACCTCAGAGTTTGTCAGTTCAACTGTTAAAAAAGCTCAAAGTCCCAGACCATCACAAATGGCTTTTTAAAGGTTCAGATAGCACCAGATTGCACCATTTTGCATCCTTGAAAAAAAATTTCCGGGGGAGCATGCCCCCGGACCCCCCTAGAAGGCTCGGCGCTTCGCGCCTTCGCTGAACCTGTAACCCCCCCCCCCCCCCTTCGACTTTCCCCAGGTCCGGCCCTGCTCCCCCTCCCTCATCTTTTATATTTTTGTTGTATATATTATTTTTCATGTTTGTACAGGGTGTTCAAAAAGTCTTGGGCACATTTGAAGTCCCCATATCTCAATTACTATGAATGGTAGTAAGATAAAGGTTGTGCCATTTTAAAGCTAATTACATTAAGTTTTTTGTAAAGCTGTTGATTTTTTAAATTTCTTTTCAGACCCATTAGTGGCGTTCACTCAACCAGAAAATGCTGGTACGCGTTTGGCCAGAATTTGACTATCGGCTTGATGTGTGTCATGTGACCAATGGTGCTCACATTGAACATCTTTGAACATTCCATGTAAAAATTGAGATTACAAGCTTTCTGAATTTACCAGATGCGTTTTTATATCCTTAATAGTTTCGGAAATATTCAATGTCAAAATGTGCCCAAGACTTTTGGAACACCCTGTATTATGTCTTTGCCACAGGGCATAGGCGTTCGCGTGTACAGATACAAGCGCCTGTGGTCTTTGCATACTTTATCAGTGTCTTGTTTTTGTTTCCTTTCTTTTCCATGTTAACGTTAAGTATAAATGCGTGAGAACTGCGCTTTGAACTGATGTAATTCAGAAAAAAAGGCTATATAAATACCCTTATTATTATTATTATTATTATTATTATTATTATTATTATTATTATTATTATTATTATTATTATTATGGTGAAGATGATGATTATGAACCTTATCTTCCTCATAAGAGGAAAGAACGAAATATAATATCACGGTGTAGGGGAAATAACTGGGTACAAATTCCAGCAAAGTTTGTCACCAAAGCGACTACCTCCCATCTAAAATATTTAAAAAAAAAAAACTCCCTAGTAGTGGATAAACATGCAATCGCACACATAAACAAATACAGGGTTTGCCCACAGACACACGAGCATACGTTCACCTACAGTAACACTCACACACATACACACACACACACACACACACACACACACACCCACACACACACACACACACACACACACAGTGACTAGGAGCAAGCATTAATAATAATTATTATTATTATAATGTTCATAATAATATTAATAATAATAATAACAACAACAACAACAACAACAAAATAATCATTATCAACAACAATACATAACTAATACTAAGAAGAAGACGAAAAAGATAAAGAAGTAGAATAAGTATGTAAACTAGTTGCTTGCCATTCGAAAATTATACAGGCAAACGACTTTTATATTATTTTATAGTTCTGATATAGGGCTTTTGTCATGTATATGTGCGTGTTTGTATTGTATGCATGGGTTTGTATGTGTGTATGTTTGTGTGTATATATGTGTGTGAATGTGTGCCTGTTTATATTTCTTTATAATTGTGTGTATGTGTATATGTTTATGTGTAAATTTGTGTGTGTATGTTTGTGTGTGCGTGAGCGCAAAGTCGATCACAGCTCAACACTATTAGTAAATGTGTTCTACTAATTAAGATGATAATGTTACGACAACGATGATGATGAGGATGACGATGAGGATGACGATGACGATGATGATGACGACGACGACGATGATGATGATGATGATGATGATGATGATGATGATGATGATGATGATGATGATGATGATGATGATGATGATGATGATGATGATGATGATGATGATGCACCCATTGCACATAGCTACGATCGAAAGAAAGTATACTCCAGGCACACGCTGCGCAGCAGGCCAAAGTATGTCCCTTGTCCCTGGAAGGGAGGTAAGCGAGGTTAGCAGCCTGCTCAGTTACAGTGTCGGTGAAAGACTACAAACGGAAAAGTAAGTTTCGTCTCCTCTAGGCGACGAATTTGGTCACGCTGTATTTGTTTCTAGGTCAACTGTCTTTTACCAACCCTTTGAGAATTTTTTCGAACCGTTTATTGACGCCGGATAGTGTCCTCTCTTGGTTCCATACAATTTGAGAATCCAAGAAGGTAAATGGGTTTCTGGGACGGTAAAAGCATCTTTGTAGAGAAAAAAGTTAGGGCAAGGGCTAGGGATGTATGTACAACTAACCCTTACCCGAACCCTTGTAGCAATATTCCGCTCTTTCCGTCACTTTTAAACAGTAGTGCGCTTCGCATCCGCGGCTAGCAGCGAGCCCAAAGTATACTCAAGACTCAAGACTTAAAGTTTATTGTTTTTTGCTACAAGCAATTAACATTAAAACATTACAAGAAACAATAGGCAATACAACTTTCAACACAAAGTGAACACAAGAACGGATCAAGGATGCAATATCATGCGCAGAAACACCCAAAAACAGGGACATAACCTCAAGCAGATACGCACCGACACATACATAGAGACACAGAAATACACATACACACTACACGCACGCATACAAACTTACAAACAAACACACACACACACACCCACACACACACACACACACACACACACACACACACCCATGTATTTACAAAACCATATACATGAGACACGGTATAAACATTAATACAACTCATTAAAATTGGAAGTAAAATTAGGTGTATGGCACATCCATGCTGGCGTATTCACACAACATAAAATGATAACACCGACAAATATATAAAACATACAATATAATATCGTAGATCGAGAGCATAATCCAAAAATAAGTGACGCACACACACACACACACACACACACACACACACACACGAGCGCGCGCATCTAATTAGGAAAACTCTGCGCACCTCTGTCGCTGCTTGTATGCCAGAAAAAGATAACGAGCCAAATTACTGGTTATATCATAGTTTGTAGCCTACATTTCAAGAGGTAGCTAAAAGAGTGCTCTCCTTGGATAAATTGAGCAATGTATTTGTTTCTGATAGTTGTATACTCAGGACAGTGCAATAAAAAATGCTCCTCAAACTCTCTTGGAGCTCCGCAGGCGACGCACGATGCGTCAGCGGGGTTTCCGACATGCACTATTTGAGCACTATAGTTAAGGTACTACAGTAAACTCCGGATATAATAAAGGCCGGATAAAGTAAATATTCGGTTTTAGTAAAGTCCAGTCTTGGTCCCGACCAAAACTCTTCTTTGTCTCTGTTTTTAAAAATCGAATATAATAAAAAAATATAGTAAAGTCCGCTTATAATAAAGTGTTTTCTAAGGCCCCTGGCGAGTTTTGCTGCCGCTTATAATAAAGTTTCAAGGGAGATTACTGTATTAAAGTTTCATGAGAGTTACTGACGTTCATAATGACGCAACATCGTCACATCACGCTTACCCTGAAGCCTAAAATAGATCTAATTCACGCACTTGAAGATGAAAAGATGAGAAAAAAAAAGAAATTGCTGAACAATTTGGAATTTCCGCATCAACAGTAACAGTGATTATGAAGGAGAGTGAAAAACTGAAGGAGAGATTTAACTGTTTGGCAGAAAAAGAGTACCTAGCTTAGAAACTTACAAAGCAAATTAGACTTCACTTTCGCTATACATGATGAAATGCGTTTATGACTAAATAAGGGTGTTATAAGTTGAACACATTATAATTATACCTTTTGTACTGAGATGAATCCGAATCAATGGAGAACTGGGAAACCAACGTTTTGACTGGACTGCACTTTCAAATGAGAAGTAAAGAAGAGATTTATTCCTAAGCTGTTGCATGGCTTTGCAAGACAAACCATCTTTTTTTTAAATCCACCATATTGTTTAGGTTTTGTCCATGTCTTTGTTTGCTTTAATTTTGTGAGCTTTTTGTTTTTCCGCAATGACAATAGTACAACATGTACAATTCATGATCTACATTTATGATTTATCCTTCCGATTAAAGGGTTGGTTTGAAATAATTAGGACACGAAGGCTCACATGTTATCTCTTATCGGTAATGAACTCTCTCTCTCTCTCTCTCTCTATCTCTCTCTCACACACACACTCACACACACGTGAACTTACACACACGGACATAAACAAATAATACTGTAACATTTCAATCAATATACACAAACTGGGTTATAAGAGAGGTATTCTTGAAGAGTTTATAATACCCGAGTTAATAAACAAAAATAATCAATCAACATATGTGAGCGTAATGGAATCCAATCCAATAAGGGACAATGGACCTACTGCAAGTGTTCATAAAAAAAGTATCTTTTTCAGCTATTTCCCGTGGATTTCTGGTGGCTTCATACGAAAGGCTAAAAGGACCTTTTCACTTTCGTGAAATATCACTTGTTATCAGGTGGCTGTGTCCAGAAACAATAGATCTTGACGATGAGTGCATATTCATAATGTTCACTCAAGTAACGTAATTGCTATTTACCTGTAATTACGATAGCAATAGGTAATACCCATTGGGGGGTGGGGGGAAGGGAAACACAAAGAAGAAGAAAATCTAAATTTTGAAAAGGCCATGTTCGACAAAGAGAGAGAGAGAGAGAGAGAGAGAGAGAGAGAGAGAGAGAGAGAGAGAGAGAGAGAGAGAGAGAGAGAGAGAGAGAGAGAGAGAGAGAGAGAGAGAGAGAGAGAGCTTGTCCAACCACTCAAATAAATACTTTGAATTTTGTTCTTGGCAACTCTGGTAAGACAAACGTCTCCACGACGACTTATAGACAGCTGTCCGGGGGTGTGGGGCTGGAGCTGGGGAGGGTGGGGGTGTTTTTTAAAATGGGAAAACATAGTTTTCGTGTGGAATTCAGCAAGGGACAACAAACCAACACAGAAATATTAATCTAAATTAAAATATGTAATAACGAAAGCGATTCGTTCGATTTGCACTGTCTTATTTTAACTGTTCAACTATGTGAATCTAATCAATTAATGGGATCCAATTCCAATGTACATGTATATAACGCGCCAAATGTCAGCTCAATTTAGAACGATGTTGAGTTACGTGAACACACAGACAAATAGACACACAGACGATTACAGTCTGCAGAAATCCTGGTAAAAGATGGAAATTCGAGAAGTCATTATTTTGTTCACTGATTTGTTTTGCTTTTCTTCTTCTTTACTTGCACCAGGGCCGGATCCAGGGGATAGGGGGGGGGGGTGCTAGGAGTGCTGCAGCATCCCCCACCCCCACCCCTTGGCAACAACAAATAAATAAATAAATAAATAAAATAAAATAAAGAAAGTAGAAGATGGAAGTTTTTGTTCAACTGGAAATACGTTATGTAAGGCAGTTAGTTACAGGACAGGACAGGATGCTATGCTATGTACGCGCCTTTCCCCAAGGCTCAAAGCGCGGCGATCTATACCAACATACACGCTCACCTGTCTCATTTTACCCTCACACACACCAAATACACATACATCACTCAAACAGGTGGTGTACAGGCAGGGAGATCGCTATTAGAAGATGGAAGAAAATCGAATTTTTATTTTTAAAATTTTTATATTGACTGCATCCTGTACCATTATTGAAGGGAGGGAGGAAACCGGAGTGCCCGGAGAAAACCCTCGGTGACCTCAATAGTCTCGTACCTAAGTCACATACGTTCGCCCCTTGCGGCAATCGAACCCGCGACCTTCGGCATAGGAAACCGGCGACTTATCCACTGCGCCACGAGTTTTACTTGTGGTGTTTCACCACTCTGTACCATACATTTTAAAAAGAACTAGACTAGCACCCCACCCCACCCCCTCCCTCGAAAATGGATTGATCCGGCCCTGTGCACCCACATACACTTTAGACCAGCGTTTTCTATCTCTTTATAATGAGAGTGTCGGATTAGTAAACGTTAAATTAAAACAAAAACAAAGTTTCGGTTATGCTAAATTAACCCTCTAAAATCGTTATTATAAACGAAGTCGGTTATAGTCAAGTAAACCTCTAAAACTGTATTATAAACGAAGTTTCGGTTATAGTAAAGTAAACTTTAAAAACTTTACTGTAAACGGATTTTCGGTTATATTAAATATTCGGTTATACTAAAGATTTATTTGGTCCCAGGGCACTTTACTATATCCGAAGTTCACTGTATATGCCAAGACGGAACTTGATTAACATATCCCTGAAACATCTTTCAGAAACTGTGATAAAATAGCGCTCAATTTCGATGGAGGTTTTAAATTGCCTGTACCTAGAATATCTTTCACCTATCATTAAGAGCTGACCACCACTCCTGGCAATAATTATCAACTAGTCTTTGCTTTAAGTCATGAATAAAACGAGACTCGTCTATTACATGCTGGTTTATCCATAAAAAAACAAAACCAGAATGGAATAAAAGATCTTTAACTCTGGTTGCCCAGCACGACTTCCCATTTTCTGTCATTTTTAGCATCATTCTGTATGCTTGCTTTGGTAATCTTGTGTCAGGCAAAGCAAGCAGTTTTAACCTGTATTTAATACTTCTCAAAGTACTCTGTATGAATAATGGATGACGGCCTGATTCACCATAGACCATTCTATTGGGGTTTTTGATTGGGACATTCAAAAAACGTTTTATTGCCATGACATGCACTCTCTCTAGGTTTTCTAGCCTGAGAAGACTCCATACTTCTGAAGAATATAGGAGAATAGGAGTTATCTGGGAATCAAAAATCCTAAAAAATACATTGCTTGGCAAATCTTTCAATGTTTTCAAAATTTTTAGACACTCAAAAGTTGCTCTTCTGCCTTTTTGTACAAAATGATCAACACCTCTGGCAAAACTCATTCTAGTTGTGAACTTAAAACCCAAGTAAACATAATTATTTACAACATCAAGTTGAACGCCATCCAAAAACCATCTTTGGCATTGCTTCAGTATACCGCCATTTCTAAATACCATTATTTTAGTTTTATCTGTGTTAATAGTAAGTTTAAGATTAGAACATGCATTAAAAAGACAATTAAGCTGATTTTGAAGCCCAAGAGCGGAGTTTGATATGAGGGCTATGTCGTCAGCAAACATGAGTAAGAACAACTCAATCAAACCTGGCATGAGCTGTACCCCATGCTTACCATTCTCTTTTACGTTTTCTGCAACAACATTAATGAACAAGGAAAACAAAGAGGGACTTAAAACACATCCCTGTCTCACGCCGACTGGGCACTCAAAAAGTCTGTAACATCATTTCCCACTCGGACACAAGATAAAACTGACTTATAAATAGATTTGAATGCGTCAAATATTTGTCCAGAGACGCCGGCATCAGTTAGCCTGGCAAAAAGAGAAATTCTGTCGACTGAGTCAAATGCCTTGCGTAGGTCAACGAAAGCAACAAATAGTTTACCACCCCTCCTACCTAAAGCCCTTTCAATTATTGCAGACAAAGTAAATATATGATCCACAGTGGAGTAGCTTTTACGAAATCCAGCTTGGGTTTCGTCAATTTTCCCGTTATGTTCCATCCAGTTTACAAGCCTATCATTTAGTATAGATGTGTAGCATTTACTCATGATACACAAAAGGGATATCCCCCTATAATTATCAGGTATATTTTTGTCACCCTTTTTATAGATTGGACATATAACAGCTTTACACCAAGATTCAGGATAAAAACCTTCTTTAAACAGCTTATTAAACAAAGGAGTCAAAAAAGTTACCACAAGACCCTCAGCTGCCTTAAGCATATCAGGTAGAATTCCATCAATGCCGCAAGCTTTGCCATGCTTCAGCCTACGGATTGCACCTCTTACCTCCTCCACTGATATATCTGAATTAAGTTCAAAATTCACGTCCTCAGTAGTGGCACCTACATCAACAACACTATCATCATCATCGCCACAATCATCATCATCATCATCATCATCATCATCATCATCATCATCATCATCATCATCATCATCCGATGATTTTGGCTGAGAAAGCGTTTCGACATCACCGTCCACCGGCTGCGTGTCGTCTGGTTGCCAATCGGAATTGAAAACCCCTTTAAAGTGGTCGTACCATGATTTAGCTGTAATACGGATATCGACCAAATGTTTCCTTTTTCTGATAAATTGCCTAGCTTCCTTCCAAAATGCAGAAGAGTCACGAGTGCTACTAACAAGTTTATCAATTTTGACGCGAGCATAAGATTTATTTTTCTCCTTTAACAGAGTAACGTAAACATTCCGTGAGCTCGCATAATTTTGTCTGTCTGCCGGGTCATGAGTTGCTCTATAACGTCTAAGGAGTTCTCTAACTTTCTTTTTGGAATCGGAACACTCAGAATCGAACCATGCAGCTTTGTATTCTTGTTTATGAGGACCATGATAAAATCTGTTCCTCATACTTTCATTAGCAGACAAAAGGCAGCCCGCAAACGTGTTCAAAGCCGCGTCAACATCACTGTCGATCTCCGACATTGCTCTCTCCAGATGCTCAGCTGTATTGTCTGATGCTAAATTATCAATAAAGGTGTCCACTTTGTCCCTGTCCCACAATATTTTCTCTGACCACGCAACCCGCTCACCGTGCGATTCATGACCATGTTCGTCTCCAGCCTTAGAAGTAAGTATAACAGGCATATGTCGGGATTCAATTCGCTCGCCAATTTTGAATGAGCACACAAAACTAGAGGACAACAGATCGTTCGACAGAATAAAATAATCAATAACACTACTTCCATTTTTAGAGATATATGTGAAAGTACTTTCTGATGGCAGCGCAACGCAACCGTTCACAATGGAACAATGAAACATAGTACATAGTTCAATGAGTTGCTCACCAAAAAGGCTGGTAGTATGATCTGCTGACACCCTGGGAAACATAGTCTGAACTGATTTTTGCAGTGCGAGATCCGTGTCAAAGTCATCAAGATCATGGCCGTTCAACTCTGAAGTTCGTGCATTAAAGTCACCACAAATAACAAGACTGTAATCATCTGAACTAAGATCCGGGATACATTGTTCAAGAACTTCTATTCCAACCCCGTGTTCAGCCGTGTTCCAGTACGATGAACCTTGAGGGTGTATGTATGTACAGAGGAAAATTAAGTCTTTCTCTGTGTTACAAAACTCTTTGGAAATGCGAAACGCTAACATGCTATCATACTCAACGTTTAGCTTTTCAACGTACTGCATAACCGTTTTACGCACAAACACTGTGACACCCCCCGAACAACGGCCAAACTGGCCCAGCCTCTTAGCATTGCAATTGAAAATGTTAAAATCGCTAAACGCTTGAAAATTAAAATCATATTGTAAGAAGGTCTCTGTTAAACACATCATGTCGAAGGTTTGTATAAAAGTGCTAACATCTGGTGAGTTTAGTTTGGCCAAGAGCCCCTCCACATTCCAAGCTCCAAATCTCCACTCTTGACGTTTGTGCTGCGAAGCTCGGCCTGTATCCTATGCTTGATCATCGAGCTCACCAGTAACACCACTCCCACCGAACTCCGCACATCGTCTGCCGCCGTTTCTTCCCGCACCATGCCTGCCGCCAACAGCGCCACGTCCCCCACCCCCACGACTGCCTCTTCCCCTGCCGCTGACGTTTGACTTCTCATTCGTTGTCTTCTGTCGTACGCCAACATCAACGTCTTCGTTCTCTGCTTCTAAAGGGCTGTAAACATGTTGATCATCCCTGCCGCTAGTACTGCTCTGATTCTGCACTGGCCTGCTGCGCATATTGTTTCTTGCTTGTTGACGCGTTCTCGGAGGACTGGGGGACCAGGCGCCGTGGCGCCGGACAACCGCATCCGCAGTCTCCGACACCACCGCGGAGTAGAGTCGAGTTGTAGCTCTGCCGCTACCGGAGTCCGTCTGCAAATTGGCAGGTTTTCTTTTCAGAGACGGTTGTCTCTGACTCTGAATCACCGTATCGGATTCAGCGTTGTAATCCCACCTTACACCGTTGAGGTACAAGTGGTCATGCACCATGGTAACTGTTTTCTTCATGCGTTTGGCGTCGATCACTTTGTCCTTGAGTTGATCACGCAACTGGCGGTCTCGCTTCTCTCACTCGCTTGGTGTAGTCCTCCGAAACTGATGTAATGCAGGATTTTTTGAAGTTCTTCTTATGTTGCAGAATGAGCAACTTATCTTTGTAAAAGGTACAGCAAGCGATGATGGGTCTCGGAGATGTTTGTGTATTTAATCTGTGAACTCGGTCGAATGGAATGTCATGATGAAGATCCATCTCCTCCTTTAACAACTTCTTGACTCGTTCTTCACAGTCCCAACTACTGTTTTCTGTCCTGCACTCCGGTACGTTGAAAAATATCAAGTTGTTTCGGCGAGTCCGCCCCTCCAGGTCCTCTAGTTTAGACTCTGCGTCTTTTAGCCGTCCACTCAGAACTTCGTTTTCTGCATGTAGTTTGACATTTTGATCCTCGAGATCAGTCAACCTGGTTTTGACTGTTCGATTGTCCGCCATCACATCTGTAATGTCAGACTTGATATCACGTAGCATGGTCATGACGTCTAACAAAGAAGGAGAGCTGGCACTGGACTGTGATCTCGATGATTGCAACATCTGTGTGATTGACTTCTGCGTTGTTGTCCTTGGTGTATGTGACGACACGAGTTTCAGCAGTACAGAGAGAGCTGTATTTTGTACGTAGTTGCACTTCTCTGTTATGTAGTGTACATAGAATAGCTGACCGTTTTCTTTATTGCGTACGAAAGAGTGCAGGAGCCGTAAAGTCCGTGCGTATCGTAGAAGGTAGGGGTAGGCCAAATACAGAAACAGGGGTATGCATAATAAGAGATATGGATACTGACGAGAACTCGACTGTTTTGCTCTTGGCCTGGGTGCATTTGGTAGGGCAGAGTGATTTGGGTGCTTTTGCGAGAGGTCAACTCTAACCAGGCAGTGACTCTGTGACAGTGTGTCATGTTATCACTAGGTGTCAGTTTGGAAGGGTGTTGTTAATTGTTGATACAAGCCACCCAAGGTCTTACGCCCTCGTCAGGGTAAGAATGCTTAGAGTTGGATGGAGGAGGGATGTAACTGCCATTTATAAGTGAATGTAGGGTTCATTCCTAAGGTGTGTGTGGTTCTCTACTGAACACCTACCGAGACTCAAGATCTGTTGCAGATTTGAGGTGTCCTCGTCCTCATTATCAGTGTTATTATTGAGTGAGAATAACCAGCAATAGCCAGACACGAAGTAACTCTCAAAGACTAACCATTGTGTTGTGACAGTGTTGTGTTGTGTTGTGTTGGGAAAGGAGGAGTGTCACAGCCGGGGCCCATACGGTGAGTAAACCCTGTAGTTCAATTTCTTAGTGGCAGCACTCCGAGACTGCGTACGCGAATGAATGGTGACGAATGAGGGGGAAAGGGATGTATTTTGATGCATAATGATTTTATTGATTTTGTATGATTTTCATATGATTTTCTTATTATGTATATGATTGAGAAATGTCGTTGCTGCTGTTGTTGTAAAAGTGGGTCAACGGCGACGATGGGGAATGCATGTTAGAGAGGGAGAGAGAGAGAGAGGGTGGGGGTGTATGTATGGAGGGAGAGATAATTGTACTATGCTAGAGAGGCATGAAGGAAATGATGATTATGAAGGAAGCATGTTTACATTATAGTACAAGATAAATGGTTGAAGGGAGATAAGCGTGATGTAGTTATAACAGTTGAGAAAGATGATGAGGGTGGAGATGGGATGGAATGAATTAGGACTGTGTGATTGAAGTGTGGTCACAATGATGATGTATCTATATATATAAATTTGCTTAGCCGGAAGTCCTTCTTCGCCACTACTATAAAGTTTGTCCGGTATGGACGCTGATCTGGGCAGGTGCTGGGGGCTACGGATCGGCCTTCTGTGTGCTCAAAACCAGTGAAATCGTTATAGCCGACATTTCCTTACCGAACGTTTAACCGTTTCTGAGATAAATAAATAAACAAAATGTCCACAAACTGCAATAGCCTCATTCCGCGCGCTTCCATTATAAATCAAATTGAGGTTTCAGCATGTTTTCCCATATAGACCAAAAAATTGATGAATTTGCTAGGAAGCCTTGGTAGCTTACTGTATAAAACATTCGCCTACTGTCCAGAGCGACCCAAGTTCAATCCTCACGCGGGACTTTTTTTTTTTTACACTACAATATGGATATTTTTCTTTTTAATTTAGGCTTTTTACCTTTAATTTATTATTATTATTATTATTATTATTATTATTATTATTATTATTATTATTATTATTATTATTATTATTATATCTTATATCAAATTTTATTTTAAAACCTTGGTGTTTTTTTTATTATTTCTATTTGTATTATTCTATATTCAATATTATTATTATTATTATTATTATTATTATTATTATTATTATTATTATTTATAAACTAATAATAATAATAATAATAATAATTATTATTATTATTATTATTATTATTATTATTATTATTATAACAATTATAATATCTTATATCAAATTTTATTTTAAAACCTTGGTGTTTTTTTATTTCTATTTGTATTATTCTATATTCAATATTATTATTATTATTATTATTATTATTATTATTATTATTATTATTATTATTACTACCAAGGATCGGGATGGGGTGGTACGTGTAGGTAAAAGGGGGCTACGGGTAGGTTTAAAGGGGCATGGGTAGGCATAACGGGGATACGGGTATATATAAGGGGGTATGGTGATGGTCGATTCCATAGTCCCCTATACGCTCCATGTGTCCGGGGACACAAATCTAATAAAGAAGAAGAAGAAGAAGTCGATTCCTTTCATCCATACCTGCGAAACGATCAACGGGAAAGTATCAAGGAGGGTACAGTTAGGAACCAAGGGGGTATGGAAGGTATCAAGGGGGTATGGGGAGGTATCAAGTGGGTTCAGGGAGGTATCAAGGGGGTATGATGAGGCATCATGGGGGGACGGGGAGATATCAGGGGGGGGGTATGGTGAGGTATCAAGGGGGATATGGGGAGGTATCATCGTCCAAATGAAACTCGCAGACAAAAGTTCTCTCTGTCTACATTTTAAACAGCATCATGTGTACCCTGGCTTGCCAGGGTACAAAAACCACTAGTATTTATATAAATGGCTGTGTTTATAAAGATATGAATTATTAGGCATCAAGGGTTGCATTATATTATTGAAATGTATGCATAGCATCTTGTATTGTTATCATTGTTATGCATAAACAGGTCAAGATGGCGGACGGAGGACGGCGTGTTATATTGTATAGTGTTTATATTTTGTAGGCAGGCTGTTAAGACTGTGTATCTGCTTACAGGTTTGGGCTGTTGTACCTGTTGTCACCTGTTGTTACCTGTTGTATCAACTACATCATCCGTTATCATCTGTATTACGCTGATTAATTCCTTACCAGTATAGCTGTGTTCCTCTACACCATCGACATCTTGAGCAGTCGTGGTTCTGTGTTGTGACCTTGCCTCTACAGTGGGAAGCGTGAAAGTAAACTCCGCCACTGCTGCCTGTTTTGCCTCCGTATCGGGGCATTACCTTTATTACAGGAACTCCGCACACCACACTCACGCACACACAGACTTACACAGCGCCACACATAAAAACATATTTCATTTAGTTGTAGAAAATCATCCTTTATATTGTGAAAGTGACTGTTTAGCTCCATCTGAGCTACGTGCACCAGACATTAGAACAGTGCTTAAGTTCTGCAGTCTAACTTGGACAATAGTTAGAAGATTAAAGATTCACAGCTCCATCATCTCTTAGTTAAAAATTTTTATATTTTGAATTGATTTACTGATTGTGATTTTGTTGTGCATTTTGTAAAAAACCTGTTGCTGTTTAGTTCTGTTTTGGGGTTGAACAAAGGGGGGGGGGGTAATTGTTAGATAATATTGGGACGGGGGTCTTGATAGGGGTGGAGGGTGGTTAGCTCCCCATTTGTCCTGTGTGTGTATGTTTAGATTGTTGAATAAAAGAGTGTGATTGTTATTCTGGCATTTGTGTTAGTTTATTTTGTTTGAGTTTTATTCCTTCCACTCGTGTTATGCGCTGAAGTCGCGGAACCCGCTCGGGTGACGTGACAGTGTATGGTCTCCGTTGGTCTTGGTCATCTCCTGTTCGTCGGCTGTTGCATCACTTTGTGATTTGTCCATTGCGGTCATGGGTCCAGGGTTGACTTCCACGTCGCCACAACACAGAAAGTATGTAACGACGAAAACGAACAATACACACTGCTAATTGGTCTTCACAGCTATAACTTGTTTTCTCATTGTCCTTGCAGTATTTGCACGCTGTAACATGAAGTGGCAGAAAGTATTCACAAATAGGCCACATGACGCCCTAAAGTCAAGGTTGTGTGATGGCATTTTCCACTCTCGCACTCCACCCCCTCACACTCCACCACAGGTAAACAGCACGCAATGTAAATAATAAGTGAGTAATGGTCAAACACTCGGCCACGTAACGCCGCACCCTGTGTTGAGAGTCATAGGTCGCTTACAATAATGTCAGCCAATCAGCGACAAGATTACTTGTCTATCAGGGTTCACGACCGAAATTAAAAATCTTCCTTCAATTTATATGTGAAACGTTATTTATCAATTATCTCACGTTCTAAAGAAGATCAAATCAAAATTCAAATTCCATCTCAATCACCGCATCTTCTTTATCCTGCCTGCCAAATATCATAGTTGACAATGTCTTCTTTCTTTCTGAAATTCACATCCAACTGCCACACATAACAAAACACGTCTTCTCTCACCAGCTGTCAGCCAAGAAGTATACTTTGAATGGATGGAGGGAATACTTTCACCTGCTGCTAGCGGGAGTTTGGCGATACTGTCTATGATGATGATGATGATGATGATGATGATGATGATGATGATGATGGGAACAACGACCTTGTGAACAAAAGCTTGAGAGTAACAATATAGACATAGAGGTATCAACCCCTGAGGGATTATAGACGTCAGAGAACATGTACTCTGTGAACAAAGACCCGTAGGGATATATATAGGCCCTATATTCTAAGCACTACCTAATACCCCAAGATATACATTCTAAGCACTACCTAATACCCCAAGATATACATTCTAAGCACTTCCTGATACCCCAATATATACGTACATTTTAAGCACTACCGAGGAATCTTTGATCAAAGGGAAAAACAAACACCAGAGGAAGAGATATAGACTATAAAAAGAAAAAAAACTAACAAAAAGTAAATACAAAAGGTAAAATACGAAAACGAACAATCAACTTTGACATGTAAGTGAAATACGATTGCAATATGTTATATCGCATAATTTGAACATGTCGAAGAAAAAAAATTAAATGAAAGAAAAACAGGATGGCAAGTCATTCAAATGTATTTTCAGACACTGACAGACATAGCCAATAAACCAAGCATTTTCCAAAGTGTTCGTTTGGTTGGCTGTGTTGTCACTAGACTTGATCCTAAACAAACAAAAGGAAAAAAATGAACTAATAGGCCCCGATCTGAACTTTCTAAAGAAAAACATTATCCACATTGATCAGCCAGGTCTTAGATACAGCGCAAAACCTGTTTAGAAAACGCTGAAGCACAGCAGATCTCCAACGAAGAATACAAAGCATGGAGATGAGGTGCTACAGAAGATTTCTGGGCATTTCCTATACCCAGCACATCACCAACGACGAAGTCCGACAGACCATCACACAAGCCATTGGACACCACGATGACCTGCTCACAGTGGTGAAAAAAAGTAAAATCCGATGGTATGGCCACGTCACCAGATCATCAGGTCTTGCAAAGACCATCCTGCAAGGCACAGTGCAAGGAGGTAGAAGAAGAGGGAGACCGAAAAAGAGGTGGGAGGACAACATTCGAGAATGGACTGGTTTGACACTGAGCGAAACAATCAGGGTTGCTGAGGACAGGGAAATATAGAGTACGCTGGTTAAACGATCATCTGTGGTGCCCCTACGACCTCCGAGTTATGGGATAGGATAGGACAGGATAGGAAGCACAATGACCTTGTCTTTTGAGAAAGTATAGAAACTAATGACTCATCATGCTTAGCAGTAAAAATAACGGATTTTGGTTCAGGTATTATTGAGATCAGGCAAAAAGTTTGTTTTCAACAAAAAGGAGCATTCGGAGCGACTGTGCGACAAGCGGATTACTTGTGAAAGATAGCAAATGATTTGAAGTACCCATATACCAAACTCAACAAAATGACTTTAGACGTTTTAGAGATACTGTATTGAACAAAACGTGCTTAGCAACAAAGCGACTCCAGTGATTTTGATCTTTGCGGTAAAGCGAATATGATGGCACGAACTGAGGTACTGACCGACCAACATTTAGTTCGTTCTGATTCCAGACTGTTACAATATATTTCCAAGTCTGTAATTACAAAAAGGAAGGACTGTAGGATGAGGAGGAAGATGAACGACGACGACGACGACGACAATAACAACAACAACGACAAAAACAACTACAATTGCACGTCAAAAACTAAGGTAAAAATATAAAGTATTAAAAAATTAAAATATAAAAAGAAAAAGGAAGAAGAAGAAGAAGAAGAAGAAGAAGAAGAAGAAGATGATGATGATGATGATGATCATGATGATGATGATGATGATGATGATGATGATGACGACGACGACGACGACGATACCGCACGTTAGATGCTGCGTTTGCTGCTGCTGCCCTTTTCCTTGTTATTGTTATTATTGTTTTGATATAGCGTTTTTCCAGCTCAAGACATTCTAAGGTGTTTACATTTGCATTCCTTGGTGCCTAAAATGGCAGGGAAAGGTGACTAAACTGGAATTAACTTATATTATACACGTAGAAAACGTTTGGGAAATCGGGGTAAGCTGAGTTAGGCCACAGGATGTCAAGACCATACTGTAATTTAATTAGTTTGATATTTTTTAATTTGCTTGATGATGAAAGGTATTATTGGAGGTGTGAAAGTTGTCGCTAGATCTCCTATTGATAAACATTTTATGTACTATTATGATTGCAATCTTATTTTCCTTCCTTGAATTTTCCAGCTGTGTTGTGACAGAAAGTGATTGGCCCTGTTTGCCGGCACAACAATACAGTAAAAGCGTCATCTGCTATTATATTTTTAGCGCTTGAGTTGTAGCTATTAATAGGTACATAAATTACGGATTTTTTTTAATATAAAAAAGCTGTGCTTTCCGAAGAGTTTTGTTTGTTTGTTTGTTTGTTTGTTTGTTTTTATTTTGGTAAGCATAATTGTTAATGGGCAACAATCACTGTGAATGTTAAACGGCTCTGTCGCAGGGGAATAGACAAATCCATCCCTTTACAGTATCTATCACTTGATGAAACCAAATCAGTTGAGATGTCTGCGTGCGTATATATGTTACCGGCAATCTGCGTATTCAGTCAATACGTGTATTGCCTAAAAAAATCAGTCAATTCGTGTTTTGACTGTGACCACTAGGCAATACAGGTAATGACTAAAATTTCCAGTCTATACGTGTATTGTCTTAAAAATTGCTCTGGTCAATACACGAATTGACTGAACTGTCATTCGGCATTTAAATTGCAACTGGTTGTAAACATTCACAAATGAATGACCACACAATCATTTGTTGTTCTTGTATTTCAATACACACACTCGCAGGGACACATCCACACAACTAAACCATGTTAAGTAGAAGTTAGTAAATACAAAAACTAAGCTTAAAATGTAAACACTTCAATTTTAATCTCTCTCTTTTTCTCTCTTTGTCCTTTTATGTCTCTCTGTATGTCTGTCTGTCTCTCTCTTTATTTCTCTCTCTCATGCAAAATGAGAGACAGAGAGAAAAAGAGAGAGAGAGAGAGAGAGAGAGAGAGAGAGAGAGAGAGAGAGAGAGAGAGAGAGAGAGAGAGTTCCGTGTCATTGGTACGATTGCAACGCGCGCGATAGTTCTGAACGTTTTATTTTGCAACGCATGCAATGATAGCGTGATTTGATTCTGTGTTGTTAGAAAAAGCTTTGTATAATTTTGATAATTTTCGTTGGTCAATATTGTTGTAGTAGGCCTATTGTCACGAACTGGCTAGTATTAACTCTGCTTATTTTAGCTTGGTTAGTATATATAATATTAGAATTTCAAAGTTAGGAGCAGACGATGAAAGTAATCAAGCGTAGCGGTAGCATACTGCCGATCATACACACAGTGATAGTTGACGCTGGCTGAGGCCATGACATCATCGTAATTACGAGAGTCGTAAACATTTTAACCAATGGGAGCTTACGCAAAGCGGTTCGAGCCAGTTTGACTGGGTCCAAACCTAGCTTATCTTTGGTCAGTTGGGAGTAATACACCGAAGTGTTAACAGCTAGAAAGCTGGCAGAGAAATCTCTTCACACATAGACCAGGAAGCAGGACTGAAGAATCTTAGAGTTCTATCAAGTCACTACGGGCCTGAACTTGTCAAACAGGTAAATGAACACCCTTCTGTTTCATCGTGATATATTTATATTATTGTTGAAATTATGTTTGAAGAATTTGCTATGCATAAATGTGAATTATTAATCCGAATTTGCGTGACCATGTGGACGAGCCGAACACGTGGTGAAACACGACCGGTTGCGCCGCCATGTTGTATGCTGTATGGAACCACTGTTGTTTAACTTATATGTATGTTTGCAGACCAGTGGCTGTACCCGTGAATGTTTATATTATTATTAATTCTGTATGTGTATAGTTAGACACGATTTATATTTATGTATGTATAGGAATTTAGAGTGAGATTCCAGTGGAACCCGGAAGTAGCAGAATGTTCGTCGCTTATGTATAGAGATGTGGAGCTATCACTGAGGGCTACTTGGCTTTCAGTGAGACGCTCTGCACAAACCGATTATTCAGGGTTGTGCAGAATTTCGTCTCTTATATTACAGACGAGCAGGCGAGCTATCCCGAGCTATCCCGAGCTATCCCCAGCTATCCCCACTCCACAGAAACGACTAGTTGGTCGAGGAGACTCTACCGCACAAGACGGAAGGAGCTACCCGAAGAAACACCCTGTCAGACCCCACAGCGTGGCAAGGGAACCCAACTACCCAACGACAAAGGTGTACCAGAAGCTACCTCACAGAAGGACTTCGAACACCCCACACATGAGTTAAGTGCATAAGGCGAAGGTGCACTTAAACTGATCATAGCAGGACCACAGTAGTCCAACTCTTCAGAAACTGTAAAACGGACCACAGTAGTCCAAATCTACATGAAATATAAGAGCAAGTGCCCGAGGAAGAAAAACAGCTGCATAGACTATCAGCGATCGAACTATTAGCAGTGACTGAGACTTTTTAAGTTAGATTAGTACTTAGAGAATCTTGTATAGAGTAGAAGAAATAAATGTGTGATTTTAACTGTTATCAAGTGGCTGGACTACATATGATTCATAGCCGTGTGAAAGCTAGTGTGACAGTAATCTTTTACCATTTTTCTATCTATTTCTGTATCCCAACCTTAACACAGAACGAGCTAAACAAATAAATTTATTTAAGTAATTCATAGGGTGACGTACTAGCCGTTCCCACCGAATAAACGTGAGGGTCCATAATTCCATTGTGCAGAGCCCATAAACCCCACGTGACACCTATCGTTGATAATTTTCTGGAATTACTTGTTTATTATCGATCGAAAGTTCCAGACCTATCTGGTAATAGCTAGGTAATTCTTCTAAACTGAGGAATGTTCCATGTCGTAAGACAGTTCCGGTGATTAGTTTAATTTTGATTGGGTGTTATTGCATCACTCTGGAATATTTTAAGCTTTAATGGATTACAAAGAGGCTATATAAGTAATGCATTGTCTACTTGAAAAAAGTTATTTTTTGAATGATTTTCGGAAAGGATCTTGAATGCAGTTGTTGGTGTTTGCTGAATAAAGTTGAATAACTTTATACGACGACTCTTGCTTTGTTGCTGAGTGAACAGGCTGTGTGGATAAACGAATTCGAGTTACACATATCAGGATTAAAGCATCGGGGCTGAATCGACTATTGATAAATACGTGAAACAGTCATAATATTTCGCCTTGGTCAATAGGGCTGGATGGTTTTACCAATACGTATCTGTATTCAGGTTCGGAAACGCGGCGGTACGGTGTACCGGTGCGGATGTCCAAGGTCCGGTTTACTGGGAAATCTCGAAAACACATAACGCGACAGTGGGCGACATCTTGTCCACCCAGAGAGCGAACCTAAAGCCCAAACACGTGGATAGGCAGCTGTTCTTGAAGAAAAACTTATAAGAACAGCAGCTGATCCATGTGTTTGAGCATGGTACCAGAACTCTTAAAGTTCTTAAAGACCTTTCCCGTTGAATGTTTTTGTTTTATTTTGATTTTCTGGTTTAAAATTTGCTGATGTGTAAACAGGGATTTATAATAATTTGTTTTGAAGGCGTTCAAGCAATAATAAACTTATAAAGCTTCAGTTTCTATGGAAATGTGGTTCTTTGAAACTGTTTTGAAGTGTATGACAATCTTTCTTTTGCGTCGGTCACTACTGTCAGTGCCATATCCCATTTGATTGTAACACTTAAAATCGAGGTATACCGGTGCGAAATACCAATACGACCTAAAAATACCGCGGTAATACCGGTACGACTTTGACCCACTGTACCCAGCTCTACTGATCAACAGGCAACTGGAATCTTTCGTCGCTAGAATTTCGGCCAGCTTGTTTAAAAACTTTTGTTCGTTTTCATTCGTATCCATCATTTGTGGCGAGGAGCCGGCAAAGCAAGTTTAGAAAGAATGATCGACCGTGGTTTTGTTGCGGTTTGCAATCACAATCGTCACCACAAGATTTTCGCTGAAGTCCTAGTGATTTATTTTCAAAAAAGACACTGGGTCTTATCAGTTACAAGCCGATTAACACATCTCAAGATTTATTATCTGAGCTCATCTAATTTCTGTGTAATATAAATAATGCTGTGCGCTCGCGGGTGCTCTGAAATTGTTAGAAGACTTGATTGAGCAAAACACGCATTGACTAAAATGAACAGTCAGTCAATGTGTGTTTTGAAGTGGGTCAAAATTAAGACAATACACGTACTGACTGGAAATTTTAGTCATTACATGTATTGGCTAGTGGTCACAGTCAAAACACGAATTGACTGATTTTTTTTAGGCAATATACGTATTGACTGAATACATAGATTGCCGGTAACATATATACAGTGCCTTTGTGTGTGTGTGTGTGTGTGTGTGTGTGTGTGTGTGTGTGTCTCTGTGTGTGTGCGCATGTGTGTGTGTGTGAGTGTGTGCGTGTGTGTTCTGAGTGAGTCATAATATTTTAATGCTATAGACCTCTTTGTTGTCACCGCGCTGCTATTAATACAACAGTTCTGCGACGTGCCCACATAGTGATTACTGCATTGAAAGATGAAGCTACTGCCGCTGTTCTTGTTGGCGACCGTACTGGTGGCTATCTGTTCCGCAATTATCATACCAACGGTAAGTAACAAATGCCAAAAAATACTTGTGTGTGTGTGTGTGTGTGGGTGTGTGTGTGTGTGGGTGTGTGTGGGTGTGTGTGTGAGTGTGTGTGAGTGTGAGTGTGGGCGCTCTCGAAGATTTCTCCTTGTCATTGAACTCACCTATTTCGACCCTATGCGTTTTTAATCAACCGCAATCGACTGATTGATTGATTGATTGATTGTTGCTTTAGATCCAGCGGACTCTTCCGAGCCAAATCAGGACCGGACAACCCCCAATCCGCATAAAAGATCTGCCGAAACAACCCTAGTGGGAAAATTGAATGCCCTCCACCGGCCAGTCACTACTCACTTTACAATAAAGACATCCCACGCAGGGGACGGCTGAGGCTTTACCCCAACTACTCGAACCCCCGGTTACAAAAACAAAATAGAATACAAACATCATTATAAATCATCAACAAAACACATACATATAAAATGCCTATAGTGCTAAATAATAACATCATAGGAAGCCCTAGTGACCACCCGGCAGAAAGCGTCCAACACTCCCAAGCTGATCCAACAGACCTCATACACAAAAAAGGAGTCTTGTCCAGGAAGAGTTTTCAAGAAAAAAGGTAGGTCATTGATCTAGCGAAGAAGAAGATAGTATAGCAGAGTGATAGGACAGATCAGGAATGGGAAAGAGCAAATGAGGAAGACAGCGACAGTGGGAATTTAAAGCACTAAATTTCCAGAAAGTGGGGATACTATTTATACCGAAACCCCCGGCACTCCAACGGGGGGAACTGTTGCCGCAGTGAATCAGTCATGCCTACAAAGGCAAGACAGGTTTTCAACTGGGGCTTTCACTTTTCCCTTTATAGGTTAGAACAATCTACAGTGGCAAGATTGCTCATGACCCCAAGGGGTAATCGACTGATAGACAACCGGACTGCTTCTGTAGAATGATCCATGATTTGAACGTTCCTGTATACCATAACTCGACAAAATCGCTTCAGCTGTTTTGGAGATATGGAGCAAAACGTGTTTAGCCACACAATGACTCCAGTGACCATAATCTTTGCGGTCGAATAAAGCTTAATAGCGAGGGAAGGCAGACCGCTTCCTTAGATAATGGTCTATGAAGTGTGGTTAGAATCCGTTCAAGGGTTCGTAAGTTCCAACAGCCCGACAGACTAACGGACCGACAGACATTTTTGCTCGTTCTGATTCCCGACTATTTCAAAGTATTTTCAGGTAAGTCTAGAAATAGACATTCATTCTAATTCAGTCTAGAGTAATTCAGTTTAGATCTAGAGTCATTTAGCCTGGAGTCACTCAGCCTAGAGTCATTCAGTCGATTTATTTTGCCTAGAGTCATTCAGGTTAAAATATAGAGT